>CM053626.1:32282417-32305080 GCA_028646595.1 Phalanger gymnotis
TAGATAGATCTTTTCAAGTATTTGGGCAGTTTCTTGTAATCTTGAGTCACATTTCCACATTTCCACATTTCCCATTTAAGTTTTTCCCAGGAAAGCTTCTACAGTAAGACAAACATAACAGAGAGCTAGTGTTTGGCTCCAACATGAGTCTTGGACGCTGCTCCCTTCACCCCTTTCTCATGGCATTAAGGCTGTGAGCTAAGCTGCTGGATTGTATAAGGCCTCTAAACAGAGTGGCACTATTCAGCTGTTAAGCAAGCAGAGGCTCTCTGAGCTCCCATCTCCCCCTGGAATTGCTCTTTACATCTAAAGAGGCTGCACACAGTCCAGCTTTGCCTTCCCCAGAGCTCTATCCCCTGGCTCCAATCTTCTGTCTTAAAGAAAGTCCAGTGTTGCCAAGGGGATCTTCACCTCCACCACCCCTACTATAGCCCACATCTTTAGCAATAGAATTCAAGACTTCCAAAACCATTTAGAAAAGAAAGTACTCAGCCTGGATGACACCAAAATTCACTGCAAGAACACAAAGGAAAATCTAAAGGCACTCCTCAAACCAACTAGTCATTTCCCATATGAAACATTTTATTTCCCTTCTCTGTGCCTTTACATAGACAGCCCATGCTTGGAATACTCTCTTCACCTCTGCCTTGGAAGCCCTAACTTCTTTTAAAGCTCAGACAAAAAGATACTTCCTACATGAAGCCCTTCCTGATACCCCCAGTGTCTTGGGACCTCCTCCTTTCAAATTTCCTTGTACTTCCTCTCCATATATTTTGAATTTACATAACCATATACATTCATTTCCCCTCAAATACAAAGCAAGCTCGTTGAGGTCAGGAACTGAGTGCCTAGCACATTAGTAGGCCCTCAATAAGTGTTTGTTGAATGAAAAAACAAAGATCTTATTCCAAAGCTCAGCATTATGAGTGTTCATTTCTCCCAACGACAGGTTCCATGAAAGTTGAGCCCTTCTTTACTTCCCTGTAGATATAGAAATATACAATATCTCATCCAGTGTCCTGGAGAGCTGTGTGGGAGTATAAACCCTAATGCTTCCCGAAGACTAAGGAGGGGCTTCTCGCAGTTGGTTCTGCTAGTAGCGTAAGACATACTAGACAAAGGCAATGAAATGTGGTTGGTCTTGGAGTCAGGAATTCTTGTGCTTGGATCTTGCCACTAATGCTTATTACAGATATGACCATGGACACTTAAATCATCTTGCTTTTCTGAGCCTTAGTTTTCTCATCTGTAAATTGGGTGACACATATACTATTTGTCTTCAAAAGACTGACTGTTGTCAGTCTCAGAAGAGATAATGCATGGCAAATGCCTTATAAACTTTTAAGTAATCCAGAAATGCCGGTTATTGTGATACTGACTTGAAATCCATGGATACTCTTAAGTGTGAAGTTTATTCAAATTATCCAGACACACCAAACTCTAAACATTTGTGAGGAAAGCAGGGTTTGTTTTATTTTACCTAAATTATTGAGACTTACCGTGTTTATCTCACATAAGCAATAATTACTTAATTTTCTTTTCGTGCCAGGGTTTAAAAAAAAAAGAAGTGTGAAGAGGCATTCAGAAACTGCCACCATCTCATTCACATTCAAGGCAAGCCCAGCCGCTGTCCTCGAACACAGTGTTTTCCTTCTCACATCTTGCCTGGCAAAGTCCACACCGGGAAGCTACCCTTCCAAATGTTTTCTGGAAGGGAAAGGATATTTTTTGCCTTTGCTCCAAGTCCTGGGAGGTCTCAAGGCCTTATTTCTTAGCATTTCTGATTCAAAAAAAAAATAATGATGCCTTCAATAGCCACCAGAAAACAAAGTGGCAAAAGGAAAGTGTTCTAGCTAGCTGGATTTTCTGCTTTTCTTACAGTTAACGATCAAGCCTCTTTTCTCAATCTATCTGATTGCACAGCTTTTTAAAATTGTCCCCTTCCCTTGTCTTTCTTATTGAGTATAAGCATTGAATAACATTCCATTTTTCTTTGATGAGTCAGAAATGTCATTGTGGGAAGGCTTGGAGTCTAGAAGATTTGGCTTCAAAGCCTGCTTCAGCTGTGTGACCATAGGCAGGTAAGTGAACCTCTCTGAACCTGTTTCCTAACCTGTAAAATGTAGCAGTGAGGTCCCAATAGGTAAGAGAGAGGCATTTGGTGATTTAGTACAGTGTGGTATAGTGGATAGTACTCTAGGCTTGGAATCAGGGAGACCTGGTTTCAAATTCTACCTCAGATATGTGTTGTGTGACCCTGGGTAAGTCATTTCATCTTTTGTTGCCTTAGTTTACACACGTATAAAATTAAGAAGGTGGACTCAATGTCCTCTAAGTTTCCTTCTAGCTTTAAATCCATGATTTTAGTATCCAACCAAAATATAACCTTTTATTAAAGTCACCATTTCAATAATAACAGCTAACATTTATATAGTGCTTATTATATGCCAAACACTATGCTAAGTGATATTTGATCATTACAATAACCCTTAGGTGCTATTATTATCCCTATTTTACAGATGAAGAAACTGAGGTTAAGTGACTTTTCCAGGGTCACCTAGCTACTAAGTGTCTGAGGCTGGATTTGAACTAAGCTCTTTCCTGATTCCACAGTGTTTTTGTTGTTCAGGGAGGACTAGCACCTCTGGTATGAGGGCTTCCTGAGCCCTTTTCAGAGCTGCTCATTCACCTTTGGTGTCCACCTTTGACTCAACTCTCACCTGTGGCTCCAAGAAGCTATAGCGTGCACCTGGCCACACCCCAGTAAAACTGTCTCAGCAGACAGGCTAAGCCAGGTTGAGATACCGAGTGGTTTCAGCCCTGTTGGTGAGTTAGGGAGATGTCTGCCCTAAGCACGTGAAGGCTCCCCCCAGCAGAATGGGTGGATGAGAACAATTTGTTCCAACAGCCACAAAGACAGCTGAAGCAGGCACATCAAGCATGATCATCTGTTCCATCCTGGGCCATCACCAGTAATCTTAACTTTTGTCATGTCACTGGACTTCAACAACTCAGGAAAAGAGAGTGAGGCTGACTACTTTGCACAGGTCTACCTCCCTCAAATCCAGTTTGCATGCAAGTCCATTCGTGATATCGTCGGTCCTCTTCGAAAAGGAAGGACAAACAGCGACATCCTGCTTCCAGGACTGGTGTGCTATCCACTGCTCCACCTAGGTGGCCCACTTTAGCCCAATCCTTCCCAACTGTTAGGGTCTTCCCTCTCACATTTCTTTCCATTTATACTGTACATATCTGATATTTATATAGTTGTTTGCATGTTGTCTGACCCATTTGAATGAGAGTTCCTTGAGGGTAAAGATCATGTTTTTGCCTTTCTTTGTTATCCCCAGCACTTAGCACACTGGCTAGCATACAGTAAGCACTTAATAAATGCTTGTTCTTGGCAGTCAGGTGGCTGTTTTGAAGATAAAATGATGTCACACATATAAATTGCTTTGGAAACTTTAAAGTGCTATAGAAATGCCCCCTTACTTTGATGATGCTAAAGGAAAAGAAATTCATTTTTAATAATATTTGACTATATTTCTTTAGCACTTTGAAGTTTACAAAGCAACTTACTTATGTAATCTCATTTTATCCTTGGACAATTGTAGGTGCTATTATCATTTCCAGCGGACAGATGAGGAAACTGAGATTTATAAACATGAAGTGTCTTGCTCAGAATCACACAGCTAGTTAGCATTTGAGGCAGAATAAAAATGCAAGTCTTCCCAACTGTAGGCATAATGCTCTATCTACCACATATTTACAAAACTCTAGAGGTGGAGAAGCCATCCATGATCAATCAAAGGCATTTATGGAGCGCTAACTATTTGCCATGAGAAATTGGACTTGATATGTCCTGACTTCAGGACAAATAATTCCTCTTGTTGCCTTGCTTTCTTGTCAATTGCCTCATTTTTCTAAAAGCAGAGTGTGGAAACATTCTACTTAATAGAAAGGTGTAGATAACTGAACTCTGATTAATCAGTTAGCAGTGTGGTACAGTGGGAAAAGCCCTAGATTTAGAAATAGACTACTGCGATTTGAATCCTGGCTCTGCCATTTACTTACTAACCATTAGAGCTTGTAACCTCTTAGACCTCCAGCTCCTTTTCTAAATGAGAGGTTGGACTGAATATCTCCATCAAACCGTTTCAACTCCAAATCTACGATCCTATGGAATTTCAGGAGATTGAAATTATACTTTCCTTATCTCCATTCTCACGATGCTAATGTTGCAAGGCACGTTATCATCATCACTCCCATTTTAGAGATCTGGAAACTGAGGCACATCGTGGGCCTTGAACAGAGGTGCTTAATAAATGTTTCTGATTGAAGGCTACAGCTATATGAATACAAAAGCTGATCTTTTAGCATTGTTAAGATGATCACCTATTCCCAGCTGCAAGAATCTCCCACTTTAATAAGCTGCAAGGCATCCAGTCAACCTCAACTTTCTCATTGTCCCCTTAGTCTTGGCCAATGACACTGAAGGGATTCTGGGGCATGTCAATGTCTTTCAGTGATTTGGAGACTGAGTCCAAAGTCGACCTCGTTGACTTCCAGTTCATTATCCCTGGCTCCACCTCAGAAGGGGTACAGCCTCTCATGAAATAAATTCCCCCAGACCAGGCTCTCCCATCAAGCATGATTTCCTGTGACATTTTCCCCCACTTTCTGAAAGGCCCATGCAGGATGTGACAATCCAACCAGGCTGGTATTTCCCTTCAGAAATCAGATGACAAAGCCGAAAAGCGAACAGGTTTTTCGAGATGGTTACTTGTCTCTGCAAGTCGTTGCTGTGACACGGGCTGAATCAAATTGTCTGAAGCTCCAGGAGTGAAGTTTTGTCCAAAGTTGGCATCACTGACCTGCAAACCTGGATTTTTTTCTCTCTGAGTGCCTCTGAACCCTTGAAATAAAAATGCAGGGGGAAAAAGAGCGGTGAGAAAATGAGAGAAGGGAAGAATGATGGTAACCTTGCTGGCCGTTCTCTCTCTTTGAAAGAAATCATCTTGTTTGCAAAAAGGTCCAAGGCTGATGAGCTAAGCCATGAGTCTGGCTGGCCCAGCAAGGCATCCCAGAAAGCTGAGAGCTTGGGCCTTTGTGGCCAGATTTGTACTAAAGGGACTCATTGAACAACAGCTTGTGTGGGTGCAGTGAAGGCCTCTAGCTAAAAAGGGGAAGCTGACCTGCGGGATGAGTGTAGGGGGTCACCCATTTGATATGGGATGTATCTTCAGGCCTTTCCAGTGGCCTTCTCTATGGTTCTTTCAATGTGAGTGCCTCTCTGACCTGTGTGCCTTTTAAGTACAGTGGGAGGCTTCATGAGCTGGGGCCTAAGCAGTCCACTCTCATTTTGTATATCAGCCATTCATTCCCCAATTCAAACACCAGGGGAGAAAAGGTGCCCCTCCCTTGCCTGAAACTCCCCCACCTTTCACCCCCTCAACTGCCTAAATGCTCCCAGAAACTCTCACGGAATGAAGTAATTTCACTTTTTGACAGAGTTTAAAACTAAGGAACCATGTGGTGATTTGGGCCAGGATAAGCTGCCTCCTCAAGTCCTTAAAGCAGGCTCTTTCAATTGATCCGAATGTCACCAAGAGCAGGAGCTGAATTGTACATTCAGATGTGTTCTAGGATATGGGTATGCATGGAGGGTTTGTTTTCTTTTTTCTTTTCTTTTTTCAGTTCTGAAGACATTTCTTTCTCTCTTTTTTAGATTTTTTATTTTTAGTTTACAACACTCAGTCCCACAGGTTTTTGAGTTCCAAATTTTCTTCCCCTTCCTCACCTCCCCCCAAAGATGGCATGGAATCTGACATATGTTCTACATATACCTTCGCATTAAAAATATTTACACAATAGTCAAGTCACAAAGAAGAACCATGATCAATGGAGTGAATCATGAGAAAGAAGAAACAACCACCCCCCCCCAAAAAGATATAGAAAATAAAGAGAGCAGATAGTTTCCTTCAATCTTCATTCATACTTTATAGTTATTTATCTGGATGCAGATAGCTCTTTCCATCATGAGACCTTTGGAGCTGTCTTTGAACCTTGTATTGCTGAGAAGAGCCAAGTCTATCAAAGTTAGTCATCACAGAATCAATATGTCCGTGGTTGTGCACAATGTTCTCCTGGTTCTGCTCCTCTCACTCAGCATCAGATCACGTAGATCTTTCCAGGTTATTATGAAGTCCGTATCTTCCCCATTTCTTATAGCACAATAGTATTCTATTACATTCATATAGCACAACTTGTTTAGCCATTCCCCAGTTGATGGGCATCCCCTTGATTTCCAATTCTTTGCTACCACAAAAAGAGCTGCTATAAATACTTTTGTACATATGGGTCCCTTCTGAAGATATTTCTTAAGGAAAAGTAATATCTACAATGATGTATTATCAGGGAAGAAACAAAGTTTAGGCATAGAACACTTCTCTAAAGTTCTTATCAAAGTAAGAAAAAATTTGCCGTTGAAAAAGTGTTGATTTTCTCTTTCCAACCAGGCAAAGAAAACATCCTGTTTTATGTGAAAATATCAGTAGAATAAAAGGGTTTTTTTTTGATTGAAGGTTGTTTAGTTTCTGCCTTTGTACATATCTCCTAGTGACTGCCATGAATCAATCAACAAGTATTTATTAAGAGTCTAATATGTGCTAAGCAGCTAGTTGGTGAAGTGGATAGAGTGCCAGGCCTGAAGTCAAGAAGATTCATCTTCATGAGTTCAAATCTGACCTCAGACACTTACTAGCTATGCGACCCTGGGCAAGTCATTTAACTCTGTTTGCCTCAGTTTCCTCATCTGTAAAATGAGCGAGGTAAGGAAATGGCAAACCACTCCAGTATCTTTGCAAGAAAACCCCAAATGAGGTCATGAAGAGTTGGACACAACAACAAAGCATGTGCTTGCCAGTGTCCTAGATACCAGGGACACAAGTCCAAAGAGTGAAACAGTCTCTACTCTCAGGGAAATTACATTCTAATGGGAGAGTACATATAAAAATACAAAAGCATAAATATGAAATGGATAAATACAAATATATACAAAGCACTTAAACCCAAAATGGTTTGGAAAGGAAAGCACCAACAATTGAGAGAGATCCAGAAAATTTTTATGCAGAATTGAATTTAAATGAGAAGGATTATATAAAATGGAGATAAGGAGAGAGAGAGTGCATTCCTGGTACAGGGAATGGTCAGTGCAAAGGCCTCTTAATTTAGAAATTAAGGGATCATTTTTAACTTTGGATAGACTAGTTTGGAGAGCCCTTATAAATACTTGTTGGGTTGAATTAACTTGAATATCAGATGGATAGAATGAGCCACATTACTCATAATGGTTCATAGTGATCCCTTGGCATGAGTCATCAAAGAAAGTCACAATACTTCCCTAAAATTTCAAAGAGCCACTGCCAAAATTCACCACAATCAGAAAACTACTAATTTCTTTTTCCAATCAGCTAAAGAAAATGTTCCTTTTTACATTAAAAGAAGCTGTCTGTGTAGTCACCCCTCCACCCTCACTATTCTCTCAGCTCCCCTTCATACCAGCAGGCTCAGTCCCCAGAGAGTGGCTGACTTCTATTCCTCTCACACTAGAGAGCTTCCAGGGAAGGGAGTGACCATCCTCTTGAACCCTTTGTTTATACTCTTCAGTCAGCCTCCAGTGAGTCATTAGTTCTTCTCCCTCCTCAGCCAAGCAGAAGACTTCTCATCATCACTTAGTACTAACCCCAAGTCTTCAGAAACTGATTCTGAATTTCTATGTGTCCAATTGGTAGCAGGAGGGAATACCTGCATATGGTCTACAAATTCACTAGATATGGCAAATCCGAGCATGCTCCAATAACTGGGTCCTTACTGGCCAGTTCCCCTTACATCCACCACACATCCTTCCTCCACCCCTTCACAATACTAGACTTATGATGTTACTGATATCAGGAATTCCCAGATAGGTGAGGAAAGCTCCTCAACCAATGCAAGTTGGTACCTGCTCTGCAATTATAGTCTTAGAGAACTACCCAGGACACCAAGAGGTTAAATAACTTCCCCAGGATGACACGGTCAGTATGTATCTGAGGCAGGTCTTCCTAAATCTGAGGTCAACTCTTTATCCACTACATCATACTACCTCTTGACATTTCCTATACTGACTTTGATATATTGAGGGGTTTGTGATCTCCCATCCAAGAAATCCATCCAAGCCTAGCCTACTTATCTTGAAGCACTCTTGGCCATATCTTTCAAAGAATCCTAAGGGATCCATGAAAAGACCTTCTGGAGCTCTTGACATTTCATAGACACTAGTGGCGCACATGGACTTCCCATCAGTTATCGTTTATTCCCACTAAAGACTGGTCCATCTTTTTCACCACCCATACATCTCTCTGATGAAAGATCTTTTATACCACTTCTCTCACAAAGCACACTTCATTAGCAGGAAGTTACAGACCACTCATGCCTAGCATCCAACTCTCCGCTGGCCTTTACATAATCTGCCAATTTTTAAATTGGAGACCATGATATTCCATGACAATGGTAGAAGAATATTATTGCTGAAAAGATGGGAATAAGAAGATCTCTATCTTTGCTAATATGATCATTTAGATTCCTGGCCACAAGGAAGGAAGGAAACAAGCATTTATCAAGTGCCTATTCTGTGCCAGACTCTGAGCTAAATACTTTTACATATATTATTATCTCATTTGATCTTCGCAATAACCCTAGGAGGTAGATACGATTATCCTCTCTTCATTTTGTAGCTTAGGAAACTAAGGCACTATACCTCACAAAGCTAGGAAATGTCTGAGGCTAGATTTGAACTTAGGTCTTCCTAACTTCAGGCATAGTGCTCTAACCACTGTACAGCATACCTTCCTCTCTAAAAGAAAAGACGCTTTTTAAAAACCATATCTTAGATATTTTTTTCTGTAGTAAATAATTACAGCAGATATCCAGGAAAAGCTGGTCCTTACTATTGTCATCTTTCCTCCTGTCTATCTAGTTTCAGTTTATCATCATGGAGTTTGCGCTGGTATAGACAAAAGAATAATTTTACTTTGCATGATGTTCATTTCATGTAATCGAGTCATGGCTCAATCTTGACTCCAGAGAACTAATGGTCGAGCATAGCTCCCTCCTCTTGTCAGAAAGGTCTTGGACTTTGGATGTGGAATGGGGCATTTGTTTCCAGAAAGAGCCAATGGATATGGTAGTTTTGATTCTAATCGGCGAGAGTTCTATTGGGAGGGAAAGGGAATAAGTATTAATTAAGCCCTTTACAAATATCAACTCATTTGATGTGGGGAATGGTGGAGTTCTTGGGGAAAAAGACAGCAATGCAGAAAAGGCATCAATCAAAACATTTATAGAAGAAAACTGAGCATCTTTAGAAATGTCTGTGCCACTTACATAAGAAGACCATAGGAGAGAAAAGACTTCAAAAACAATGACTTGACAAAAAGAGGTTTGTGCGGAGATTTTTCATCAATACAGCGAGTTCATGTGAGATGACTTTCAACCCACAGACCATTCATTATGGGGCTTGAGTATTCTGCCCCACTGTCATTCACTGGTCATGACCTTGTGCTAAGGATGCCAGGATGCAGGTGCCCAGAGAGTCCTTTCTCCGTGGCCACATCTGTGCTGAACTGAAAGGTGGTGGGAGGCAACTTCATCTTCCATAATGCTTTTACAAAAACAGTAGAACCTCAAAAGATCACCTTTTTTCTGTAACAGTTTTAGGAGAAAAAGGAGTTTATAAATGAGGGAATATAGACAAATCGGCACTTTATTGGGCCCTCCAAAGCCATGTAAATGTTAGCAGGTCTCAGGAGAGCAGACAATGAATTTGACAAGCCATCTGTTTATTCTTCAGATTATAGCACTGCTGGAAGTGCCACATTAAAGTAAATAATTCAGCCTTGCCAAGATAAAGGAGCAGTCACTGTGGAGGCATATGGATGCCAAAGCCTCCAGAGAATGAGGAGGTGGTTGAACTCACCTTTTGATGGAAAGTAATTTTGTTGAATAGAAGCTGGCCAAAAGGTGGGACAGGAGAGGCAGAGCTGTACCTAGGGCAGGGCCACTGGCTCTTTTCCCCAGAGTGCAAAAATTTTAAGGACACCAATAACATTTGTAGTCACTCAGCAGTGTAGAAATAACTGAGATTTGTACTTACTTAGCAAGGAACACAGCATAAAAAGTCAAAGCTACCAGATGGTACGCCAGCGGGTGCAACTAGAGGGACACTGACCTAGTCTGCCACTGCTTCCTTTCCCCTTACTGCCTGCACAGCAGTCCCCTTCTCCCCAGCAGCATTTGAGGGTGTGTTGCTGTGTTAACTTGATCTAGACACAAAACCTGCTAGTTACGCCTCCAAGGAGGGGTCATTTTAAATTGAATTCTTAATGCTGGACTGAGTGTTGTCCTAAATGCAGGTTTGTATCGTAGGGCTCTGTAATTTACTTCTTGTAAGACACCGAACAAAATATTTACTCATGTTTCATCACCTTTAAAAGGAAGGGGCTAAACTAGATCGTCTTTAAAGTTCCTCCCAGTTCTAAATCCTATGATTCCCCCAAAGAAGGCAAAGCGGCAGTTAAAAAATGGGGGAAATGGTCACCAATATTTCAACCCTTTGAAAATTATTGATAAGGACCCTAATGTCTTGAGAGAGATAATTCTGATATCAGAAAATACATTATGGAATCATATCTCAATAGAATCTAAATTTCTTTTGGGCAGGGATTGTTTCATTTTTGTCCCTGTGTCTCCAGCACCAAGGACAAAGCCTGGAACTCAATAAATTCTTATCAGTTGACTACATAAATATGTCAAGGGCCTGAGATCTCACTGATGTGGGAACTCCCTTTATCAATGCAGATTCTAACCTGTCTATAAACAGCTGATGCTCAAAGAAACCGTAACTGGCTCAGAATCACACAGCTAGTCAGTGTTGTCATGGTCAAATCTGAATCCAAGTTATCTTTCCTCCAAGTCCAGTCTGCTGAAGATTAAGACAATGATCCTTGGTCCTCCTGCTTAAGCATCCAGGATCTCCCCCAATTCTGTGACAGCTGCAAATTTGATAAGGATGTCATATGTGCTTTTATCCAAGTCACTTATAATTTAAACAGCTGTCCAGGGAAGATGCTAAACAGCGTTGGACCAAGGACACATCTCTGAAATATTCCATACTTGCCAAGGTGACATTGAACCATTAATAACTATTCTTTGAGTCTATTCAACGGGTTCCAAAACCATCTAAATGTGTTCTCATTTAATCCTTATATCCATTTTTTCCATTTAAGACACTTTCCAAATGTTTTGCTACAACTTTTATTGTTGTTCAGTTGTCTTTCAGTCATGTCCAGTTCTTCATTACCTCATTTGGGGGTTTCCTTGTCAAAGATACTGGAGTGGATTGCCATTTCCTCCTCCAGCTCTTTTTTGAGATGAGGAAACTGAGGAAAACTGGTCAGAGTCACACAGCTAAGTAAGTGTCTGAGGTTGGATTTGAAGACTCGTGAAGATGAGTCTTCCTGACTCCAAGCCTGGCACTCTATCCATTATTCCACCTAGCTGCCAAAATCTAAGCCTAAAATCTAGACAAACTATATTTGTAGCATTTCCCTAGTTGAACAGTTTAATAACTTAAACAAAAAAGTCAACATATTTAGTCAGGCATGACCTATCCCGAAAGTTGGGTTTGTTCTTTGAAATTATTTCTTTCTTTTCTAGATGCTCACTAGCCAAGTCATAAAGATTCATTCTACAATTTTCTACAGAATCAAACTCAAACGTCCTGGCCTAAAGTTCAGACATTCTATTCTTTCCTCCACTTTTTTGAAATTGGAGACTTTTATCCTTCACCAATACCTCTCCAATTCCCCACGGTCTTTCAAATAGCCATAACAATGACTCAGAAATAATACATTCTAGGTATTTCAGCTATGGTGGACACTGTTTATCTGGGTCAGGAAACTTGAACTGTAGTAGATATTAACAATTTTGATTTTAAAGTCTCTGAATAAGTACTCCTCCCCCCTACTATTCTTGTGGAGAAAATGGAAAGATACAGACTAGACAATAAAAGGAAAGAGAATCAGAACTGGATGGGTGGTTAGAGTCAAAGAGATGCCATTAATGGTTCAATGGAAACATGGTGAAAGAAAGGTCTCTGGAGGAGTACTTCCAGGGATCTATACTAGTCCCTGTTCTGTTTAGTATTTTTGGCAATGACTTGGATAAAGACAGATGACATGCTCATCAGATCTGCTTTTGACATAGAGCTAGGAGGATTAGCAAACATCTTTGATGACTGAATTAACATAAAAAGATGCTGATAAGTTAGATGAAGCATTGAGCTAAACCAAGTAAGATAAAGTTCAAAAGGGATAACTATCCAATCTAACACTTGATTTCAAATGATTAATTTTTTGAGTGTAAGATGAAGGAGGTATTGTTGTTCAGTTGTTTCAGTCATGTTTGACTCTTCATGACCCCATTTTGGGGGATAGGGTTTCTTGGCAAAGATACTGGAGTGGTTTGCCATTTCCTTCTCCAGCTCATTTTACTGAAGAGGAAACTAAGGCCTATGGGGTTAAGTGATTTGCCCAGGGCCACACAACTGGTAAGCATCTGAGGCCAGATTTTAACTCAGGAAGATGAGTCTCTAGACCCTGTAGTGTATCCACCACACCACCTAGCTGCCCTGGACGGGGTATAGTTAGAAAGAATTTGCTCTGAAAAAAAGTGGGAGTTTTAGAAGACCGAAAACTCAATATGAATCAGCAGCATAATGTGCCTCCCCCCCCCAAAAAAAAATCTAGCACGATATTGGACAGGCTACATTGAAAGAGGAATAGCTTCCAGAATAGGGAGGCAATAATCTCGAGGGTAGAATAGACTATTCTTGTCAGGCCTTATCAGGAATATCATGTTTCCTGCTGAGGGCCATAAGAAGGATATTGATCAACTGAAGCATGTCCAGAGGAAAGCAATCAGAATGGTGAAGGGTCTTGAGTCCATGCCATATCAGGATGGATTTCAGGAACTGGAAATGTTTAGACTGGAGATGTTAAGAGGAACACAATAGCTTCTTTTAAGTGTTTGAAGGACTATTGTGGAAGAAGAATTAAACTAGCCCAGTGTAGCCTGGGAGAGCAGAACCAGGAACAGGAGGTTGGGTTAAAGTTGCAAAGAGGCACATTTAGGCAAGATGTCAAGAAAACCAAGAGGGGGTGAGTTCCTTCTCCTTGGAGGTCTCTAAGCAGATGCTAGACGGTTACTTGGAGGGGAGGGTTACTTGTCGTCATGGTAGGGTGTCATGTGTAGGTTGGTGGCTTGTGGTCCCTTACAACTCTCAAATTCTATAATTTCATGTTTTCTTCTCTTGGGCATCAACTTCCTATTAGCCATTTTTAGTCTTTCCAAGTACAAAGATCACTCTCCTCCATAAAGCAAGCAAGAAAGCAAACGAATGAACAAAAACAACTGAACAGTTCTACCTTCTTCCTGCTTTCGGTTATTTTTCCCAGGCAGGGGCAAACCATGCTGCCACCACTCTGTCCCATCCCCTGTTTCCTTCCACATAGAATTTAGACTTCCATCCGTAGATGAGCTTTAATCCCATTTTGCCTGGAAAAAAGCCAAAAGTCACCACACCTATTCTCCCCCAGCTCCAAACCATAACACCACCACTACCACCATCACCACCACCTCACCCACTTCCAATTGATCTGCCTCTCATAGCCAAGGCACATGCCAGGCAGGTCGACTGTCCCCAGCTGATCATAATTTACTCACTTGGGCTCTCTCTGGGCGTATGATGTCTTAATAGAAGGATCAGAATTTAAGAATATCTCTAAGAACTAAGGTGTGTCAATTGAAGCAGCACATTTTTCAGAAATCCATAATGAAAAGAAAATAGAGATAGGATGGACATTTTTATTTCCAATAAAATTAGAATAAAATTTTTGCATCAATTGACATGCCTGCTCTGTCTAGTGTTTTAACAATGCCTCTATTCTCCAGTGCCTTTCAGAACCTGTTTCTTAACCGTAAACCCGGGTATGGGACATCTATTTGAGGAACCCACTTTCCTTTCTTTTGTACTAGCTTCTTCCCATAGATGGCAGTTATCTTCCAGAGAGCTGTCATACAAGGTTTCAGTGACTGTGACCCTTTGAAAGTCTTATCTTACTCTTAACCCTCTCATCTCTCTTCTGGTCAAGTCGCCCCAAATAAATTTACTAGCTGGTTACTAAGGCCAGTTCTGCTTTTCCGATAAAAGGTTGCTTTCATTCCCTTTTGTTCAAGATTAATATCTGAGGCTAGTTCCTCTTAGGGGGCATGTACCTCGGTGCTCATTTTATTGAGTTAATCTGCTTGTTAAGTCACTTCTATAAGCCACAGGTGAGTCACTTTTTTCTTATTCAAAACCTATTTTTTCACTTTGGAGTCTCTACTGAGTGCCTCTTGCAAATCCGCTGACCAGCCTAGATAAATGTTGAAATGTTCATCGTTGAAAGATTGGTCAATAGGGGCTGAAATTTTTGGTCACAAAAACGTATGAAGCCATCTACCAAAGGCATGTTGAGATTGTGGTCTCAGTAGAGGGAGTGTCCACTCAAGGAAATCTGAGATCTCTTTGAGCAATGAAATAATTACTCACATTTAGGGTTTTCCTCAAAACAACCCTGTGGGAACAGGCAGTGAAAGTCTTAGCACCCCCGGGCTACAGATTATGTACAAATCCCAAGCTAGTTCTATTGTAAGACTGCCTACTTCAGTTAACTCATTTGCCCTCCTCCAGAGAAGTGACTTCTAGAATCTCATCCCTCTAGGTTATTATTATTATTTTGACAGGGCCTATGATTACAGCCCCCGTAAGGAAACCATACCACATAGAAACTCCCTCTACCAATGTAAATTAGTGACTAACCAATAATCAATAGTCTTAGAGAGTTTCCTAGGGCACCAAAACTTGAAAATGGCTTGTTTATGTAAGTTCACATAATATCAGAGGCAAGATTTGAATCCAAGTGTTCCTATCTCCAAGGCAGATCCTTTATCCCCCATGCTTCATTGCCTCTCTGTTTAAAATGTTGGAACGGTCATAGCAGAAAACCTCACTAATCAATCATGAGAGAAGGGATTTTGTGATGCATGGAAATTTCAATTTAAAGACCTGTTAAGAGATGCCAAAGAACCAGGCAGATATAGAATCTGAAGGTGGGAAGGGCAACCAGATCACTGAGTCAGTCCAACACATGCCCTCTCCAGCATCTGTGGTCATCCACATGCTAAGCCAAGCCACACTCTGCAGAAGTAGCCCATTCTACTTTGGAGAGCTCCAACCATACAGCTAAATTCTACTCCTAAGCAACTTCTACCCGTTGTTCCTACTTCTCTGATCTAGGGCCAAGCATAATCAAGGTAATCCCTCTTCCCCATTACATCCCTTCTAATCCCAGGCAACAGTTATCCCATTTCCCTCCCCCACTCTTCTCTATTCCCAACATCCCCAGGCCTAAGCTTGACTTCCCCACCTCCAATAGGGCCTTTCCTTATCCCTCCACTTGCTTCTGCCTCCCTCCACCAAAATCACTTTGTATATTTGTTTACTTGTGAACAGGTTTCCTCCCAATAGAATGTAAGCTTCCTGAGGGCACAGACATTTTTTCTGCTTTCTCTTAGTATATTCAGTGTCTTCCTCACTGTCTGTGCTTTAAATGAATGGAATCAGTGTAAAGATGTCAGTGAATATTATTGTAATTATTTTCCAGAGTTGAAGACACAGCACAGGAGCTCTGCTTTGGAATTTTCCTCCCACTCTGGCCCTGGCTGATCACAGGACCTCAGGAGGCTGGCTGTCTCTAAGATTTCCCTTGATTTCACCCAGAAAAAGCCCTCACGTTCTTTTCATATTCTTTGGGCCCTCCAAGTAGGAGGTTGACTTCTTCCCTTAAGAGCCCCAAGGGAAAGAGGAGTTTTGACTATGGAATCCCCAGAATATTTTGAGAATTCAGGGGCTGTTTCTGTTTGGGTTCCGAGTTAGGATAAGAGGGAGGGAGGCCTCTATTTGTCTTCATGAGAGAAGCATTGGGGCTGGCTATCTACCCTTGTTATCTGAGCTGCTGGTCCACAAGGAAGTTTCTGGGGCTAATGGCTGAGCTGCTCTTCAGATAAAAGCCTCCCCTGGATCTCCCAGCACTAATTAATCAGCTGTTAAAACAGTAGTTGATAAAGACAGGCTTACTTAAAGTTCCAATTGCCTGCAATCAGAGATAACAGGTGAGCCCCTTTCGACTGGGAGATATGGAAGCAGGGGAGGGCTCTCTTATCAGAGGAACATGACACTCCAATGAAAAATGGGCTTCAAGAAGAAATAAATATTGAAAGAAACTTGCAAATTGAAAATATGTAATTATTGGTTTTATCGTGGGTAGCCAAAATGGGAAAAAAAAGGTTGAAGATGAGGGCATATAGACCTTCCACTCCTTTTTTTCAAAATCAGGAAAAAACATTTGAAAAGATTTGAATGTTAAGGACAACTATAAATGATGTTAGAGCAGTTAGGTGGTGCCATAGTGGATAGAATGCCAGGCCTAAAGTCAGGAAGACACATCTTCCCGAGTTCAGATCTGGCCCCAGATACTTACTAGCTGTGTGACCCTGGGCAAGTCACTCAACCCTGTTTGATTCAGTTTCCTCATCTGTAAAATGAGCTGGAGAAGGAAATGGCAAACTACCTCAGTATCTTCGCCAAGAAAACCCAAAATGGGGTCATGAAGAGTCAGACAGAACTGAGAAACATGTCAGCAACAACAAATAAATAATGTTATGGGAGGCAAGGCATACAGTGGAAAAGAGCCCTAGACTTGGAGACCTGGGTTCAATTCTCACCTTCTATGCTTAAAATCTGTGTGACCTTAGGCAAGTTAATTAACCTCTGGCTCTCTGTATTCTCATATCTATAGTACTGACTAGATAGGGTTATCCTGTGAATCATATGTATACATATATGAATATAATACATGCACATATATAGTACATCAGGTATGTATATCTATATATCAAGTACTTTGCAAATAATAAAATGCTATACATGGCTGATATTATTTATTATTATTGTTGAATGACTAGCAAAGTCCTTGACACATAGTGAACATTTAATAAATGCTTTATCTATTGCTTATATTATTATTAAATATAAGTTGTACTCAGAAACAAATTTAGACTTGATGTAAAGAAAAACTTACCTACAATTATAGTTATTTAGAAAGTGAAGGGACTGCCATGAGAAGGAGGGAGTTCTCCATCACTGGAGGTCCTTGACAGAGGTTGGATGACCTTTTACTGGCTATGTTGCAGAAGAGATTTTTGTTTGGGTATGAGTTGGCTCTGATGATCTCTGAGGTCCTTTCCAGCTTGGAGGTTTGGTACCTTTGAGGGGCAGAACTTGAGTCTCAGTATTTCCATCTCCTCTCATTCTGATGCCTAGCTATTTGCTTCCATTGGTTGGGGTAAATCTTTTCATAAGTTTCAGTATACTTGCCATAGTACGAAGTAAGAGACTAAAAAAAAATTAAAAGGAAATGAAATGAATCTTCAACTAACAGTAATTAACAACAACAACAAAAACCCCACTGTTGAGGCTTTCACCAGGAACGTGTTGCTGATAAAACAAGGTTAGTGCATTAGCTTGGAGCTAAATAAAATGTTTTCAAAAGGGTTTGAAAGATGGAAAGAGAGCTTGTCGCTGGCAGGACTATTTAGTAGACGAAAATTCCATCTCCTAGGGATTAGGGGTAGGAAAGCTCTGTCCCAGGTGCAGGTAGAAATATTAAGTCCAAAGCAAAGTCGAACAAAGCCTGTGATGCTGGCAGAAACACAAAAATGCAGCCGTCCAGGTATGGTCGGCAGCTAAAATAGCAGCCCTCAAAAGTGAAACCGAATTCCCTGGTAAATTAAAGCCAGTGTCCTGGACTAAAGAGTCAATGGGCTGGGGTGGCATTGGCAGGAGCAAAAAGAAAGTCCCAGATCTGTGAAATGTGGAAAACAGTTCCAGTTTTCAGAAGGTATTTATTAAATGCCTACTGTCTACAGGGCCTGGATGTGCAAGCATTAGACATGATGATATGCACATTACCAGTTGGGGGTTCTGTCAAGAGGCCATGGCCTTTTGTGGGAAATACTAAATCATGAAGGTAAAGCTTAGCCCCATCAAATATTTAAGCATATTTTAAAATATAAATATGCATATATACATACACACATAAAATATTTAAAGACTAATGTTTGATTATGACAAGAAGACAGGCATTTAAGGATTATAATGGACCTAGTTCTATCCTCTCATTTTACAGATGAGGAATCTGAGGTTATTTGTATCAGGCCCCACAGATCCTATGTGGCAGAATTCAAACCCGGATCTTGTGACCTGTACTCTTCAGATCCAATACATTTTCCACTGACACAAGGTTTCACATCAGTGTCAAGCTAAGCTTTAAAGTATGTTCAAATCCAGAAAATCCTCACTTTTGTCTCTGGTCCCGAGACTATTAGCTTTTAAGGAAATCTCCTAGGCAGTTCTCTGGGCAATCTTAGCTGAGTCGCTTCAGGCAGGGCTTCTTCATCTATAAACTAAGGGAGCTGGAGATCTTTTCCAACTCTGAAAATCTGGAACTAAATAATACTCAGTCAAGAGATCAACAAGCATTTATGAAGTGCCTACTATGTGCCAAGCACTGTTAAGTGGTGAGTATACAAAGAAAGGCAAAAAATAATCCCTGCTTTCAAGGGGCTCACAGTCTAATGGGGGAGACATGTTGATAATTATTTATAAATATGATATATACAGGCTAAATTGGAGATACTCACAGTGAAGTCATTAAGATTAAGGAGGATCGGGAAGACCAGGTACATGATGCCATGGTGTACCTTAGCTAGTCAGGAAGATTCATCTTTCTGAATTTAAATCTGACCTCACTTACTAGCTGTGTGATCTCAGGCAAGTTGCTTAACCCTGTTTGCCTCAGTTTCCTCATCTGTAAAATGAGCTAGAGAAGGAAATGGCAAAGCACTTCAGTATCTTTGCCAAGAAAACCCCAAATGGGATCCTAAAGAGTCAGACATGACTGAAACAAAGAAAAGCTTCTTTTGGAAAACAGGCTTTTAGCTAAGATGGAAGGAAGCCAGGGAGTGAGGGAAGCAGAGATGAGGAGGAAGAACATTCCAGGCATGGGAGACAGCCAGTAAAAATGCCCAGAGTCTAGAGATGGAATGCCAAGGTTGAGGACAGCAAAGAGGCTGGCGTGATTGGATCACAGTGCATGAAGAGAGTGTAAAGTATAAAACCAGAAACGTAAGAAGGGACCCAGTTTCGGCTTTAAAAGCCAAATAGCAGATTTTGTATTTGATTCTAGAGGTAACAAGGAGCCAGTGGAATTTATCGACTAGGGAGATGTTATGGTCTGTGCTTTAGTGAGATCACTTTGATCAATGATAGAAGGATGACCTAGAGTGGGAGACACTT
The DNA here is from genome assembly GCA_028646595.1 of Phalanger gymnotis. Classification (NCBI taxonomy): domain Eukaryota; kingdom Metazoa; phylum Chordata; class Mammalia; order Diprotodontia; family Phalangeridae; genus Phalanger; species Phalanger gymnotis. The sequence continues at coordinate 32,301,973 of CM053626.1, forward strand.
GAGATAAGGGAGACCAATCAGCCAGAGATTGCTATAGTTCAAGTATAAGGTGTTGAGGCCTGCAACAGAAGAGTAGCAGTGTCAGAAGGGAGAAGGGGGCATACACGAGAGATGTTATGGAGGTGGAAATGAAAGGACTTGGCAATTGACTGGATATGAGGAGTGGGGAGGTGAGAGAGTGAAAGGTTAAGGATGACACTTCAATTCTGAGACTGAGTAACTGAGAGGATGGTAGTACCTTTGACAGTAATAGAGAAGTTTAGGAAGAAGGGTGAGTTGGCGGGGTGAAGTTAAGGGGATCAGTTTTGGATATCTGTTTAAGATATCTGTGAGACATTGATTTCCAGAAGGTCAGGAGAATGGTTAGGAATGAACAAATAGATCTTAGAATTACCTGTAGATTCAATAGCTGCATTCATGAGAGCTGATGAGATTACCAAGTGAAAGAGTAGAGAGAGAGAGGAGGATCCAGGACAGAGCCCTGTGGGACACCTCGGGTTAGTAGACACGATCTGGATGAAGATCTGGCAAAGGAAATTGAGAAGGACCTGTCAGAAAGGTAGGAGGAGTATGAGCGCTTACACACACACACACACACAGACACACAGACACACACACACTCACACACACACACAAACATTGCACAGGCTCTGCAGAAAGACAATAAGGAGGTACCAGAACTATATTGGAAGAGGAAAGTGGGCTAAATCACATTTGGGTAACTCTATAGCATTTTTGATGACCTTACCCTGATCATGACCCACAAGCCCATCTTTTCAACATCAATAGTCTCCATAAATTCTCTCATTATATGACAGCAAATCATGCGAACTATGATCTTGAAAGAATAAACAGTACAGGAGACAAACTGGGCAATGGAATCGATCATGGTGGGTATAAGTTGGCTGTAGTACGTTAGGGAGGATGATACTTGCAAGAAGTAGCGTTGAGAGAGGCCGTCAAGGACATGCGTAACTGGGAGAGGAGGTGGGTGGGTTGTACAGAATGAGAGATAAAGGAGGCCTAGCTTGAGTGTTACGTAGGACTAAAAGCTTCAGAATAAGATCTCCAGTCCATTGGGTAAAATGTTCATGGTGGTTTTGTGGAAAGGTGTAAACAAGAACCATATAGGACGACAAGATACGGATGGCTTGTGACCTATGTAAGTGGAATGGTGTCCATGTAAAGGAGACCAACTAAAGTATCAAAATATTCTTGGTTCCTAAGCCCATCTCTGAAGATTGATCATTCGGAACCATGTTCTAGGGATGATATCACGGCATAAACACAATAGTGCCTAAAGACCTCTGATCCTACACACATGGTCTCATCAAAGAGATGCCTGTGGTCTCTCCATCCTGAATTGCTTTGTATTCCCTGATCTGTGTTTCATAGTCTGATCTCTGATCCTCTATGCTGAGCCCCTGGGAGGGCATGACTTACAGAGGATGGGGAGGCATGGATGGGTTGTCAGCTGAACTGTTAGAGGGATCAATGAGATCATGGAGTCACTGGAGCAACTGAATATTTGGATATGTGTAGTTCCCATCCAGTAAAATGTAACACCGTTGACATCAGAGACTGTTTCAATTGTGTCTTTGTATCCCTAGCACCCGACATAGAATAGACAGTCCAAGGAAAATTCCTAAGTTTTTCTTAAGTACTTATTATGTTCCAGGCACTTTGAAACAAGCAGAAAGAAAAACAGTCTCTGCCTTCAAGGAGCTTACATTCTAATAGAGAAAGATAATAAATAAAAAAAAAAGCTTAAGTGGGGAAGGTATAGATCCAGGAGCAGAGCCCAGAAAGGAATAAATTAACAAATATGGCTGTTTTAGGGCACCACCTTCAAATGGAATTTCTGAGAAGAACTGACTGATTAAAGAAGGGGCCACATCTTTTTTAAGCCTGTAGATTAAGGATTGGTTGAAGGAACTAAAAAGATTTAGCTCAGAGAAGATAAGATTCTGGGCAGGTATGACAGCTACCAAGAATTATTTGAAGGGTTGTCATAAGGAAGATAGATTAAACCTATCCTGACTGACCCCAGAGGGCAGAAGGTAGAGCATTGGGTAGATATACTCAATTTAAATTTAGTATTGGTGTCAGAAAATTATTCCCTTACAATTAGAACTGTACCAAAGGCTAATGGGCTTCCTTTGGAGGTAGTAGTATCTCTTTTATTGGGAAGCCTTCAAAGAGAGGCTGAATGATCACTTATGTGGTATGTTATGACCAACATTCCTTTCAGGTATAGAGTGGTCTGAATGGCCACTCAAAGGGTTAGTTGAAGGACAGCCCTCAAAACTCTCAAGTTTCTATGTTTGTTGAGTTGAATTGAACTGAGTTATAAATGCACTTATTTCATATAATAGTATGGATAAATACATAGGATAAATGTGCAGAGCCCTTTAAAAAATTTGGCCTTCTAAATGCTGTCCTCATATTGACTATTAGGTAGTATCCTGACCAATCCCCTCCTCCCCTACCACTTCTCTGTTTCCATCATTCTCATAACACTGGGCATTAGACATCCTGAATTTCCATTTCAGCCATTCTGTTCTGCATGCCTCCAATTGCCTTCTGGTTTCTGGATGTATTTCCCCATCCAATGGATATGTATGCAGCATTTATCTCTGTGGTCCCTAAGAGCCTCACAAAATAGGATACAAATCAGCTATGATTATTATTGTCTCAGAACATGGTATTTCAGGGAATGGTCATTCTGGGAAGACAATGACAAAGGCAGTCAGTGGAATGGAGGGGAATGGAGCCAACGCCCAGGCAGGGGCCACTCCCAGCAGGCACTGCCTGAGACACACTGTGTGACCTAGGCCCATCATTTAACCTCACTTCTCGTGATTTGCTGGTCTTGTCTGTGGATGGCAAATAATCCCACAGGCTCTGTCATTGTTGGTTCACTGTGCTGGGGCAAGGACATGGTCTATGCAATCTAGCAAGCTGAAGAGAGAGCACCAGGGTGATTCTAAAGACATACAGTCAATGTCTTTCTTTCTTCCTTCCTTCCTTCCTTGCATCCTTCCTCCCTCCCTCTTTCTTCCTCCCTCCCTCTTTCTTCCTCCCTCCCTCTTTCTTCCTTCCTTCCTT
>CM053626.1:32305580-32324616 GCA_028646595.1 Phalanger gymnotis
AAAGAGTTCTATGTTCCACGCTTGGGAGGATGTGCCAGCTCTGCCTCACCAGCACTCCTCCTTCCCCAAGAACCCCCAACCTGGACTGGACTTAGATCTTCAGCAGGCTCTTCACTCCTGCTCTGATGCTCCACTTAATTCCTCCCACCAGGTGGGCCTGGGGCCAGAAGCAAGTGCAGCTGTAGTTCTGTAGCTGCCCCACCTCCCCTGCCCCCAGGGCAGTGGACTAACTGCAAACTCCCTGTCCCCAGCAGCTTTTACCACTAACCTTCTCTGTTGTCTTTGGTATTTGTGGGTTGAGAAGTTTGGTAACTGCTGCAGCTCACTGATTCAGGGTGCTAGGGCACGCTCCGCCCGGCTCCTGGTTTGGTCAGTTGGCGCTGCCCACGCTGGGCTCCACTCAGCTCCACTCCCCTCTGCTCCCAGGTCCCTGTGAGATAGACCTTACCCAGAGACTATCCAGGCTGTCCTGGGCTAGAGCCCTGCTTCCCTCTGCTACCCTGTGGGTTGTGCAGTTCTAGAACTGGTTCAAAGCCATTTTTTATAGGTTTTTGGAGGGACTTGGCAGGGAGCTCACGCTAGTCCCTGCTTTCCAGCCGCCATCTTAGCTCTGCCCCCCCCACATTTATTTTTAATATTTATTCTGTATGTATACACAAATACACATATGTATACATAAATCAATGTGTTGATACATTTATATATCTATGTATTGATACATATACATATATATGTTTCCTCTGTTAGAATATAAGCTTCTTGAGAGAAAGGGCTGTCTTATTCTTTGCCTTTTATTTACATCACTGAACACAGTGCCTGGTTGAAACACAGAAAATGAAACAATCTGCATTCTGAAGGATCTTATGTTTTAAACAGCAGGATAGGATAGGGAGACACAAACACATATATAAATATATACTAAACTCATGCAACTATGCACAAACACATATTTTATGATGTGGTGTGATGAGATATAATATAATATAATATAGTAGAATACAATACAATGTAATATATACGAGTATATGTTCACATGCACATATATGGCAGCATGGCAGACTAAATAGAGTAGACCTTCAAGACAGGAAGACCTGAGTTCAAATCCTGTCTTTGACATTTTACTAGCTGTATGACCCTGGACAAGTCGCTGAATCTCTAAAGCCTCTCTCTAAGACTATAAGGAGCACCTGGGACTTCCACCTTCCCTTTACCACAGGTAAAGTCTATATTGCCATCCCTGTACTATATACGTGCATATTATTTTCCCCATTAGAATATAAACTCCTTGAGAGTGGGGATTGTTTTTGTCCTTGTATCCTCAGTGCCTGGCAGATAGTAGGTGCCTAAAATGCTTGCTGATTGATCGATCGATAGGAGATTATTTTAAAATGTTGGTTAATTTGGATCAGCTACATACTAACTCTATACCAGCATAATTATTGAAAAATAAACTAGATCGCATCTGTGTCCTCCCTTGCTTTTCCTCCTCCATCTCTGTAACAAATAAGCAAGACATTTTTCTCTGGAATCAAGCAAAAAGAGCCCACCCCATGCCACATTCCAGCCCAGAGGATGGCCTTGTGAGGAACAGCCGAGGCTCAAGCCGAGCCTGCCCGGATTAGCTCTTGTGCCCAGATCTTCGAGCAAGGATTTTCTGTGCATTGTTTACCACATTTTTGCTCCCATTACTAAACAATGAGTGATGATTGAAGCCAGATCTTCACACGATACACGGAATCCGGCTGATACCTTCTTGTTTCCAAGCACCTGCTTACACAAAAGGACATATGCTCTCTTCGTCTTACATGCTGTTTTGTGGGGGAGGGCTTTGCAGATGTGTGTGTGTGTGTGTGTGTGTGTGTGTGTGTGTGTGTGTGTGTGTGTGAGCGCGTGCCCACACCTCAGCACATGTTCATTTGTAGCTACACAAACAAATGCACCCACTTTGTTTTCTCTTTCCTCTGTGTTCACATGTTGAACTACAGAAAAAGAAAGGTGAGACTCGTTGCAGGTCTAGGTCCAAAGGGAAGAGGGCTTAGGAAAGTCTTACTGAGAACAAAGGCTTTTCCTTAAGAAGGTGTCTTAATATTAGATGAGATACTTTGGGAAGATAAGATTAGATAAAACAAGGTAAAATAAGATAAAATAAGATAAGATAAGACCATGGTTTTCTGGCCAGATCAGTTACCGGGACTATTAGAATACAGAATGTTAAATGTAAAAGACATCAGTGCCTGGAGCATAGTAGGCACTTAATAATTGTGTGCTGATTGATAATGGATTGGAAATGGAGATGAAATAACTATGCGTTCTGTGAAATTTTAAATGTACTTCCTGCATCAAACGGGCATAATAACATCATGCTTCATCCTAGGGAAACATGATATAGCCAAGCCTGTATAATCAGGCAGAGGCTGATTTTTCAAAATGCTACTTAAGAAGTGTGGCTGGAATGAGGCACTGGGGAAGCTAAAGCCCTCAGCCTGTTCCGGCAGGTGCTAAGTGAGCCCAGGGTTCATTTTAGGAAAGTGCCTTAACTCTGCCCCTCAGGGTGTTTTAAGTGATGCCCTGTGAGTTAAACCTTACCCTTAGGGGCTGAGGGACTGGCCACACTTTGAAGAAGGGAAAGAGTTTGTTTTCTTCTCTCTAGTGAAAATCTCTCTCCTTCTAGAGCTTTCAGGTTTACAAAGTCTTTTCCAATGACCACCCTAGGAAGCAGATAATGCAAATATTATGATCCCCATTTTTACAGACAAGGAAACTGAGACAAGGCCATCTAATCCAACTCTTTCATTTTATGGATGAGGAAACTGAGATCTGGAGAAGTTAATTGACTTGTCTTGTATTTAAAATCCAGTAATTCTTGACATTGTACCATGCTGCCCAGTCCTACTAAGTAGATGATGTATGGTTTGATTCATGTCTCTTGACCCTAAGTCCAGCCTTCTATCCACAATAAAAGACAGTAGTATCAGGCAAAACAGATGCTAATAAGCTATAAGGGAGGAGCAGTACTTCGCAGTCTTGCAGGTACTACTCTGCTAGAAAAGATCCAAGAGAGAAGCTTCTGTTTGATTGGAAAAGCAATCAGAATTCACTGGGTTTTCTGGGGAAATCCTCACCTGAGAAAACCACTGCAACATATATTTATGGCCATCCTACCAAATATACTATGGACGTGCTACAAAAATAAAACAAAAATTACTAGCAAGACATGAAGGAAATAGATAAAGCCATGATGGTGCTGGATTCCCAAAAATAATCCTATCAATTAGTCTAGTAAACAATAAATATTTACTAGGTACCTACCAAGTGCCAGGTACTGTGTTAAGCACCGGGGATACTAAAAGAGGCAAAAGACAGTCCCCACCCTCAAGGAACTCACAATCTAATGGGGAAGACAACAAGGAAACAAATATATAGAAATAAGCCATATATAAGACAAGTCAGAAATAATTAGGCAACGCAGGAAGAGAGAAGGCAGTAGGTTTAAGCGGGGTTGAGAAAGGCTTCCTGTAGATCAGATTTCAGTTGAGACTTAAAGGAAGCCAGTAGGTGGAGAGGAAGAGGTTACCTTGACTTCTTTGGGACATCCTCACCTAGTTATTTTTTAAAGTATTTCATCTCATGAAAAACAAGTGTGAACAAAAAAAATAATTGGAGCTGAGGTCAAATAAGCCTAGCTGGACATCAGTCAAAGGGGACTATCCTCAAGGACTGGACAAATGCCAAACCCAAGCTAAACATATTCATGGGTGAATGTGGTGAGATCATTACCTGGACAACCGAGGAGTCTGTTCTCTGAAGTTTGGACTAGATATGCGCCTAACTCTTCCAGTGACATAAGTGTGAGAGAACACAGGTCTAGAGGCAAGATGCCTTGGATCCTCAGTTGGGTGGCACTGGAGGGAGGATTAGGGGTAAGCAACACCTTCAAGGGCCATGAGGATGGGTAAAGTGGGGATAAACTTTAGAATGGTCCTGTTGTGTAGTGCATAGAGCGCTGGCCTTGGAGTCACAAAGATCTTGTTTTAATTCCTGGACCATTCACTACCCACATCACCTTGGGCAAGTCATCAAACTCAGAGCTTTGGTTCCTGGTTCCGTAAAATGAGAAATTGGACTTAACTTTCAAGAACTCTCTCATCTCTAAATCTGGGATCCTGTGGACCTAGGTTCTCTGCTTATGAAGGTTGGTGGTAGATTTGAACCATGCTCTTCATGGAGAGCTCATGCCCTATAGCTGCTGGCTAGAGTTATGTGGGCAAGGACCATGTTTCAATCAGTCTAGGTCTTATGTGTATCGTTACCAACCCTGGAAAGTCATCACAGAAGGAAAACTGGGAGCAACAATATGTATCATTCAGTGGTTTATGTTTTCTACGTGGAGATTTAGAGGCAGCACGTCATAACCTCAGAACCAAGAAGACCTGGATTCAAGTCTCCACCTCTGACACATCCTAGCTTTGTGACCCTCGGTAACTCACTTAACCACTTGATTTCCCAGACAGCTCTCTAAGTTCTAGATCATTGGAGGGAATTACCAGACCAAGGAACTCACCACTCTGAGGAAATCAAAGGTGGACCACAAGAAAAGAAAAATGTGGGGTTCAGTATTTCATGCTGACCACCCATTCAACTTTTCTAGTTTTATCTTAGTTTATTCCCCTCCAATACATTATTCTAGAATCTCAACAGATTGCTTAATTCTCTGCCCTACAAATACCCTCTGTGCATCTCACTTCCGTGTCCTTGCTTATGCTGTTCTCTATATCTGAATTATCTTCCCTTTCCTTCTTTGCCTGTGGGAGTCCTGCCCATCCTTTTAAAGTTCAAGCTAAAAAACATCTTACACACATATATCTCATATCCCCCCTACTCAACTGTAAGCTCTTTGAGGACAGGAATCATCTTCCACTCAACCTCAGGAGCTGGGAAGCATGCTTCATTATTGGTCCTCTAGATTAACGATTGGTCATTGAACTGATTAGAGTACTAGATATATTTTAGTTCTGTGATGCTCAGCAAAATTAAATGACTTGCCCAGGAACACACAGCTAACATGTATCGGCAAGATTTGAACCAAGTTTTGTTTTGTTTTGTTTTGTTTTCCGATTCCAAGTTAGTATGTTGGTCACTGTGCCATGTTGTCGTCTACTACCTGCAAATACTGTTTTATTGATTCTTTTTATGTTAAGTAAAAAGACAAAGATATATGATAAGAATTTTTTTGGGGAAAATTCCTCTTCCCTTTTTTTAAGACAAAATAATTCAACCAGTTTTCATCTTCTTTTCCAGAGATATATATTTTCCAAAGACAAGAAAGTTAATTTTTTTGGCATTGTTTTCTAATTAGACAATTCAACCAATTATACAAAAGTACCAGGCAGAATTTCAGAGTATTCTTCTTAGACATTTAAATTGGGGCGATTATCTAGGAAAGGTCCCCAGCAGAAAAACATTTAACTTCTTATTTGTTTACCAAGTTGGCGAATGTCTGTTTCTAGCGCTGCTCCAGAGATCCTAGTATGAGTATCATTACTTAAGTACAAAAACAATTCAGCAAGATGACTGATGTTTGCTGGGAGACACATTTGAACAGAGAGCACACCGTGGGCTTTCCGTGAAAATAGCCCTCTCCGCCCCGCCCCGCCCCAGAAATATGTCAAGGATTTATGATTTCTTAGTCAATAACCCTTAGTGAATTGTTGAATGCACAGAGAAATAAAGCAACTTGATCATGGCCACAGAACTCAGAAATATAGGAAGCAGGATTTGAATCCAAGTCTTCCCAATTCCCCACCCAGCACACTAACCATACAACATTGCCTTATCTCCTGAAAATGCTGTTTTCAATATCCCTTTTATGTTGATATAGATATATTTCTTTTTTTGAATGTTTTACTGATGCCTTAAAAATATCACTGTCACTTCCTAATATCACTCCTTCAGTGCAACCCATCATTTATTCATTCATTAATTATTCATTTACACTTTATGTAGACTATCACAATAAGCTTCACAACAGTGCTGCGAGGTAGGTACTACTTTCCTTATTTGCAGATAATAAAAGTGAGGCTTGGGTGATTGGCTCTTGGTCCTCAAGATGAAAGTTGAACCCAGACTGTCCTGACTCCAGATCCAACACTATCCATGCTACCCCACTATATTTTCTGAGGGAAACTTCATCAGAAAGGCCGAGACCCCACCAACAATCAGTGGTATTATTGTTGAAGACAAAGGAAAACCTCAACGCAAAGCATATAAGAATAACTCGGCCAAAATGGCTGAGTGAGAGAGGGCAGACAGAGCAGGTAGAAGCATGGATACCTCCTATCCATGGATACCTCATTTCACAAGGACAGAATGATGGCGGGGTGGGGTGGGGTGGGGGGAGCGGTGAACTTAGAAGATGCTTTGGAAAAAAAGAAATGAGAAAAACTGAGTATCGAGAGAAGAAAAACTGCCAACAGGTAGAGTGCTGACAAAGCTACAACTAGGCTGAGACAATTAGGGCTGTGTCCAAAGTCAGTTCATTTAGAGGGTGATGAATTTAGGAGGTTGACAGTACTTACAATCATTGAAAGTTGGCCATCTGGGCCAATTCTTGGAAGTTACACCTCTTTGAACATAACCCAAGATCATGTATGTACATGGGCGTGCTATTATTGACTTATATTTATGTCCCAGCATGCCCACTTCTTTGAATGTAACCCAAGACTTTATTTACACATGTAGATATATACATACATACGTACATACATATATATGAATTTTTTGGCTACTGGTGACATATATGTAGTTCCCAGTATGCTAAATGATGCAGATCTCTGCAAAATTTATTCAACCACATTTTTCCCACCTTATACTCAATAAGTCAATTTTTTTGATACCACATGCTAAGACTTCCTGTTTTCCCCTATTAAATTCCATCTTATTCAATTGGTCCCAATGCTCTAGGCTGTCAAGATAGCTTTTTATTCTGACACTGTTGTCCATTGTGTTAACAATCGCACCTAACTTTATGTCATCTGCAAATGTGAAAAAGTTCCTTCCAACTCTGCTTTCCTCCAAAGCACTGGCAAAAATAATAAACAACAAAAGGACTAAACACAGATACTTGGGCCCCTCCACTGGAGACCTCCCTTCAGGTTGACATTGGAACATGAATGAGCTCTTCCCATCTAATTCCAAATCCACCTAGTTGCACTATCATTCAGCCAAAATCTTTCCATTATTCCATGAGATATGCTCTCAGACATGTTGCTAAAACCTAGGCAAACTATAACATTCTTTTGATTGATAAGTTTAGTGACTCTGTCAAAAAGGGAAGTAAAGTTGGTCTGGCATAACCTGTTCTGACAAAAGCCATAGTGACTCTTTCTCAGCATTGCTTTCTGTTTTACATGTTCATCAACCATGTCTTTAATAATCCATTCTGGAATTTTCCCAGGAACCAAAGTCAAGCTCAGTGGCCTAGAGGTTGCAAATTGTTCTCTGTGCCTCTTCCCACCTTTTTTTAAATTGAGAGAATATTTGCCCTTCTCTAATCTTACAGTATCAATATTTTCCTTTATCTTTCAAATTTGCTTAGCAATCTCACCTGTCAATTTGTTGTTGCTGTTGTCATTTAAGTATTCTTGCATGTAGTTCATTGGACCCAGGTGACTTGTATTCAACAAGAACAGTTGGGTACTCTCTTACTATCTCTTCATTTATGTTGGGTTGTTGTTGTTGACTCATTTCAGTCATGTCAAACTCTTTGTGACCCCATCTGGGTTTTTTTTTGGGGGGGGGTAGGGTTCTTGGTAAAGATACAGGAGTAGTTTGCCATTTCTTTCTCTAGTTCATTTTACAGATGAAGAAACTGAGGCAAATAGGATTAAGTGACTTGCCCAGGGTCACACAGCTAGTAAGTGTCTGAGACCAGATTTGAACTCAGGAAGATGAGTCTTCCTGATACAAGGGCCGGGGATCTATGCACTATGGAGCCACCTAGCACTTCGTTATGTTATGCCCGGTATCAATTCCTTATTAGCCATTTTCGCTCTACGCTTTCCCAAGCCCAAAGGCCATCTTTCTTGACAGAGAAAGTCAGTAGAATTGAGCAGTTCTACCTTTTCTCCCTTGCTAGTCGTCACTATTGCATTTATCCTGGCCAGATGCCCTATTCCTTCTTAGAGCCTCCTCTTTTTCCTGACATAGCTAAAAAAAAAAAAAGATATAGCAAAAAATGACAAGCACACTCATCTTGTTGTTTCCTGGCCTTCTTTGGCAGCATCTGCTCATTCTGAACTACCACCTCCAGGCATTCTTCTTGCAGAACTGCTACATTTTTAATTTCTCCTTGCTACCTGCTATTTGTTCTAGCTTTTTATACACATTTTTATTTGATCTAAGTTGGGTGGTGTGCTCTCTGTGCCACCTAATCAGTCTTTTCAAACAACTCCCAATTTCCTTCTGCCACCAGTAATTTCAAGAGCCATGAATATCTCAGTCTTCCCTCAAACGTTGGAGTTCACTTAGGAGTTGCTCTTCAAATCATTTCAATTCAGTTCAATTCAATTTGCTTCAAAGGCGCAAGCAATATTAAGTGCATACAATGTGTAGGCATTGAAGAGACAAAGAAAAGAAAAACGTTCCTTGCATTCAAGCCACTCAAATTCTGAAGGGAAATAAAGTTATACAGATAAGTACATGCAAAATATATACAGAGGAAATACAAAGGCATTTTCAAGGTTGGGCTGTGGGTGGGGAGAGGTAACATTGAGGTTATCAGGAAAGATGTATTGTCACAGATAGCACTTGAACTGTGCATTGATGGAATCAGGGACTTTAAGAGATGGAAATTAGGAAAGAGAACATTCTAGGGGTGGGGGACAGTCCATACAAAGGTAATGAGATAAGAGATAGATTATCGGGTATGAGAAAATAGCAAGTAAGTCAGTCGGATAGGACATATGTTGTCCATGAAGGAAGTAATGTGACATCAGTCTGAAAAGATGAATGGACTGAGATTGTGAAGGGCTTTAAACACCAAGCAAAGGAATTAATATTTCCCCCCAGAAACAGTAGGAAATCATTTTGCTGTCTTTTTTGTTAGGCCTGAGCTTTAGGAACCAAAATGTAGCACCCATGTGAAGGATGGATTGGAGAGGAGAGAGATGAGAGACAGAGAGATCGATAGGGAGGCCATTGCAATAGTCCAGGTGGGAAGTGACATGGGCTTGAAATAGAATGGCGGCCACGTGAGTAGAAAGGGATGGATGCATGTGATATTATGGGAGTAGAATCAGCAACGTCTGGCAACTGATTGATTATGAAGAATGGTGAAAGAGGATCAAGACTCGAAAATAACTCAAAGGTTGTGAAGTTGCGTGAGTGGGAGAGCGATGAGGTCCTCGAAAGAAGCCGGGAAAGTCAGGAAGAGGGGTGGATTTAGGGAGAAAGATAATGAGCTCTGTTTTGGACAGGTTGAGTTTGAGATGCCTATGGCCATCCAGGTGGAGACACCAAACAGGCAGCTGGCGATGTAGGCCTGGAGCTCAAGACAGAGATGAGAGCTGAATACATAGATCTGGGAGTCATCTGCATGGTGACAAGGGGAAAGAAGAAGCATTTGCATAGCATCTTCTATGTGTCAGTCGCTATGCAAAGCGCCTTTTACAAATATCGAATTTGATCTTAAATTCCATGAAGTAGGTGCTATTCGTTATCACCGCCATTTTATAGCTGAGACAAACAGAGGTTAAGTGGTTTGCTCAGGGTCACATAGCTAGAAAGTGAACTCAGGTCTTCCTGACGCAAGGCTCCGTGCTTTATCCACTCTCCCAAGAACTGCATCAGTGAGGAAGTGATAACTAATGAAACCACGTCAGTGTTGGTAGTGAGCGAAAATGACCCATACATTGAAGATTAGATGTCAATATAGAAAAGAAGAGATCAATCAGATGGGTAGGAGAAGCAGGACAGAGCAGTGCCATGAAAACCCAAGGAAGAAGAACCTCCAGAACATGGGCCTTACTTGTGTTCCTCTGGCCCAGCCTCTAAGAGCCCAGAATCACCTTTAGGGCACAATGAGATATCGCACTGAGACTACAAGGTACAGTCTCCTAGTTGTGTATATGTTAGTGGTGCCATTATTTGGGGGAGGGGAGGGGAGGTCCTGATTTATGAAACTAGATCTCTTGATTTTAAATAGTTCTGAGATGCCACATAGTCACTGGCTCTCACTGCACATTCAATATACATACCTATGTTGGTTTCCTAGCTACTGATACCTATAGGCTCTGACTAGTTTTAGAAATATTTCTGACTTCTCTGTTTTGTCTTTCTCTCGTGGCACTAATTACTAGCAATATGATTAATGCTCTACTTACTGGCAGCTTCATTCCTTTTGTTTTTCTGATAATGCTAATTAATCCAATTTTGAAAGGAAAAAAATCCAATTCCATTCTGATGGTGCTTGTTGAATGTGTATATATGTGTGTATGTGTGTGTGTGTGTGTGTGTGTGTGTGTGTGTGTGTGTGTGTGTGCAGTCGTTTTAAATTAAAGGAAAAAGTAATAGCAGAGCAATTAACAATGTCATTGAACAATTACTGCTTATCATCTGTGTTCATCTGGGGATGTAGAGGGCAGGCTGTAGCTATGAAGGTGCAGATTTCCTAAAAGTAAGGGTTTGTATTTGTCACACAAATTTGCAAGTTTACCCAAAAAAAGTCTCTTCTACAACATCCTTGACAAATGGTCATTCATTCTCTTCTCAGAGATCTCCACTGAGGGGGAGCCCACTACCTCTTGAGACTGCCAGTTCCATACTGGAATGAACATCTTTGTCAGGAAGGCTTTTGTCAAATTCTGACATCAAATCTAAATTTACCTCTGTGACTTTCACCCATCATTCTTGCTTGCTTTTCTGATGCCAAACAGAATAAATCTAATACTTCCAGCCATCTTCAGACCATGACACTTCCACTCAGATCTTCATGTATCCCCACCTCCTCCCCATTAGAAACTAAGATCTCATCCTTATAATCATCCTGGTCTCTGATAGATGAATTTGTGCTTTACTTCCCTGGATCTAGTCCTTTGCCTCATTTCCTGGCCATTTCTAGTCCATGCCTACATTACTCCCCTTTTTAGGACCCCTCCATGTATCTTTCAACATTAGTGTGTAAGCTCCCTGAGGGCAGGAAGTGTATTTCTTGCTTTTTGTACCCCAAATGCCTATTATAATGCTTGGCATGCAGTAAACACCTAATAAATGCTCTGTCTGTCTGTCTGTCTGTCTGTCTACCTATCTATCTATTCACCTATCTCTCCATCCATCCACCCATCCATCCATCTACATCCATCCATCTATCTATCTATCTATCATCTATCTATCTATCTATCTATCTATCTATCTATCTATCTATCTGTCTGTCTCTGTCTGTCTGTCTGTCTGTCTGTCTGTCTGTCTGTCTGTCTATCTATCTATCTATACTATCTGTCTGTCTATTCATCTCTCTGAAAATTCTTCAAACACTTGAAGAAAACTATAATATCCCCATCCCCCCGCCACTGAATCTTTTTTTCCCCCAGGCTAACCATGTTCAGCTCCTTCAACTAAACCTCATACAACATGGTTTCAAGAACCTTCACCGTCTTGATTGTACTCTTCCAAAAATGTCCAGATTGTCAATGTCCTTTAGAAACCATGATACCTAGAACTAAACACAGTGCTGCAAATAAGATCTGATGAAGACAGGTGACAGTAGTACTATCGTCTTTTTATTCTTGGACACTGTGCCTTTCTCAATAAAGCCTAAGATCTCATTAGGTTTTTTTTGTTGTTGTTGAGTTGTTTTTCAGTCATGTCTGACTCTTCATGACCCCATTTGGGTTTTCTTGGCAAGAGACTGGAGTGGTTTGCCATTTCCTTTTCCAGGTCATTTTACAGAACCAAGGCAAACAGGGTTAAGTGGATTTGAACTCATGAAGATGAGTCTTCCTGATTTCAGGTGCAATACTCATCCACTGCACCACCTAGATGCCTCTTATTAGCTTTTGGTGGCTGCCATATCATCTGGTTGATTCATACCAAGTTTAAAGAAGACATTGCTTCGGTGGGAAAGCCAGCTGATTATGAGCATGCAGAAGCATTCTTGGATGACTGCCCGATGGATGGCTACTAATGAAACATAAACAAGAATCCATTTTTCTCCTATCTAAATGTTTGACCAGTCTTCCCATGGCTCCCTCTTAGTGGATGCCTATTAGGTTGGATGTTGGCGTGCTTAGTTTTAAGCCTGTCACTGAGACTTGCTGCATGGTTGGGTTTATGTTCACAGAATTGGTTTTCTTTCCAAGATCAATACTGCTCAATAGCGCTTCTCCATTAAAACTTCTCCTGGAGCTGCTAGAGAGCTCTGTCCAATTACATCATAGGCACCAAGGCTGGGGTCAGGCCTTGTTTTCCCTGGCTACCAACAGCACAGGAAACTCAAAAGGGTAATTTTTAGTTATTCCTTTAAAACAAATCCCAGTTAATGACTAATTCTCTAATTACTCTATAGGGAAAACTCCTAGAACTTCAAAAGAGATTCTGTAAGTAAATATTAGTGCTTTGATGATTTGCTTTAAAGAATGATTATGCTGTCTGCATATTCTGATTGATACTGTCCACTGGTCCTATAAATGTTGTATCTGGGGACTAATGACCTCTAAGATCCCTGCTGGCTCTAAATCCTATGGTTCAGAGTCCAAAAATTAGAGTTTTCTTAACCTTAAAAATGCCAAATTAAATATTTCAAAAGCTAATGCTTTTCCCCTCTTAACTACTGCAAGCCATTCAGGCCTCAGGTGTAGTGATCTTGGTGTTTCTGTGAGGGTTTAGACTTGAGGTCAAGAGAGGCATGGGTTTGAATCCCACCTTTGACATCTACTTGCTGTGTGGACATCAGCAAGATATCTAACCTGAGTCTCAATTTCCTCATCTCTAAAATGGGAATAATAGTACCTGTTCCACAGGGTTACTGTGAGAATCTAATGAAATGATGCATGTAAAGTTCTTTGTAAACCTTCAGGTGCAATGGAAATATCAGTCATTGTTATTACTTCTTATTGAGTGACAAATGGCTTTTTCCGCATGACCTCACAATTACTCCAATAGCCCTTTCCAGATATATTTCACACTAATCAAAAAAATTGAACTCATATAGCACTTGAAGATTTTCAACATGTTTTACACGTTATCTTGCCTGCTCCTCACGACAGCCCTATAAGGGATTATTGTTGTGTTGTTTCTATTATTAATCCCCCTCATACAGATGAAGAAACTGAGGTGAGCAGAGGTTTTCCCAGGGTTACTCAGCTTATTAGTATGTCTGCAGCCTGAACTCAGGTCTTTCTGTTTCCAAGTCCAGTGTTCTATGCATTGTACCACCTACACTATGCATTACTACCCTTCAGGTATTCTGTGTTTTAGCCAAACTCCCCTACCTGTTGCTTCCTGAATATTCTGTTTCCCTCCTCTGTGATTTTGCCTAGGCTGTTTCCCATCCCTAGAATTCATTCTCTTCTCGTCTCCTTCTCTTAAAATCCTTAGCTTCATTCATCATCGATTTCAGGTGCCACTTCCTGTGGGCAATCTTCCTAATGTCCTTGGTTGTAAGTGCCCTCTCTCTCCTCCAATTACCTTCTATTTACTTGTCTGTTTACATGTTTACAGGCATTTCCCTGGTAGAATGTCAGCTCTTTGAGGACAGGGACTGTTTTTCATTTTCATCTTTCTGTTGCTTATTTTTAGCATAGTTACTTATTGAATTTAAATGAATTAAATGGCTTTTGGGAACAATAGTATACAACAACATGAATGCATTTTCCAGATCACCAGTAGCAAGAGAAATACATATTTTAAAAACTCTTAGATTTTAGTCTCATGCTAAGCAAATTGGAAAAGGCAAAATAAAAACAGTCGATGCTAGAGAGGCTATGACAAAACAGGCACACTAAATATGCTTGTGAATTGGTCCAATAGTTCTAGAAGACAATTTGGAATTATGTGATAAAAGTGATTCCTATCCTTTGACTAAACCCACTATTAGGCATATACCATGATGACTTTTGGAAGAAAGGCCTTGTTATAACAAAATGTCCATAGCAGCAATGTGAGTATTAGGGAGGGGGAACAACTAAAAATAAGATGGGTGTCCATAGACTGGAGAATGGCTGAACAAACTATAGTATATATAACTATAAATGAAATTCTATGGCACTCTAAGAAACAGCAAATATGAGATATTCAGAGAAACATGAGATGTATATGAAGTGATACTGAGCAAAGAAAGCAAAATTGTGTAAAATATGTAATGAAAGTAACACTAGAAGGCATCAGATGAATTGCAGTGAACCATCTTGGTCCTAGAGAATAGAGGATGGGGCACAGCTCTCCTCCCAGAAGAGGAGTGGGGGACTTTGGGAGTAGAATGCTGCATACACCAATAGATATGGTTGCTTTGCCAGTTGGTTTTACTTGGTGGCTTTTGCTATGAGGGAGGGTTCGGTGGGAGTGAGGAGCATCAGGAAATGATTATGATATGATCAAAGGGTATCAATTAAAGAAAAGAACACAGTATTTCTTCCTTTTAAAAGCTAAGAGCAGAAATAAGCTTTAAAAGAGTGGCCAGGGGACAGATAGAAACCTGCACACAACCAACAGTTACATCTTCTGTACGTATCCAAGGCTGTGCTGTTCATTTATAAATTAACTTTGAGATGGCATTCATTTGAACAAAAGGCAAGAGCCTCACTGAGGTCCCCACCATAGACCACACTGGATTAAAGTGCTAATTGTTTTATTTGAAATCTCACTTTCAAACAATTAATTCCTCTTGCTTTGGACTGAATTGGCTAGAAACCCCAAAAGATCTTTAAGGAAAGAGTGTGCTACATTCCTTGGCCTTCCCTCATTCCCCCAGCTCCCTAGCCCCCAATCCACCCATCACATTTTCTTTACTCTCTTAAAAGATGCCAACCAACAAAGACTTGGGAAATTCTGTAGACTGTGGGGCTCATTTCCTCTTAAGAAAAGCCCACTAGTGGATTTTTTAAATGAGATTTACGTTATTTTTATTATTAAGAAAGAAAACCACATGTAATCTCATCTAGCCTAGCCTTTGTAGAGGCCAATTTCAGCGGCCGCTTTCTCTGCCTTCCATTTTTCAAAAGACCTTGGTCACATTTTAGGAGACGGATACACAGGCTGTCTCCCATTGCCTGAAACCTTGTCCCTCCTTCCCTCAGACTCTTGGAAGGCCTAGCTTCCTTCAAAGCCCAGTTTGGATACCACCTTCCACATCAGATCTTTCCTGATTCCCCTTGGTTATTAGTGTTCACCACTTACCCAGAGCATTGGAATTGAAATAAAAAAGCTCTGCTTTCAAATCCTGCCTCAAGAATTTGCTAGCTTTGTGACTGGCCAAGACACTTCTCCTTCCTGGCCCTCAGTGCCCTCATCTGTAAAATGAGCCTGTTGGATTTAATGACTTAGCTCTCATTCAGTTCCACAACTATGATGCTATGAACCCATGGGGTGGCCGACTTAGTAGACACCACTACCACCTGTCAGTTCTTTAAAATTTATTCTGGAACTCTAGAATTGAAACCTTATAGCCTTTAAAGCTGAGCCATTCCAAAGCCCATCCAACCCAGATACAATCCTTCTACAATTTCACAGATGACTTTTTCCCTTTCCTTGCTCTGATTTGCAAGAGATTCCCTTCTGTAGACCCCTCTGCACTTCTGTCTTCTCGGTTTGTAGGAGGTGCTTTTAACAGGGTTTCAAAAGTGTTTCAAGGTAGCAGGCAGTCTTATCTTCATTTTTCTTAAGGACATAAGTGAGATTCTGCCAGGTAAGTAAAATGCCTTCAAGCCTATTAAACATTTCCCTGGGCAGTCAGGGCAGGGCCCTGAATATTCTGAAGGGATTTGTGAGAAAATCCAAGTGGGATCCTGTTTTCCCTCTGAGATAATTTTGTTTTCCGTGTTGTTTCCATGGCTCTTGGATCCTTTTTGTACCTTCCCCTCTTTAACTGACACATGAGTTTCATAAACAAAATGTTCAGCGAACATTTCCCGTCACCAGTGCTTCCCTCCATGTGTCTGCTCTTTATACACAATGACTAACATCAACAAACACATATGGGAGGGAGAAGAACCGAGCCCCGATTTGCTGAGTCCCAGAATGGCTCTTTGGTTACCTAAGCTAGTGTGTTGTGATGACAACACCATCCAACATTCTGAAAACAGCTCCATGCAACGTGAGGTTGGCTGCAGGCTCTATTCTGCACGTATAAGGAAATGGGATGCTAAGTGTTGGTGTCAGGCTACATCCAAGAGTAAGAGTCCTGGCAGAGCAAATGTCTTTTGTTTCCTAATCTTCCCCCAAGACAAGCAGCTCCTTGGGAAGATTTAAGAGTTATCAAGATTATTTTGGAAATTACTGTTTATCATCTTCACCTCTGCTAAAGTCCAACATTGATCAATCCCTAATTGTGATGTATAAGGAGCTTCTTGGAGGCTATACTGGTGGCCCTGGACCATGTACTCTGGCTGGTGTGACCAAGCTGGAAAGTCTTTGAACACAGATTTGGAGATAGACTGTAAGTCTGTCTCCTGACAAGTCAGGCCAGGTAAGTTCAGAAAGGTTTATCCATTGGCTAATGAGTACATAATGAATTCTTCAGCCACAACAACTCTGGAAAACATCTCTTCAGTTATAGAGGAGTTATGTGATGTGTGTCAATGGAAGGATCACCAACAGCAATGAAATTACAGATTAGTAAAATATTGAAATAAACTTTAGTGACCAGTTTGCCAGGGTCTACCAAGATGATACTTAATATCTTCTTCTAATACTAACTCATCACGTGGCCTTCTGAAGGCTAATTTACATAAAACTATTTACGAGCTTCAGAGTACTATACAAAGAATAGTGATCATGACTCCAATCATGGTCACCCATGCAATGACAACAGAGAGATTTTGAGTTTGGCCCTATTGATAGATAGTACATCAGTTGTCCAAGAACCAATTTAAATAAAGTTGGAGCTCTACCATCAGACTGTCCATAAGGTGATGAATTTTTTCAACCATAGCAGTTCTTGAAGACCGCTGACCATGTCAAAGAAAATGCGTGCTAGCCATGGGTAGAGGAAGGTCCTACCCCATTGAAGTGACACATCTATGCAATACTGGAGCAATGGAGTAACCACAAATCTTGGTGGACCTAGCGACTGGGAAAAACTGCACAGCTCCTGAAAGCCGCATGGTTTAATGGAAGGAGATTGTACAACACATAGAAGGAAGGAGATTGTGCAATCTGCAATAGTGGAAAAAGTTCCTTCACTGGGAGTTTTCCAAGATGATCAAACTACAAATTGGCCATGTATTTGCATCTTCTTTCATTGCATTTGTGGTCTGATGAGCCATCATGGCATGAAAGGGACCTCAGGTGGTCAAAGGCTGTGTCTAGCAGAGTGTAAGCTCTGACGGGTTCTACTTATCATAGTGGGGAAGTCTTCAAGCATGGGTATGATGCCAGTCTGCATTCTGTTATCAGAGGACAAGCCAAGTGAATTTGGAGAAGTTCATCATCAGGGTCACCAGAAGCTCATGACTTTTTCAGCCACAATGACACTCAAAGCCCTAGATATGAAAGGGCCATGATGTGGGCTAGCAGGAGCATCTGCATTGAGGAAAGCCTAGGTCTTCGAAGGACTCTTCCATTATTCTAAGTTACCTAAAAAAAACTTTACACCATGACAAAGTACAGTCCCAATATCCCAAGTTGCATGTCCAATATCCTTTAAATTCCTCAGTTAATTTGTTTAAAATTACACATTCCTTTCTGATATTGAACCCATGCCAAGTTATATGATTGATTCACTAACATTGGCAAGGCTAATGAGAAAGAGGACACGAAGAATTCCATGAAAATATTTGAAGCATTTGAAAAAAAATAAAGAGCAGGGAAGTTATTTAGGAAGACTATAATAGGACTAATAGAGCAACATTTCATTTTAATTTAGGGGAGACTATCAGCGAATTCTAGTTTGGGGCCCAAGGGCCTCTTGCATTGAATCCTAAATAATTATCTTGAGTAATTTTCTTTGCTTGGTTGGCTACAGTTTCCACATTGATAAAGTGGCGATACATTTTCCATGCGAGGTATTGTCATGAAGAAAGCTGAAGAAGCTAATCGTGAAAAATGCTAATGAGATTAGATTTCTATGAGCTCGATGCTGATTATGTTAAAGGAAGAGGGGTTTTATTGGCATGCGGTAACTTGTCAAGATTGAGACTGATGCTTGATTGATTGGTGAGGTGGTGGTGAATTCAACTGTTCGACATTTCAATTTTCTTGGCTGGGCTCCTAGCATCCAGAGTCAAGCCATCCAAATAGTTGACTGAATAAAGGCAATAGCACTGAAACGGACATTACACAGCATTTCTAAGTTCACAGAGTACTTTGTGTGTCTCACCCATGAGAAGTGAAGTGATTTGCCCAAGGTTTCACAGCCTGAAGTATGAGAGGAGGGATTCAAACTGAGGTTTCTCCTGAGTCCTAAGCCCATCTCTCTTTGACTATACTCCATAGCTTCAGATTAAAAAAAAGAAGAAAGAAAAGCTTGTGGAAAAGAGTCCTGGGGATTTCGATGGACTTCTGGCTCAATATTAATCAACAGTGTGACCAGGCAGCCAAAGGACCTTTGGGCTAAATCATGAGAAGCCTAATGGCTGGCACTAGTCATGCAGTTTCCAGACATGGTCAGACCCCATCTGAGCATCTGACTTAGTTTGAGATAAAACAGTTTAAGAAGGTACCAAATAAGCTAATGCATCTCAAGAAGAGGGCAACCAGGGCAGTGGCAGGACTAGAGAACTCAACATATGAAGAACAGTTGAAGAAACTGAGAATGCTTTGTTTGGAGAAGAATTTGGAGATCATGACCAATGTCTTTTTTACTTTTCCCTTCCCTTCCCTTCCCTTC
>CM053626.1:32324716-32335174 GCA_028646595.1 Phalanger gymnotis
TTCTGTTCCTCACACTCTTGAACTTGGACTAGCCTCTGGCCTTCACTGGATCTCAAATTCTTTATCAATCCAATAAGATAAGAGAGACTAGACGACTTGCTAGGTCCCTTCTAGCTGTAAATCCACGACCCAGGAAATGTAGCAGAATGACTTGATGTGGAAATATGTTTAACATGATTGTTCACATATAGCTATATCATATTGCTTGGTGTCTTGGGAAGAGGGAAAAAGGGAGGGGAGGGAGAAAATTTTAGAAGTCCGAATGTCGAAAACTATATTTATGTATAATTGGGGGGAAAATAAAATACTATTAAGTGAAAAATAGATTTATTAGTTTCTTACTATGGGAGGAAGAAACAGGGTTGAGATTTTGTCTTCCATGATAATATGATGCAATTCAACTTGTAGGTATCATGTTTTGTATATATGGATTCTAGCTTTTCACCGTGAGAATTTTTCCCAAATTTCCCTGGCTTTTTGTGAAGAGGTTTCGCACTACTGAGAAAGACAAGTATAGCTCAAACATTTTCACATGAGTAGAGACACTCTTTCTGGAGTTTAAAATAAAGGCTTGTCCAAGAACCACATTTTGACAATGACTGCTTAGACATCAACCTCATGTGCTGAGTGCAAGTGAAACTTTCTGACTTGGAACCTTCTTCATTCTCCCTTATCACCCACTCTCTCTTCTTTCTGTTCTCCCTCTTCTTGGAAAGAAGTAGATTTCAAAGGAAAAATTGAATTTCAAATTGTAAACAATACTTGCTTGGAAAATTATTTGGACTTTGACTCTGGGTGTCTGGTGTCTGTAACAGAGAGAGGTGAGCAGAGTAACTGGCATGGAAACATCTCTTTCATTCTACTCTCTTCTTTTGTTCTCCTCTGGGTCCATTGGCATGTAAAGAAGGGCAGTCCTTTGCCCTTGTAGGGCTGGTTCATTTAAATTCTGGTCACATTGGCTTCTACACATGGACTGGAGGCCCTCCTTTTGTTTCCTAGGGATATCTGCCGTTGTTGGCTACCCAGGTAACCAGTTTTCAGGAAAGTGCAGAAATATAGGGTAAAGTAGACCAGAGAAGGAAGAGATACAGCCTTTGGCAAGAGGATAACCAAAGTATCTTCGAGGATTTTCCTTTCAGGAGGGACAGATATGTGTTCAAAACAATCATTTTGCCTTTGGGGCCACACGAGCTGCTTATCAAGATAGGAATCAAAATAGGGCCTATTGCATTGTTCAAGTGATTAGACAAGAGCTTGCTTACTGCTTGGACGGGGGCCTCACTACCTTTCCTGGTTTGCTTTTCTGTCCCTGGGAGAACCTCCAGACATTTCAGGGGATGTCATTCATGCTTATCCTTTCAATAGGGGCCCTCAGAAGGCCTGCCAGCTTGTTTTCAGAGACAGTTAATCTGACGGAAGTTGGTTCAAGTTTTGGCAAAGATCTGTGGTAAGATATCATGAAAAGCTGCCAAATCGTATTATTAGACAAGGGGGAATTTTTTTTTTAAAGACCCAGCCTCCCTAAGTCCAAAGCCAAGTACACCTACATCAGCTTCAATCGGCCCCTAGAAAAACAAGATATTTATAGCTACTTTCAACTTTAGTGCCTCACCATCTGGGAGGCAGGGCTCACATAGCCTGGAGAGCTCTGGTGAGGTTTTTATAGTTTAACACGAAATGAGCTTGAATGATACTGAGACATATCATCAGATGACTTCCCTTTTCATAGGATCAAAGATCTCAGTCTGGAAAGGTCCTCAGAGGCCATCTCATCCAAGCCTCTCATTCTACATGTGAGGAAACTGAGTCAAAATGACTTATCCAAGGTCTCAGAGCTAGCAGTGGCAGAATAAATACTAGGATTTGGGTCTCTGGAATTCCAGCTAATGTTCTTTCGATTAGTGCCTTCCTCTCTGGCATGAATTTGCATATATTCTGTATATCTTGTATGTTCACCATTAAAATGCGAGCTTCTTGAGGGCAGGGACTGTTCATGCCTTTTCAGGAATCCCTTGCACTTAGTACAGTGCTTGCCACAAGCATTTAATAAATGTCTGTTCACTGACTCTACTGTTCTGCTATCTATTTGTTCTTTCTTTTGCCCCATGAGGACAAAGGACTGCCCTTCTTTCCATGCCAATGGACCCAGAGGAGAACAAAAGAAGAGAGTAGAATGAAAGAGATGTTTCCATGCTAGTTACTCTGCTCACCTCTCTCTGTTACAGACATCAGAGACCCAGAGTTAATGTCCAAATGATTTTCCAAGCAAGTATTATTTACAATTTGAAATACATTTTTTTTTCTTTGAAATCTACTTCCTTCCAAGAAGAGGGAGAACAGAGAGAAGAGAGAGTAGGTGAGATGGGAGAATGAAGAAGGTTCCAAGTTGGAAAGTTTCACTTACACTCAGATAGCACATGAGGTTGATGTGATCGACTTCTTTTGAACCTTTAAAGGTCATTCTATATGACAGTTTATATCCAAAGTTTTCAGAGTTCTCAGGCCACAGTGCTCCTATGAGCCATGGTTAACATACCTAGGTCAGTAAACTGAGGCCTATAAAGACATTTTAGTACTTGAGTGATAGATCTGAAAGTCGAACCAAAGATAACCAGAACATCTCCAGAATTGCAACTAGGGTGAGTTGATTGGGGGTTTGTCCAGGTAGAGAAATTTAAGTGAGCTGATCTCAAAATGCCCAAAACAGACTTGATTATCTTTTGCCCTAGGCCTTCCCCCCACGCCTTCCAGCACCATCCTCCAAGTCCCTCAGGCTCACAACCTAGGAATCATCCTTTATTTCTCACTATCTCTCTCCCTCCAATCCAATCTGTTGCCAAAGCCTTTTGGTTTCATTTCTGCAACACCTCTCAAATATGCCCCCTTCTCTCCTCTGAGACTATCACCACCCTGGTTCAGGCCTTCATCTCCCACCTTGGATTATTTTGCAGTAGCTGCAGATGTTTGCCTGCCTCAAGTCTCCCCCAACTCCATTCCATTCTCCATTCAGCTACTCGAGTGATTTTCCTAAGGTGCCTCTGAGAGTAAATATAAAATGATCCATCTAGCATGCAAAGCCCCTCATAACCTAGCCCCCTCTTCCCTTTCCATTCTTCTTACACCTGATTTTCCAACATGTACTCTTATATTCAGCGACATTGGCCTCCTGGCTGTTCCACAAAGGAGACACTCCTTTCAGTTCCGGCAATTTTTGTCCCCTGTCCCTGAAATGTTCTCCCTCCTCTGCTCTGACTACTGACCTCCTCAGTTCCTTTAGGTCTCAACTTCTACAGAAAGACTTCCCCAACTCCACTAATTCCAATGCCTTCCCCTCTGCTAATTATTTCCTATTTATTATGCATATAGCTTGTTTGTACATATTTGTTTATTGCCTCTCCCAATAGACTGTGAGTTCCTTGAGGGCAGGGACTGTCTTTTGCCCTTTTTTGTATGCCCAAGGCTTACCACAGTGCCTGACATGGAGTAGGCACTTAATAAATGTTTATTGGCTGATTGACTTACACTCACTTAATTTTCAGACGTTTAGAAACAACTGAGCTTAGCATGTAGTTGGCAAAAATAATGACTCTAAAATGGAAAGATCTGTCAGATAACTGTCCCATTCCAACAACCCTGGTGGCTACACCTCGTATGAGCTGCCCCCTTGTTCAGCAATGCCCCCCGCCCCGCCCCATTCGCACCAGTAGCCTCTCGTGTTTGCCCTTACTCTAATTTCCACTGGAACAAAAATGGCTAGTTTGGGCTCTAAAAATGATACACAATGCTGTGTAAATTACCAGAATGGAACTTGGCCCTAAAGAAGAGCTTCCCCTTACTTGTAGAGGTTCCAGGCTCAGTTCCATATGTGAGATTGCTGTTGATGATGACGATGATGATGGTGGTGGTGTTTTAGGAACTCCGGAGACCATCTTTTTACTCCATGTTTTTCAAGTGCCTGTGACACCCCCATGTTGGCCCCCATAAGACATAGCTCTTGTGTTTAAGAAGCTGTAATAGAACGCAAAATGTAAAATAAGGAAACATGAAAATGACAGAAATAACTATGATTCGAGGTCTAGTTTGAGAAGTATATATTATAGCGCTATCACGACTGGAATTCTGACCATTTCACTCCCAGTTTAGTGATCTTAGATCATAGAATCGAAGACTTATGAAAGGGAGGGACCTTACAGATTATCTGACTAAACCTCTCCATTTGACAAATGAGGAAACAGAGGCCCAGAGAGTTTACTTTTCTTGCATGGGTGGTAAATAGCAGAGCCAGGATTTGAGAGCATTTCCTTTGACCCCCAAATCCAGGATCTTGCCATGTCAACACACTAAATGAAACCCCTCTGGGATGTAATTATACGAGAAAAACAGGGATGCTAATCAAAGTCTAATTAACTGCTCTTTCCCATCTTCTTATATATCAACAGATCAGGGGATTTATTTTAGAAAGAAAAGACATTTAATGCGATTCCATCACTCATGGTCTACCGTTAGTCTTGTTCTCTCTTACACATATGTGACCGAGCAAATGGAAGATATGAGCCTTCCCTGTGTCCCTTCCTAAAACTTACCAGAAAACTCATATGAGTGGAAGAGAGAAAGAAGAGAGAACCAGAAAAAGGTTAATGAGGGAGCAAGACTTCATGGAACAGGATTTGGAGGTAGAGGCATTAGGTTAGGTTTGTTGTCATTCAGTTGTGTCCAACTCTTCATGATCCCATTTGGGGTTTTCTTGGCAAAGATACTGGAGTCATTGTCTGTTTCTTTCTCCAGCTCATTTTACAGATGAGGAAACTGAGGCAAACAGGGTTAAATGACTTGCCCAGGGTCACACAGCTAGGAAGTATCCGAGGCCAGATTTGAACTTGGGTCCTCATGACTCTGGGCTCGACATTCTACCCACTGCACCACCTAGCTGCCCTTGGAATTAGATTAGATGATATGTAAACCCCTTCCAATTCTGATTTCCAAAATGCTATGCCCTCTACCCACCACCCTGAAGCAATCTGAATGAAAGATCATTGAATGCAGAATTGAATTCCACTTATTACCTCAGAGAAGTCTTCACATTTCTAGGCCTTGGAGGTTCCCATTTATAAAATAAAGGGGTTGCACTTGCTGACCTCTGGATCTGTAATTCTGATCCCGAGTTGAAATGTTATGGCCACAAAAAGCAGATCTTATCCAACCGGCCAATGTGGCAGCTCCGACCGTTCCTCTGCTCTTCCTCTGTGCCATCCATCACCCCATCACTGTTTGTACCTTCTCTGTCCCTGATCTCATCTTCATTCTGAGTGTTTACTCTTCCTGCCCTTTGATCCTTATGTTCCTCTCCTATCATTCCATCTCGGTGATCCCCTTTGCAAGCCACCCCGATCCACCCACTGCCTTCCCTGTTGCTCTGACTTTCTCCAGGGTAGCAGCTGGGCTGTTTGTGGCCTTAGGGGATTCAGAGAAATGTCTCCTGATCCATCATGCCCCATCTCCTGCCCTCTCCCTTCACCCCCTTCCCACTATAGCTTTGATCCTTACCTACCTGGGCTCCAGGGGTCTAAAGCATGGATATTTTCCTTCCTCACTTGGTTTGCTTTTCAAATCCCTCACTTCACTCAAAACATCACTAAGGTACCACCTTCTATGAGATAACTTTTGCTAATTTCCCAGTTTTTAATGCTCTCTCCTTCTTGAAATTACCTTGAGTTTACTTACCTAGGTATATGCCAGTATTGTCCCAGTAGAATGGAAACTCCTTGAGGGCAGGGGCTATTTAATTTTTTATCTTTGTAGAACCACCTACTGGCACAATTCCTGGCATATAGTAGATAGTGAACAAATATTTATCAAATTCTTTTCGATTCAACGCCAGGCCTGGGCAAAATTATGGAATAAACAGCCTGGTTTTTGACATCTTAGTGTCCAAATGCTCACATTTGTCCCTTCAGGTAGAATATAAGCTCCCTGATGGTGGGAACTCTTTCACATTTGTCTTTATATTGCCAGAACCAAGCAAAGTGCTAGTCAGGGGTATGGAACCTGGGGCCTCAAGGCCACACATGGTCTTCTGGCTCCTTGGATGTGGCCTTTTGACTGAGTTCAAGTTTTACAGAATAAATCTTTTCATTAAGGGGATTTGTTTTGTGAAGTTTGCATTCAGCCAAAGGGCTGCACTTGAGGACCTAGAGGGCCACATGTGGTGTACTAGGCACAAAGTAAGAGCTTAACAAATATTTATTGAATTGAATTTAAATGATTGCCAAGAGACCCCTCCTATGACAATTCACTTGGTCCTGCTTTTCTTAGGCAGAGGCATGCACAGGGCCATTGTATCCATTCTCCTTCTATGAAAACCTAAATCCAGAGAGCTTTCACAGACTAGAACCTAGACATTTATTCATACTAAGGTGTGATAGATTCTAAATGGCTGAGCAAGCCCTGCCTCCCAGGAAAATAAACTGAAGCAAGATGCAAGATCGAAGGCATTTCAAGAATTTGAGGAGTTGGGTTGAGGAGGATAGGTTTTTCATTCCTGCCACCTTTTATATGGAGCAACACATAGGCAGTGTGGGAAGCTCATAGAAGAATATGGCAGACATGGATTAGAAAGGGAAGGTATTTCCTTTGCCATGCCAAACTGCATGGGCAGAAATGAGAATAAGATCTATGCAGCAAATGGGAAAGAGAATTTCTATTTCATATTTAGGTTTTCCAGTTTCTCAAGTGCTAGTTTGGAAGGGACATTGCTTACTAGGCATGGCTTTGACATGACAAACAAGCTGGCCCATGGCACTGTTAGTCCACTCATGTCATCTCCATCAGGGCCATGGAGGGAGATGAATTTAATGAACACATCCCACAGAAGTGGCTGGAGGCATTCATCTTTGTGAGACCAAGCTATTGGACCTCTTTCCTTTGAAGAAAAATTGTTTTTACACAAAGTATCATTCATTCATTCAATCATTCAATAAGCATTAATTGAGTACTAGGTACTGTGTGTGGCAACACTCTCCACCAAGGCAGGAGCCCAATTAAAATGTAATTGGGAAATATTCAGCAAAATAAGTAAAAATACAAGAGAACATAGATAATGTTAATATATGGATTTTTTTTAAATCCACATGCAGCCCACAAGGGTCCTTAGGTATGGTTTAACATCCCTCCTTTTACTTAAGTTTGACATCCCTGGCCTGGATAGTCTCTGAGGTTCCTCCCAGCTCTAAGTCCTTGGTGCCCACCATGATAATCATAAGAGCTAACATTTACATAGCACTTGAAAGTTTGTTGTTGCTGCCATCATTGCCCTGTCCTTTCAGTGGTGTCTGACTCTTCATAACCCCATTTGGGGTTTTCTTGGCAGAGATATCGGAGTGGTTTGCCATTTCCTTCTCCAGTTCATTTTACATTGCAGGTCTGTAGAGAACAATATTTATATTATCTCCCGTGTTCCTTGCAGCAACCCTACGAAGTAGGCTGATTATTATGCCCCTTTGACAGGTGAGGAAAGTGAGACTGAAACAGGTTAAGTGACCTGCCCAAAGTCACACTGCTAAGGTCTGATTTGAAGAGAGGGGGAAGGAACACGTATTTATTAAGCTCCTACCACGTAGGCACTGTGGTAGGTAGGCACTGTGCTAAGCACTTTATAAATAATATCTAATTTGATTCTCACAACAACACTGAGAGAGGTGTTATTATCATCCTCATTTTACAGTTAAGGAAACTGAGGCAGACAGAGATGAATGACTTGCCCAGGGTCACACAGCTAGTTAGTGTCTAAGGTTAGATTTGAACTCAAGGCCTCCTGACTCCAGGTTGAGTGTTCTATCCCTCCAATGTAGCACCTTAGAACCAAAGTTTTCTTGACTACAAGTCTAAGGTACCTCTGGAGAAGTATACAACAAGACAAGGGATTCCATAAAGTGATGCATGATCAAATACTCAATGAGATCACTGAATATAGGCAGAGGAGTGGTGTATAACAAGACTACAAAGATAGGTTAGGGCCACATTGTCAAGAGATTTAAAAGTCGTAGGGATTGATCATTTATCCTAGAGGCGGGGACTCTTTTGGCCATTTCTTTGTATCCCCAGTGCTTAAGACAATTCCTTGCACATAGTAAGTGCCTTATAAATGCTTGTTAATCGATTGATTATTGAATAGGGAAGGAAAATGGTCAGACCCATGCTTTAAGCAAATCCCTTTAGGAACTAGGTGGAGGGTTGACTGGAGCAGAGAGAGATGTGAGCCATGTAGTCCATAACTGCAATAATTAAAGGGGGAGGTGATGAGGGATTGAATTAGGTTGGTCATTTTGGGTGTAAGGAGAAGACCTCAGACAGGAGAGCTGTTGTGGACATAGAAACATCAAGGTTTGGAAACTGCTTGGATATTCGAGGTGAGAGAGCGAGGAGGAGGGTGCTGAGGATATGAATTGGAGTGCCTAGAAGAACAGTGGTGCTTTTGACAGAAAAAGGGAATTTTGGAAGTGATGTAAGAGTTGCCTAGAGGCTTGAGAAGTTAAGTCACTTGCCCAGGGTCTCACCATCAGTTTGAGTAAGAGGTAAAACTTGAATACAGGTTTTTCTGATTGCTATGCTGGCCTTTTGTCTACTATACCACAATACTTTTCCAGAAAGGGAAATCATGACATAGTTGTTTCTGTATTGTTTTCTCCATTAAAATGGGAGCTCCTTGAGGGCAAGGACAGGTTTTACCTTCCCTTGTAGCCCCACCAATTAGCAAAGTGCCTGGCACATAGTTGGTGCTTAATAAGTGTTTGCTTATTATTGTTGTGGAGGAGGTGGAGGAAGAAAAGAGAATGAAGAAGAACAAGAGGGAAAGGAGGAGGAAGAGGAAGAGGAGGAAGAGGCAGAAGAGGGGGAAAATTTATATTCTAAATCCTGGTATTGGACAAATCTAACCTTTTTGAGACAGCTTTCTCTCTGTAAGATAAGAAAAGAATATTTGCACTGTCTATTTCCCTAGCTATCACATGGAAAATACCTTGCAAACCTTAATACTATATGGCAGTTGTTAATTTAGCATATTCTCTGTGTACCATATTTCCCCATTTATAAGATGCACCTTAATTTGGGGGCCTGAAATTTGAAAAAAAAAATGTATTACATAAAGTTATTGAACTCAAGTTTTACTCATTATAAAATTCATACAATAATACCATGAAATTCAAGCACCTTCTGCTCATAGCTTTCAGGCATCTTTTGGGCAAGTCTGGTGTGTGTATGCATGCTTAGTCCATTCCATTTCATGAACCTGAAGTGCCAATTGTGTCCTCCTTTGAAATCAGCAACATCTTTTTTATCAGCAATTCTTCTTGCCTCATGCTGAACCATTCCAATTGGCCTTTGCTCTTCAATCCATATCTTCAATTCCCTCTCTAAATCAGGCCATTCTGTTGACTTTCCTCTCATGGCCTTCTTCTGCTGTGGCATTTTCAGTAGGGTTTCTTCTTCCCGTAGCAAGTCTCGGATTGTTTTCTCAGTTGGAGGAGGACCAAACGTTCAGCAGCATGATTTTCCATTCACTTTTGCAAACTGGATCACTTTTAACTTGAATTCAGCAGTGTATGAAAATCTTTTCTGAGCCATTTCTGGGAAGAACATGGCAAAGCATAACCTAATATACCAGTAATAAATGCAAAACAATGAGCACAAAGACAACAAGTACGAAAAAGTGGGAAATGCAAGTAAAAAAATCTACAGCAATGAACGCAAAGACAACAAGCATGAAAAAGCGGGAAATGCAAGTAAAAAAAATCTACAACCATTGTATAAGCCGCACCAGTTTTTAGATCTCAAACTTTTTGAAAAAGGGTGTGTCTTATACACGGGGAAATATGGTATATTTGGTATCAGATTGTAATTTCCTTGAGGAAGGAGGCTCAGTGGAACTGAATTGAGTTGAAGAATCCTGAGGGAGAAAGCTTCTGCCCTTAGCCTGCAGGCTTCTTTTAGGGCACGTTCACATTGTGGTGATCCTACTTAATTGGACTTTGGTTCTGAGTTTCTAGAAAAGCTGTCATAGTGACCTCAGTGAAAACAACCAAGATAATTGATGGAAATTACTTTTCTGCCCCTCTGAAGTCTCCAAATCCTTGTTTCCATTCACTTCTATGGACACACCTTTTCTTCAATCTCACCTTTTGGGTAATTGATGGTTCCTATTTTCATTAGTTATGAGGAAAATATTTTGCATACTACAAAGCTCCATTTAATGTGACAATGGTAGTGGGATTGTGGTGAAGAAGCAGAGTATTGTAATGGTCCTCAAAGCCAGGATGAGCTGGGTGTGGTAAGTCCTGGCTCTGACTCATTCTAAGTAACCCTGAGCAAGCCATTTTAACCCCTTAAATGCTCTAGGATCTAAGCAACTCTCTCAGATAATAAATTAGATGATAAAATGGCCAGTGTGTTAGAATTGGAGTCAGG
>CM053626.1:32335674-32350979 GCA_028646595.1 Phalanger gymnotis
CAAAAAACAACAAACAAAAAAAGTGAAAAGAATATGCTTCGATCTACATTCAGACTCCATAGTTCTTTCTCTGGATATATGGAGAGCATTTCCCATCGCGAGTCTTTTGGAATCGTCTTGGATCATTGCATTGCTGAGAAGAGCTAAGTGAATCAGCTATCATCGCAGCGTTACCGGTACTGAGTACAGTGTTCACCTGGTTCTGCTCACTTCACTCAGCATCAATTCACGAAAGTCAAAGATTTCAAATTAACACAACATTTTCTCATTACCAAATGACAGGTTTTACTATTCAATTTCAAAGCTACTTTGCGCTCCTGGAACACTTTTCTTCTTTTTTTCTTTTCCTTCTTCCTTTTTTTTTTTACCTCTAGTACAGTCAAATTGAGTTGGCTGGGACTGCTGAGTAACCCCATGAACTAACGAACTAAACATTTACCACCACTGAGCGGTGGAGCCCGGCCAGCCCTCCCGCGTGTACACCTGCAGAAACCCGTGATTCACCTCTGAGTAACACAGCAACCGCTGGCAGTGAGGAGCCCACAGCTCCATCCATTCGGCCGCCGCCGCCGCCGCCGCCGCTGCCGCTCTGGCGGCGGCTCTATCCGCCGCGGTGGCTCTATCCGCCTCGGTGGCTGTCGGTTATCCCCCGGCCCTCTTGGAATAATGGCCTGAATGACATTTGCAGGCCGCTTACTCTGTGCAAAGTGGGAGTCTGGTGGATCTCGCCGGCAGCTGATTTCCTAATAGGCTGCATTAAAGCAGGACGTTGCATGTTTTACGGGCTGGAGGTGATTAGACAATAAGACCTAAAATATGTAGCTAAAGTGGTGGAAAAATAGGCCTTGGAAGCTCAGATCAAAGCCGAACAGGCGGGTGATTAGTGATTAGATAAATAAAAAGTTTAAGCCTAACTGAGCAAATAATTGTACATCCTCTGGAAAGCTCAGCTCGGGGAGATTGATCACATGTGAGTCACCCCAGGCACAGATGTCTTTCTAAGAATATTCCTTTTAGTTTTCTTAATATACATCAAAAGGGGGACAGGGAGCTGACCAGCCACTACTCCTATTTGTCTAGGAAAAGCCTTTGAAAAATACCGAAGCTCTTCACCCTCAAAAAAAAAACCTAATTAAAAACTTATTATTTAAACAGATGGGTTCTTTCCTTTCTCATGAGGCAGGATGACAGCGGATACAGTTCTCGACTTGATTTTGGGAAGACCTAGGTTCAAATATGACTACTGCCACTTGCTAGCTGGTTGCTAGCATGGATGAATCACTTGAGCTTGCTGAATCTCAGTTTTCAGATCTGTATAATAGGAATGATAATAGTACCTCCTTTACAAGGGGAAATGTATGGCAATTCAATTCAACAAGTAGCAAGCATTTCCTTTGTGAAAGGCACTTTACTTACCACTGGAGGATACAAAGACAGAACGAAAAAAGTCCCTGCTTTCACTGATCTTATATTTTACTGGAGGAGAAAAGTACATAGATAAACAGAGGGGTAGGGACTGGATCTGTCATTTCATTGGTACAAGGAAGTCCCAGAGAGGAAACTTCTTCTACCAATTCAGAAAGGCACTTTCACTGTAATTTATAGTGAAAAAGTTGTGGAAGGCACTGACCTCCAAATTGGGACGGTTGTGCCTACCCCAGACAGAAGGTATAAAGAGACTGCATCCCAACCTCTCCATAAAAGACAATCTTCAACAAAATCACACCAGTTTTTACCTGAAAACTGCTTGATTCTACCACCTATCTCCAATGAACAAACTTTCAACCTCCCCAATTATGAGCCAAATTTGGACCCTTGGGCCATTATAACCTATATGCTATCAAATGGAGTACCCACAGTAACAACTGAATAGGTACCACTGGGAAAGTTTCCCCCTCCCACTTCAGGATACCCACCCCTCACTCTCCAAATCATCACATTTCTGGGGTAGAAATCTCTTGGAAGGATTTGCATTCCCTGGCAAAGGCCTGTGATTCTGGGATGACCTTTATCTCATCCTTTTAAAATGTCTGTTTCTATGTCTTTTATTACTGGCATTTTTTAGTACAACAATTAGTACATGTAAGTAATTTATAAGTAAATAAAAGACATATAGAGGAGGTATGTTCAAAAGTGTTTACTGATGAGATGGCTTATCAGAAACATTCAGAGAGTACTGACAGATGAAGTAACTGGCTTAGGCAGAAGTGAGGAGCAAGAGAACTTCAGGCATGGGAGACAGTCCTTCTAAAGGTGCAGAGATGAGAGGTGAAGTATCAAGTACAGGGAACAGCAAGTAGGCAGTTTGGACACCTTGATCAGTGAAGGAGAGTTGTGGTCATCAGTCTAGGCTGGAGCTAGGTTGTGAAGGGAGTAACTGGCAAACAGAGGACTTGGTATTTTATCCTACAGGCAATAGGAAGCCTCTGAAGTGTCCTGAGCAAGACCGTGAAGTAGTCAGATATGAGATTTAGCAACATGGCTTCGGCAGCTGCATAGGGGATGAAAGACCAATTAGGAGACTATTGCATTAGTTCATATAGAGTGCTGTATAAATGGTGAGCTTGACATAAAGCCCATTGATGAGTCCAATTATTTATTTTCCCTTCCTGCCTATAGGAAAATTATTTTGCTCCTTGTTGTTGTGGTGGTAGTGGCTGTTTTGTTGATAATCATGTCCAATTCTTTGTGACCCCATTTGGGGTTTTCTTGGCAGAGATTCTGGAATGTTTTGCCATTTCCTTCACCAGCTTATTTTACAGATGAGGAAATTGAGGCAAGCAAGGTTAAGTGATTTGCCCAGGGTCCCACAGCTAGCAAATGTCTGAAACTGGATTTGAACTCAGATCCTCCTGGCTCCAGGGCTTTTCTTTGGCTCCTTTCCTTAAAAGCAATTCCAACACAGAGAGTTTGACAATTTCACATATGATAAAAAAAACAAGAGTTTACAAAGCACTTTCCTCATGACAACTCTACACGATTGACAGTACAAGTATAACTCGCATCATTCAAACACACACTCACATATAGCACCTAGCATTGGCACATAGTAGGTACTTAATAAATGTGTATAAAGTGGCTGGCTCTAAGACTATAAGTTGCAGAGCAGGTGTAGATCTGCATTGGTAAGGGGAATTTCCTATCATGATGGTGTCAAACTAAAAAGGAAAAAAGATAACTGCTCACTGCATATTGACTTAGAAAACCACAAATTAACACCATCTATGTTGTATTGTATTTTTCTTTAATTTTGCTAAATATTTCCAAATTACATTTTAATCTGGTTCAGGCCCATACCAGCAGAGAATTTTGTAGCACTTCCCCCTCCACCCCTCCAGAAATGTTTAACACCTCTGGCTTCCACTAATGAAATCACAGGTTCAAAAAAATTAATAATTTATATTTATTTATTTACAGTGTGATATAATAGAAGGAGCACTGAATTTGGAGTCAGAAAACCTGGGCCCTAATCCTTGCACCTGTGTGACCTTTGGAATGTTTTTTTCTTGGGCCTAAATTTCCTCTGTAAAATTAGGGGGCTAAACCAGATGCCCCATGAGATGCTCGGCTGGTTTTCAATCTGTAATCCTGAGATTTCTGTGTCTTGGACTCAAACCTGGATCTTCAGGTTCACTAGTATTCTCTAGCACTTACATAGTCCTCTTTGTAAGAGGCCATGCATCCTTTTTGTAGCTGCTCTTCACTCTGGATGGGTATAGGGATTGGGGATCATTCCCTATACTATGGACTCTTATCAGAGGAGCTGTCCTTCTCCACCTGCCAAATTGGATTAAGTAGGGAAATGATGTGGTCAGATCCATGCCAGAAATGTGATAGAAATTTAAAGAAATTAGACTTGGCCTCTGAGTGGATATGGGAGATGAAGGGAAGGAGAATGAAGAGTCAAAGATGACTCCAAGGTTGAGAATGAGGGTGACTGAGCAGAAACAGGGAAATTGGGAAGAAGGCTGGGCTAGGGGAAGGGAGAGGGTGAAGATAATGAGTTTCATTAACATCCATCTGCCTTAGTCTTTTCATCTGTAAAATGAGAGTATTGGACTAGATTTCTCCCAGATTTCTTTTAACTTGTCTCCATAAGTTAAATCTTAATATACTCTGGAACCAAGTGTTAGGCAAGTACGTGAAGCTTTGAAGTTTGCAAAGTGCTCTTCTTACTACAGCCGTTGTGAGTCAGGGATCAGTCTTTTCATCCCCATACTACAGAGTGAGGAAACTGAGGCCCATAAATGTTATGAGAATTGTACAGAGTTACACAGTTAATAGGTGCTAGAATTGGGACTCAAACCAGACATTCTTTACTCCAGCTCCCATCCTTCTTCTGCCACACCATCCATACAACCCAAGGAACTATACCATGGTCCTACTTAGGTTTATTTTCACTGATTGGCTTAGAGACCACACATGTTAAAAGCAAACAAAGACTGTAGATCCTGGATGAGGTTTATTTGTCTGTTTTCCCCCTTGGAGCAATTTTCCACATTTGCTTTATTTGCCATATGGAAATGAAGGCTCAAAGGCAAATGACAAGCGGCAGGAATATTCATTCTATATTTAGATTTAAAACTCATTAATATTAATGGAGGATTGAGATTAATAGGACAGTGAGATGCTATCAGGGGAAATAAACTTTCAGGATTCTATTTGATCCTATATAACACCTGCCAATCAAAAATAAATCCTAATAATCATGTGTCTACTTTGCAATATCACTGGAATCTTGTGTGAGCTTCACATGTACAGCGTACAACTTGTTTGAAGAGAGCCTCTAAGGTTGCACTCACTTTTGCTGAGTCAAATGCTTTATTTTTATCAACACACAATAGACCCACTGGGACCTTATAGTCTCTGAACTGCCTAGTCAACAGTGTGACTATGACAGTGCTTCATTGTATACCACACAAATCTACCTGTCTCTCCTTCTATCAGTGATACCATGAGTGGGCTGTATAGATTATTCTCTTACAGAAATCAGTAGACCTAAGAGTTGGTAGTGGTCAATATCTTGTTTTCCCTTTTTTTGTTAATATCAACTGTGATCTTTTTTTCTTATTCCTTTGGCATCTTCCCTTCCATGAGAGAGTTTTAAAACTGATACCCCTTTTTGTCTTTCACATTTTAACATTTCCAGCATGAGTTTTTTGTGTGTGTACTTGGTCAGTCCAACCACTGTTTTCAACTTCTTTTTATTGAATACCATTGTCATCCCTTTACAGAGGCCACTGGAAGCTGGGCAGGTGGGATCTTATAATGGTTCTTTGACTATTATCATTGATTAGAATATATGATTTTCATGATCATTATCCACCTAGTTTCACTTGTGTCTCTAGATACTCTTAGAATGATATAATGAGTTTGAGTCTCATACAAGGTTCTCTGCAGGCTGATTTTATTTTCCATCATTTTCCATTGCTTCATGAAGTAATAGGCAATACTACGCATAACCTTTCATTATTTGCCTTGCGAATAAATTTGCCCTCTAAACTGGTGCTGCCATTGGCTAGTTATCTCTGTTTGGCAGGGAGATCAGGATTTTGTTGTTCGAACTGATTTCTGGGTCTTTTTAGCCTCTTCTTTGTGGTGATACTTGCTTCCATTAAACTTTAAGAAGAGGGAGACAATCAATGTCAACATCTTTACTTTTATCTGTTTCCATTTTTTTAGGATCAATATGTCTTTATAGGTTGATTTGGAGCTCTTTTGAGTGCACATAGTCTTTTCTTCTGATCTTTATACTTTCCTCTAGCTTGGCACTAATTTTGACCTTTAACAAGAAGATATGATTGGACAAAGATGGCTCATTTTCAAATAATCATGGCATCGATAAATGGCCATTTTTAATCAATTTTGGTTTTTGTGCTGCTGTCTGTAGATCACTACCACCAACACTTACTGAGACCCTTTTGAAGAAAGTGTTCATGATATTCAGGGATGAGGCTTATGGAAACTACTCTTTGTTCTCTGTCATTTCACAGTGCTAAATCACAGATTCACTGCTGGGAGGAACTTCATTGTTCACCTCATCCAACCTATACCTGAATAGAAATTCCCTTGACAGTTTCCCCAACAAGTGGTCATCTAACCTCTGCTTGAACACTTCCAAAGAAAGGAAGCTCATTCCCTCCCCAGGCAGGACCTTCCATGTTCTGATGGCTCTAAATGTTAGGAACATTAACTTTGTCTTTCTGCAATTTCCACCCCTTGCTCCTAGTTCTTACCTTCTTGGATCAAGAAATACAAGTCCCTGTCCTCCATATGACAGCCGTTTGAATGGTTTGAATACAGTTATCAAGCCCTCCCCATCCAGTAATTATCTCCTTTTCTCCATATAAACACCCCTAGTTCCTTTAAACAATCTCTATATGACGTGATCTAAAAAGGTCCTTCTCTATACTAGTAATCCTTCTATGTTCCTATGGATGTGCTTCAAATTGTCACTCTCCCTTGAACTAGATATAATATTTCAGTCTGACCAGGGTAGAATATAGCAAGAGTATCACCTCCCTTGCTCTAGACATTTTTGTTCTCTTAATGCAGTCCATGATTGGCTTAGTGTTTGGAGCTACCATCTTGCACCGTTGATTATACTGAGCTTGTAATCAACTAAAAACCTTAACCAGGCTTGTGTTAACCCAGTATAAATTATCTTCATTTACACAGACTAGCAACTCACCTATAATATGGTTTAAAAGAGTGGCTGCATGGCATCAATCCTTTTTGTTTGTTTGCTCATTATCCAAAGTTATTTTTATAAAAGTAAAATTTAAAAGTTTATCTCAATGCAATGTATTAAACACCATGTTTTCAGACTGACATTATACAAATAGATTAAGAACTGGAATGAATGAATGAAGTTGAGGGCAGGTAGCCTTTAAAAAAGGCACTGCACTAGTCATTAGGTATAAAAATACTCAAGTGAAATGTCTCAGCCCTCAAGAAGATTCTATTTTAATAAAGGGAGACAACACAAATGGGGAATGTTAGCAGAGAAGGAACCACAGGGAAATGAATGCAGTCATAGGTGATAGGTTGTTTATCCATTTCCAGTAGCAATGGTTGAAAGAGGCAGGCAGGGGACAAGGGTTTCTTAATGCACCAAGCACTGGACTACGTGCTGGTGATACAAGCAGAGAAAGAAAGACAGTCCTTGCCCTCAGGTAGCTTACATTCTAATGGGAGGGAGGAGACAATACCTAAAAAGACACAGAAAAAAGAGGGCAGGAGGAAGAGAAGATATCTAAAGTGTCATGGTGGCAAAGTCCATAGAATCAAAAGAAGCCAACCTGAGTTCCCAGTCCTTCACACAAAAAACATGAGAGGACAGGAAGGAACTCACCAATGGAAGCAGGGGTCCAGAACAGAGTTCCAGACAGCTACAGCACGGTAGCAAAGCCTATAGAGTGAGGAATACAGCCAGGAGGCAATGAATGAGATGAAAAGTGAGTTGTGATGAGGGTATGTTTGGCAGTAGGGTAGATATCTGCATGTCCAGGGTGGATTACTGGCTTGTACTTAGTCACTCCTCAATCAAGATAGCTCATCTCCAGGGCAGGGTTTAAAGGTGAGTGGAATAACTGCCCACAAAGGCAGAGAAAGCTCTCTGGAGGTCCAGTCCAGAGAGTACTGTTCATTCATTCCTCCCTCATTGACTTCCTATCTTACTACTGACAGAAGCTATTCTAAACCTCTCTTTACTCCTCAAACCTCCTATACTTTCCCTGCTAAGGACCTTGTTTCTTACACTGCTAAGAAAACTGACACCATTCAACATGAAATCTCTCTTCTTGAATGATTTTTTACAACCCCCTTGGTATTATCTTCCACCCTTTCCTCCTTTCCCCCAGTTACTGACAAAGAGGTGGTCCTTCTCCACGACCAGCCCTTCTATGTGTATACCTGAT
Organism: Phalanger gymnotis; assembly: GCA_028646595.1. NCBI lineage: Eukaryota > Metazoa > Chordata > Mammalia > Diprotodontia > Phalangeridae > Phalanger > Phalanger gymnotis. Next base: position 32,343,594 of record CM053626.1, read on the forward strand.
CTTATCCTCTCCTTCAATTTTCCACCTTTCCATATCTAAAGTTTCCTTCTCTATGGCTTTCAAACATGTCCAAGGTTCTCGCATACTTAGAAAACCTTCCCTAGACCATACTATCCTTTCGAGTTATTGTCCTGTAATTCTCCTGTCTTTCTCATCCAAACTCCTTGAAAAGCCAACTATATTTACTGCCACCACTTCTTTTTTTCACTCAACTCTGTGGAATATGGCTTGGAACTTCGATCAACTGAGATTGCTCTCTCCAGAGTTACCAATGATCTCTTAGTCGACAAACCTAATGGTCTTTTCTCAGTCCTCATCCTTCTCAGCTTATCAAGCATGAGGATCTTCTCTGGGTTTTGGTGAGACTAGTCATTCTTGGTTCTTCTTGTTCCTTTTCAGTCTGTTTTGTGGGTTCATCATCCATATTGTGCCTCCTAACTGGATATTCCCTATGGTTCTTCTTTTCTCCCTCTCTACACTCAGCAACTTTATCAGCTCCCAGAAGTTTAACTATCATCTCTACACAGATAATTGCCAGAACTATATATCTGGACCATTTCTCCCTGGAGTTTTCAGTCTCACAGCAGTAGACTCCTATTGGAGACTTCAACTGAATGTTCTGGAGACATCTCAAACTCAATTATTTCTAAAACAGAACTCATGATCTTTCTTCCCAAACTCTGCCTTCTTCCAATCTTCCCTCTTTCTGTCAAAGGCACTACCACTTTGCCAATCTTCCAGATTAATCTCAAGATTGCTTGATCTCTCTTACCTCAAATATCCAGTGAGTTGCTAAATCATGCCATTTTTATATCCATGAACTCTCATGCATTCAACCCCTTTCCTCCCTTGCCACAGCTTCTCAACTCCTAATTGTCCCCCCCGCCCGCCTCAAATCTCTCACCATCCTACATCTCACCCATCCTACATCCTGCTGCCAAATAATTTTCTCTAAGTGAAGATCTGACCATGTGACTCATCTATCCAGTCAACTCCAGTGTCTTTCTATTGCCTCTAAGTTAAAATATACATTCTTTTGTTTAGCTTTTAAATCTTGACTGAAAAGATCTTCCTAGTCTCACTGTACACTACTCTTCTATCTTCATTCCTCCATCTAGCTAAAAGTTCAGGTCTTCTCTTCCTCCATATGACACTCCATCTCCTATCTCTGGCAGCTCCAGCTCCACAGACAGCTCCACATTCCTGGAAATCCCTCCCTTGTTACAAACCTGCCTCACAGAGTCCTATCTTCCTTTAATGGGCAGCTCAAGCACCATCTTCTGCATGAAGACTTTCCTGATCCCCCCAACTGCTAGTGCCTTCTCTCCCAAATTAACATGTATTTAACCTCTTTGTATATATTTGTGTTTGTTCATTTTATATTTATGCTGTATATATATATATATATATATATATATACATATATTTTATATAGAGTTGCTGTCTCCCTCATAAGCTCCTTAAAGGTATTCTTTGTATTTACATTGTATGTACGTTTTTGTTCTTCTATTCCAAGAAACTAGCACAGTTCCCGGTACATAACTGGTGCCTAATAAATACTTAATGATTGGGTGATTGATTCAAGGTAGATAGGATGGAACTAGAGACAGAGCCAATGGAAAGATGTTTGGCCTTGATGGAATATACTCTGAAAGAGACCTTAGAAATCACCTACGAAGGAAGAGGGAAAAGATATAGATAGATAGATAGATAGATAGATAGATAGATAGATAGATAGATAGATAGATGATAGATAGATGCACAAACGTATTTATAGCAACTCTTTTTGTGGTGACAAAGAATTGGAAATTGAGGGGATGCTTATTGATCAAGGAATGACCAAACAAATTGTGGCCTATGATTGTGATAGAATACTGTTGTGTTATAAGAAATGACAAGGAGGGTAGTTTCAGAAAAACCTGGGAAGATCTCTACAAACTGATGCAAAGTGAAGTGAGAAGAACCAGGAGATCACTGTGAACAGTAACAGCAATGTTGTAATGATAATCAACTATGAAAGATTTGGCTACTCTGATTAATATAGTGATCCAAGACAATTCCAAAGGACTCATGATGAAAAAAATTCTATCCACCTCCAGAGAGAGAACTGATGAACTCTGAATGCAGATTGAAGTATAATTTTCTCACTTCGTTTTCTTGCTTTTAAAAATATGGTTAATATGGAAATATGTTTTGTATGATTTCACATGTGTAACTGATATCATATTGCTTACCTTCCAGTGTGTAGGGGAGGGAGGGAGAGAATTTAGAACTCGAAATTAAGAAAAGAATGTTTAAAAATAACTGTTTATTATGCGGTTGAAGATGCTGAGATCCAGAAAGATTAAATAAATTTGTCTAAGGTGGCACAGGTAATAGATGGAAGAACCAGAATTTGAATACAGGTGTCTCATTCCAGTGCTCCTGCCATTGGACCACAGAGAGAAGCCCACTGTGTCAGGAGGCATACATTTTTAAGTGCAAGGCTGTATTTCTACATCACTTCTCTAGACTGGGATTTTTAAGACTGACAGCCTATCCATCCCCTCCTGATTCTGAAAACATAGTGGGGCCAAGAATCTGTTGCCAGGCTTTTCCCACCTAAATGTATGGGGCCCATTTCTAGCCCACTTTTGCCTATGCAAACATCATCTTTCCCCCTGAGAAATTCTTCCACTCGAAGCTGTGGGGCTCCTTCCTTCCTTCCTTCCTTCCTTCCTTCCTTCCTTCCTTCCTTCCTTCCTTCCTTCCTTCCTTCCTTCCTTCCTTCCTTCCTTCCTTTCTTCCTTCCCTCTTTCTCTTTCCTTCATTCCTTTTTTTTTGTGCCTGGCTGATCATTGCCACCAGTCATTCCAACAACTGTTTGAGAAGGAAAGCAAACACAATGTTTCCAAACACGAAAATGCCGCCAGTGCAGGCATAGGATTAGGTAATTAAGACCCTCAGCTACACATTTTCCCATTTCTACGTACTTTATAATTTTTAGGGGTGGGGGATGGGGGGGAAGTGACTGGATGAAATTCAAAAGGAAATAGGGATTTAGTAGGATCCAATCAGGAGTTAATTAGCTATTTATGTGACAGACAGCCTGAGAGTAACCCCTCTAATCCTTTCTTTTGTGACTTCTGTCTAGAAGAGCAGCTCAGGCCTAAGTAAAAGTCAGCCCTGCTTGCCAAGTTTCTGTGAAATGTACACAAACCTTCATCTGCTCCGGATCTGTTCATGGGAATATTCTCCGAGGTCCCCATGAGCTGGGATGGCCTGGAAACCCACCAACCTTAGGGCCCAGTAGCTTTGAAAGGGGGATAACACTGAGCTTTCCTATAAAGTCCCTTTGAGAGTCTCTCAGTGCATTTTTATGTCAATTAAAATGTGGTGTTTTTATAAGGTCAGTTTTCACGCCCCCAAACCATAAGCATATCAAAGATGCTATCTTTAAAGACACAGATTCCCAAAGCATATTAGATAAAGGTTTGTGGAGAGTGTCTGCTCTTTGAAGGCAGGGTGGTGAATGTACAGCTCCTCCATACAGGCAGGCTGGCCATATATATTTATAAAAGGGTGACCCAAACAAATTCTTAAACATCTTTTGCCTAGAAGGTGTAGAAAGAAAAGAACTATAAACATTTTCTCCAACATCCAAGGCATACACTCCCCTGCTACTACTTCCACTCCTGGGGAGAGAAGGCTTAAACTTAAAGCAGTTTCTAAAAAGCATTTGACCGACCAAATGTGCTTCTGAATGCAGTCCCTCCCTTTTGGAGGGCCCAGGGAGTTGCCTGGGCAGGGCACTGATCAGTTAAGTGACTTGCCCAGAGTTGCAGAGTTAGTATGTGTCAGGAGTAAGATCTGAACCCAGGTTTTCCTGACTCCAAGGTTGGTCCTTTATCCACCATGCTATACTGTCTCCATAGCATCATAAAAACATCTGATTCAGAGCTAAAAAGGACCATAGGAGTCATCGAGTCCAGGGCTTCTAAAACTTTTTTCCATTCATGACCCGTTTTCACGTTTTTGCAGCATTCATTGGCATTGTGTGCTGTGATAGCATGTGCAGTGCAAAGTGCACATGCTGTGTGTTCAGAACTAAGGCTGCAGTGAAGTTGCCAAATGTGACATGGGCAAACATTGACAGAAACACCTCAGATTCATTATATGTTTGATTTTTTAATTAATTTTTGGTCATTGCAAATTCAGAAACCTTTTACTATTGACAAAATTTTCTCGACTCAATATGGGGTCACGACCCACAGTTTAAGAAGCATCGAATTCTAGTCCAACTCTTTCATTTTTGAGATGAGGAAAATGGAGACCCCCAGAGTTTAAGTGACAACTTCTATGTCCCAAGACTGTATTTGGAGACCAAGACTCCAAAGTCACATTTTGTTGTGAACCATACTGTAAATATCCACTATTACTATAACGAATGAACAAAAATCAATTAAGATCCAGTGAGCATGAATCATTTTCAAGAGATCTTGTCAAAAGAATTTAACTATCCTTTTTATTTTAAGTTTTAACAATACTAGAGTTGGTAATACATTTATTTGAAAAGTGTTTCTAACGAGATGGCAACATGGAAGCTGGCTTGCAATCAGTCTTGATTACATATAACCATCCCTCCCTCTTTCTTCCCTTCATCCTTTCCTTTTTCCTCCCTTTCTCCTTCCCTTCTTAATCAATATACTTCCTGAATAAAATTTGGAAGACATGTTTATAGGAAAACCATCAGGAAAGTTATAGGACACACTAAAGTAAACTAATTGACCCCATAATGAATATACTGATTAATAAAAATTACTAGGGTTTCAGACTGCTAGCGGAGCCATTCCAGACACTTGTGCTAGCTATTGGTGAGACCTGTTAATGATATTTTTTTCTCAAGAGACAGCATGATATGCTTGAAAGAATACTGGGCACAGAATCAAGAAGGGTCTGGGCATTCCTATCTCTTACTTTCTAGCTTCATGACCTCTGGCCATGACTCTCTGCACTTTTGTTTTCTCATCTGTAAAATGGCACCTACCTCATGGGATTGTTTTGAGATAAAAAAGATATGTAAAAATATACACACACATGTATTCTACTAGTAGAGCACTAGCAGAAGAAATCAAAACCACACAGGAACAATGTGATCCCTGTCATCCCTTCTGCTCCTGGAATTGGCCCAAAGATGTGTGTGTATGTGCGTGTGTGTGGGTCTATGTATCTATGTTATATGTATGTTTATGTATGTCTAATATCTGTCCATGATTTCTGTTGCTAGTTCTCTACATTTTGGAGCTCTCCATTCTACACACTTTCTAGTTGTCGGCATTTGGTGTGAAGACTACTATTGCAAATATTATTCTTCACTTTTTACAGACCAATGGGATGTCAGGAGGGTTGTGAGCAACAGTTGTGTCTGTGATAAATAACCCATTTATGGTTGTGTGTTTGTTGAATTCTCAGGGATATTTGCTATTAGTTGATGAAAGTTAGCAAGCTTGGGCTGGATAGTTTTAACTTCTTGGTCTATCTTTCTAGGTATTTGGTAAGCACCAAATTTTTGCAACTTTCAATGATAAGCTGCACAAATCTATGCAATTTCCTTTCAAAGTCTGTATCAATCAATAAATACGCAATCCTACGGATAACCCACCCCTCCCCCTCTCTCTAGCGTCTGGTGACAATGACTTGTGCCCTCCCTTGTTTGATACATCTTTGTCAACATATTGTTCATTGAGTACATGTAGATGCTGCCCATGGAAGGCCTTTTGGTTCTCCTGGATCTTAGCCATTTCAAAGGCTCCATCCAGAGACAAGCCATTATTAGTAGCATTTAATAAGTCCACTGGTGTTCACCTACAGTCTTTACTATTGCTCTATAAAGAGGTACATGTATATTCAATTAGTATTTTATCCCTTTCCCTCATATATTCCCAGCAGATTGCCTTTGCAGTGACCAACCACCAGCACTGATCTTTCATCTCACCCTTTCTACTGGATCCTTCCCTGCAAAAAATACACCTAGGTCTCCTCCGTCCTCAAAAAAAGCCAACACCAAACCCAACCATTCCCTCAAGCTTTCTCTGTCTCTCCTTCCTAGAACCAATCTACCTTTCCAGCCTTATAAAACATCCATCCTCTCTATGCACACTACTATCTAGCCAAAATTATCTTCTTTTGGTTCTGCTTCCACCCCATTGTCTTTGTAATGGCTAACCCCATACTAAGAATGCACTATTTCTCATCTCTGTCTCTCAGAATCTCTGATTTCATGTGAAATTCAGTCCTACATGACCCCACCACCACCACCAGCTTCTAGTGCCCTCTCGGAAACCACTTTGAATCTATTTTATACATATATACACATGCATACTTAGAGATTTCTGTGTATATGCATGTATATGTATGTATATATATGTTTATGTATAAACATACATAAACATAGACATATATAGAGAAGATAGTTTGTTGGTAAATGTTTAATTACTAACTCTCAGGGAAAGAAAGTATGCACAACACACTGTTAAATTTATTTTGCTTTATTAAGAGTTTTCTTTTTCCCGCCTTCTTTTTTATTTTTTAAATTTTATTTATTTATTTAATATTTTTAGTTGTCAGCATTGATTTTCACAAGAGTTTGAATTACAAATTTTCTCCCCATCACAAGATATTCTGATTACCCCATTCCCCAGTCAGCCCTCCCTTCTGTCACCCCACTCCCCACCCATCCCCATTTCCCTTACTTTCTTGTAGAGCAAGATAGATTTCTATGCCCCATTGCCTGTACATTTTATTTCTCAGTTGCATGCAAAACCTTTTTTTTTGAACATCTGCTTTTAAAACTTTGAGTTCCAAATTCTCTCCCCTCTTCCCTCCCCACCCACCTTCCCTAAGAAGGCAAGCAATTCAACACAGGCCACATGCATATCATTATGTAAAACCCTTCCACAATACTCATGTTGTAAAAGACTAACTATATTTTTCTCCTTCCTATCCTGTTCCCCTTTATCCAGTTTTCTCCCTTGACCCTGTCCCTTTTTGAAAGTGTTTGCTTTTGATCACCTCCTCTCCCTATCTGCCCTCCCTTCCATCATCCCCGCTTTTTTATCTCCTTCCACCTTCTTTCCTGTGGGGTAAGATACCCAACTGAGTGTGTATGTTATTCCTCCTCAGGTCAAATCCAATGAGAGCAAGATTCACTCATTCCCCCTCACCTGCCCCCTCTTCCCTTCCAATGAACTGCTTTTTCTTGCCACTTTTATGTGAGATAATTTAGCCCATTCTATCTCTCCCTTTCTCCCTCTCTCAATATATTCCTCTCTCATCTCTTAATTTGATTTTATTTTTTTAGATATTATCCCTTCATACTCAACTCACCCTGTGCCCTCTGTCTATATA
>CM053626.1:32351479-32378173 GCA_028646595.1 Phalanger gymnotis
CCATGCTTTCTTGTCATAATTACTCAGTATTTTGTTTTAATGGACTTTGCTGCTCTCGTTCTTCCTAGTTACATTATTGCAGCCACTGTGAATTTAGTTTTCTTGGCCCTGAATACTTCTTTTTGCATCAGTTCACATGTCTTCTCATGGTTCTCTTTATTCTCCATTTCTTATAGCTTAACAACATCCTAATACATTTCTGTTCTAACCTCTGTTAATTTACTCCTCAGTTAATAAGCAGTCACTGTAGAGCCAGTTCTTGCTACCACAAAAAGTGCTGCTTGAACAAATTGGTGGAGATACAATGCTTCTTTCTGTCTTTAACTCCCTTGGGCTATATGCCTAGTAGTGGGATCTCTGGGCCCAAGGGACTGGCATTCTGGTCACTTTATGAACAAATTCCGAATCACTCTCCAGAACAGGTTGACCACTTCACAGCTCCACCCACAGGATATAAGTTCAATCTTCTAATTTTGCTGATAAGGAAACTGAGGCCCAAATGGGGGAGAAATTTATTTGCCCTTCCTTCCTTCCTTCCTTCCTTCCTTCCTTCCTTCCTTCCTTCCTTCCTTCCTTCCTTCCTTCCTTCCTTCCTTCCTTCCTTCCTTACCAGTGGTAAGTATCACCGTATGGATTTGAATCTTTGGTGTTTCAAAATTTTTAAATACTCTCATATACATTTACTTCATTTGACTCTTATGACAACCCCTTGAAGTAGCCAAGGTATTACTGCTACCCTCATGGGAATCCAAAATGTAACATGAGCTGCTGACTTAGAGACCACTGCTCTCACAAGGCGATAAGCCACAACTTGGATTTAGCAACCATCGTGGTCTGTGTTAATTTCTGTAGACACTTTTGCATTCAGATAAGAAAGCCAAATAGAAGTTTTTTATTTTCAATTTCTGTGATATTGTTTTACTTCTTAGGCATCCTGACCAGCTCTATCCCCCTCAATCTACTTCACCAAGCTCTCTCTCCTCTCCAAATTATTTCACAACTTCTGTCCCAGGAAACTTCCCTACCTTTCATTCAGGAAGAGAATTGTTTTTATTATATTTTAAATTTGTCCTTTAGGGAATTGCAGCTTTAGGAAGGTTTATTGTTTGGAGTTTTGTCTTGTCTAGGCCTATGATGTCATGGGTGTGTAAGGATTAGACCTGCCTCTATGGATCTTTGGGTCTTTTACTTCTAGTCTCAGAGAATTGTCTAGGTTGGGGTGGGGTGGCTTGTCTAGGGTCTCACAGACAGTATGCATTGGAGGCAGTGCTTGAACCCAGGTCTTTCCAATTCTAAGCCAATGCCACATTACTTCTCTAAGAAGATGGATATGTGTGTAGATGTATTATTATATTATACATATATGTATATATATATATATTTAATACTTATATTTTTGTCATTAGCTGCAGAATATTTACTTGTGAGCTGCCAGGAATCCTATTTGGCTCCAAGTTCCAAAACTCTGTTTTTGCTTGAAGGAATCTACTGTTTGCCTCTAATTTATTCCTTCAAAAAAATGATTCAAGTGTAGCAGATTTTAATCCCGAGAGACTTCAGAAAGAGGCATTTGAAAGGCGCTCTGAACTAAGTTCCAACAGCAGTCTAATTGTGGTGAATGTTCACTAGAGGGCAGTGCCACCTCATCACCAAAAGGTATCAAGGACAAAGGCCCAGAGTGACCCGATGTTTCATTGACTGTATGTATTCTCCAGGGTCTCCCTCTGTAGCCTATTTACAGCCTTAGAAGCAAGCCACCCATAACATGAGTGTTGTAGGAAGGGCAGAAATGGATCAAGACCTTGAATGATGGTTCATACCCCTCAAGAGCTAGAAAGAGATGCTGGGTCCCTAAATCGAGGTGACTTAATAATATCCTCTGTTGAGTTTTCAGTTCTCTGCAGAAGATGGGGACATACTTTCTCAGACTCTTTCCTAATGTGAAAAGAGAATGTTCTGAAATTGTAGAAGTCAGTACTTGGTTCATGTGCCCAGAAATGAATGTCTTTCGTTGTTGGGCAGTGAACTAAAGGATAATGTTGTCTGGATCCTGCTCCTTCCCTGACATATGCCATTTCCATAATCACCTTTTTGGTGAATTACAGAGAACAGAAATTGAGACTGGTAAAATTAGGAGAGGAATACAAAACAAACATCTGATTTGCTGATTTGCCTTGAAATAAAAACATTAGACTTGGGTTTGATGGCATATATTTGGGAATGCAAGAGGAAAAAACATTAGGAGATAGTGTTAAGTACTTCAATTTTAATGAAGAATTAAATGAACCATTTCTTAGGGGGATTCAATAAGGTACTTCAAAGCTAGGAGGGAAGTTGGTTCAGTTTTGCCAAATGTAGAACCGCCAGAGCCTGGGGCTCCATGTTTCAAACTGGTCTCAGCCCTTCTGGGGGTTTGAGTTTCTTTATTGTTGGCAAAACACGACTTCCTGTTTCAAAGAAAAATAGCTTGAAGAAGGCTTGTTACAGAAAGACTCAGAAGACTTCTTGGATACCAGATTGCTCTTACATAAGACCATGTTGATGAGTTTAGTGAAAATTAAATGGAAGCATATGCATTAAATTCTCCTTAAAAATACTCATTGGTTTAGAAATGGAGTGAAAATGTGTCTGGCAAAATGGGTTGAATGGTTGATAGAAAATCCCAAACGTAAAAAAAAAAAAGGATAATGAGGCCACTGAGAACCCAGGAAAGCTTCCACGCCTATTTCACTTGCTATCAGAGGAGAAATAAACTTTCTTCCACTATTCCTGATGAAAGGCCAAAAATTCTTTTTCCTCCACCAAAGACTTGAAAATGTCAATGGCAACAAAGGCTACTGCATGTATTTTACAGTGACATGAAATATTTATTTAGATGGGCAAAGTGTTTCATGTTGTATGAATTTCTGTATAAATACACATGTGTACATATATATATAAAACACATACATGACAAAAAGCTATAGGCTATGTATTTATATCCTAAATCAAGTTGAAGTCCTTTGGAAGCTTATCCAGTCACTGATTATTTGATCATTTTTAACCTGAGCGCAATTGTCTTCTACCAGAATCAGGGAGATCTGCAAAGGTCCTCAGATGCCCAGCCCACATAGCTATCACGTAGAGAAAATTCTCAAACAACGGGAAACATGGGAACTAGGAGTCAGATGAACCCCAAAACAGGTTTAGGTGAAGGAGGCCCCCCTTCCCAGGCCACCCTGTACCAGAGCATGAGTGGGTGGGAGGCACAGAATCGAAGTTGAGTGACAGGCTCTGCAGCTGAATACCTCAGTGAGGACAGAAATCATGATATTTGTTAGAATCAGTCTGGGCTTACTTACTCATGCACTTAGCCTGGGACAAAACTGGAGGTAAACACTGAATGAGCCTTGGGTGCACTCACTGCTGAAATACCTAATCAAGTTTATCTTTTCCCCTGAACCAGCCAATCAAGCATTTATTAAGTGTCTGCTGTGTGTCAGGCACTGTGCTAGGAAGACAAAGTTTATGAGAAAATAATGCCAGCCCTTGAGAAGTTTACATTCTGTCGGAGGAAACTACACGTTCACATATGAATGTAGCAGGTTCTTGGAGACAGGTCTCTGCAGGTAGAACAGAGGAAAGCCTCCCAAAGCCTGCCACATTAGTAATACAAAAACACCCAAAGGAAATGCGAAGTAGCGAGGGGATGGTACGCAATAACATCTGAGAAAATCAAGAATCTAGAATCAGCTATCTAGAAGGTGACATTTGAGCTCAGTTTTGGAGGAACCTTGGAATTCTAGGAGAGGAAGATGGGGAGTGCATTATCTGCATGAAGTGTGGAAAGAGGTGGATGTTCATGTATTGGACGAGATGCATGATAATGTACTGGAGAGGGTTGGACAGCAAGACTCAGAAGCCTTATGGGAAATCATTTTTTAAAGGTGGTATATATCTCAAATACTGTAAATCCCTAGAGAATGTAACCTCCCTGAGGGCAGGAAACTATTTCTGTTTTATCTTTACATCTTAAATGCCTAGAAGAGTAGTCATACAAAGCAGGTACTTAATAAATGCTTTTTGTGTTGTAATTTGTTCTCTTTCAGATGTTAGGAATTTGCAGGATTTAGGAAAAGTAATCTACTATTCCAAGAGGCTGTTATCATTTTGTGACTATGTGTGTGTGTATACATATGTATATATACACATATATGTATTGGAAGTGGAGGTAGGGACTGAATTCTTGTAACATAATAAAAAAGATTCTTATTTTGAAAGCATTTTGTGGGTACCTTTTAGCCGCAAAAATGAAAAAAAAAAACCAGTAACACGAATCAAGTCCCTGGCTCAGCCACTCATCCTGCACAAATGCCCCTGCTTATTAGCTTACAGCCTGGGCAGGTATCTTACTAAGCTACGGTCTCTCTGCACCAGGTCATAGTTTGGGTTATTCTCTCTTTCAAGGCTACCCAGGCTTCATCTGTCACTCTCATTGTTGAGGGCTCCATTTTTCCTCGCCCCGCCAGCCGTTATTTCAATTTGGGCCTGACTTCAAGACAGGCCACATTGTATCTGTGATGTCAATGGAAAAGGGGATGAAAGTCATTAGAGATATTTGTTATTTTTGAAAGGTTAAAAGAGTTTTTCTTGGTGGGTAAGCACTTTCTCTGGAAAGAACTTCAACTAATTGTCTGGCCAGGGGATGGGCACCTAAGTGAGAAAAAATATACTTAATAAAGCATCCGCTTCTATTATTTTTCCCTCTTTCATTGTCCGGAGCCTCTGGGCCTGGTGGGCTATCCGGAGGCATCTGAGCTCTGTATTCCTTCAAACAGCCGAGCAATGATTACACTGCTGGGCTGATTCCCTTTCTGCCTCTGCTAGGGAAGGGCTTCTTGCTTCAAACACCATTTATTGTAGAAATTGTTGCCAGGCTTCTAGAAAAACTCTGTGTGTGTGTGTGTGTGTGTGTGTGTGTGTGTGTGTGTGTGTGTGTGCGTGTGTATGAGTGTGTGTGGATCCTTAAAAGGGCCTAAAAGAAAAGGAAAGAAAAAGAAATTCAAGGCCACATCAAGTCATTGGCTCAGATTAATTCCTCCCCTTTCTGGGCCTCCATTTCTCTAAAAACTAGTGATAATTGAATAATTGCTCCCCCATCTAATTTGCCAGGGGCCATCAATGCCCCAATATCTTCAAGTGCTTCTAAAAGGCAATAATCACCAGGACATTGACCACTCACTGAAAGAAACAATACTCCAGACTCAGCCAAACAAGGAACAGCGGCATTTCAGCGTGCCACAAAAGAATTAGAAACAGTACTATTGAAGCCGGGAGCTAGCATGGCCAAGTTCTCCCATGTCACATCTTGATTTATTTCCATCAAAATAAAGTCCCAATGAAAGCCATGTCATTTATCATGTTGATAGTAACCTCCTTGAGGGCAGGGGCTGCTTTGATTTTGGGTTTTGTGTCTCCATCACGTAGCACAGTGCTTGGCACATAGTAGGCTCTTAATACATGTTAGTGCAATGGAATTGGATTAAATTAAACATCCATTTCTTTGGAAAGCATATTCATATGCTTTGTTTGTGCTGGATGCAAGGGCTCCTTTAGCCACATGAAATTTATGATCCTGATAGATTCAGAGCCACTCAGTATAATCTGATCCAATCCTACAAGTATTTGGTAGGCACCTATATTTTGAAAAGTGAATTGCTTTTGGAAATTTGAAGACAAAATGGGAGCATACCTAACATGAATGGAGTTTGCATTCCACCAGGGTAGCAAGAGAGTAAACACATAAACAATCATATATCATAATGGTGAAAGAGGAAAGGATTCCTCAGACCAGAGTTAGAGCTGGTAGGGATCTCAGAGACCATGAAGTCACCCCTCCTTTGAGAGAGAAGGAAACAGAGTCCTGAGTACATAAAGTGACCTGCCTGAGGTCAAAACAGGAAGTACAGGTCAGAGATTGCTAGAGGGATCAGCAAAGACTTCTTGTAGGAAGTGGCAACTTCACTGGACCCTGAAGGAAGGTAGGAACTCTAAGATGAGGAAGAAAGATGTTATCACTTATCTCTAGAATGGACTGTCTTTAGCCTGCCTTTCTAACTGCCTCTGTTCCTGAGATGTGCTCTGATCACCCTCTCCAGCTACTGGTTATGCCTCATCATTTTGTATGGGCTGCTCTCTGTCTATTTTGTTTGCCAGATGTAGAATATAAACTCCTCGAGGGAAGGGAGTGTTCTGGTTTTTGTCTTTCTTATTCTCAGTGCCTGGAACCTTGCAGCTATTTAATAAGCGATTGCTGAATTGAATTATACTGGGAAAATACGTCACTGATGAATATCTATGTATTGCTTTCAGAAGGAGACAGAGAACAGCAATGACTGAGAAGTCAGGAAAGGCTTCCTTTGGGAGGTGACAGCTGAGCTAAGCCTGGAAGCAAGCTCTAGATTGAGATGCATGCATGCATCCCCTTGATGGGAAGGAAAGAGAGAGGGTGATTTCCACTCTTGTAATGCCATCTACATATGAGTGATGTGGGCTCTTTGGCAGACATCAGATGCAAAAGTACAGAAACTGGAGCCCATCTGAGTAAAACAAAGAAGAAAGGCACATTTGGATGCCTAGAGAGGAGTTGTTTTGACAAATGTCGATACACAGCACTGGCTGGCTCAGGCCCGTTGTTCACTGCCTCCGACTGCTTGCATACTTTAGCTAATGCCACTTCTTCTGTCAGGGGAAATTGGACGTTCCCAACACAATTTCACTGCCATCTCCCTACAACATTACAAGCCTCCTTGGCAGCCAAATCACATATTCTTATCACAAAAAATAAATAAATGAGAGAAAAGGAGACATACGTTCTTGTCAAGTTATGTCAAGACATATTTGGGATGTATTTCACTTCACTATCACTGACAGCAAAGATGTCACGTATTCTTAATTCAAAGTAAAGAAGTATTTTCCTCTCTTTTTTCCCCCAAAGGCATCAATTTCATTATTCATTTACACGCAGCGGTGACAGCGAGGTGTCTTGTTAAAACAAAGAAAAAAGTGAAGGAGAGCTAGTTTTTGTGTTTTGCTACAATCCTGAATGGGCATATCGTGTGTGAAGTCAATTTGACAATATCGTAACAAACCCCTCCATGATCATCTGCTGCCACCATCTCCTCAGTCTCCATCTTTCCCAAACCATTTCTCTTGTACAGATCTTTATATATGTGTATGTATATGTATACGTACACACACACACACACACACACACACACACACACACACACACCCATGATTGCACTTGGTTGAGCCAAAACCTTTGGCAATATTGATTCTCTGGTGAAGGTAGCAGATATTAGCTATAGCCATCTGGTGGCAGTGACTGGCTCTTAACTTAGAATGGACCAAAGTATGAGTAGCCTGTTGTAGGGCAGAGTAGGAAAAGGAAAAGTTTGGACTAAGTATTCTGCATAATTCTTTCACAGATTCAACCAGTTCTTATGTTGCTGACTCCTGGATTTATATATCCAGCCCTAGTCTCTCTCCTGAACACCATCCTATATTGCCAAATGCCTACCAGATATCTGCAACTATAGACATCTTGTAGATATCTTGAACTCAACATGTCCAAAACAAGTCATTATCTTTCCCCACATTCTCCTCCCTTCTGAACTTTGCTGTTTCTGTTGAGGGCATTCTTCAATTCACCTAAGTTTACAGCCTCAATCATCCATGCCTCTTCATTCTCCCTCCTCCCCTCTCAACCCCTGCCAGATATCTCATCAGTCGCCTAGGCTTATTTATTCATCCTCCGAAGTATCTCTTACATTCGTCCCCTCCCTTCAACTCATATAGCCACTATCCTAGGTCGTATGCTCATTACTTCCCTCCTGGACTATTGCAATAACCTTCTTATTTGGTCTCCTGCCTCAGGGTTCTTGCATCTCTGATCTACTCTCCACACAGCAGGCAAAATAATTTTTATGAAGAGTAGGTATGACTTTGTCATTTCCCTGCTCAGGAAATTCCAGTGGTTCCCTGTTGCTTCTTGGATCAAACGCACATTCTCTGGCAACTAGATCTTTTAAAATTGGGTTCCACTGTCTCTTTCCAGGCTTTTATATCTGGCTCCCCTTTATATTTCAGCCAAGCTGGCCTGCTTGGCTGTTTCTCATCCATGGCATTTCAATTCGTATCTCCATGATTTTTACAGGATTCCTCCCATACGTGAAATGCACACCTTTCTTATCTTTTCCTTATAGAAGTCATAGCTTGCTTCAAATTTTAGTTCAAGTGGAACTTCTAATATGAAGCCTCTACCAACCCTCGTCCCTTCAAATTAGCTGGGTTTTGTATCTGGTTTTATGTTTACTTGTATGTGTTCATATTTCCCCTTGTAAGTACTTGATGTAAGTTACTTGATGGCAGGGACTGAATCATTTTTGTCTTAACTCCACACTGTGTGGCACAGTGCCTGGCACATAGCAGATTCTGAATAGATGTTTGTTAATTGATTGATTTTATCTTATAATGTTCGATCTAATTATAATAATTTTAACAACATATCCAAGAGCTAGAAGAGAATGAGTAGAGGGGCTCATCCCAACAGCCGTTTCAAGTATGTTCTTCCCTCCTCAAGCCTCCTATGACACTCCTGGCCCTCCCCACCTCTGTTGAAGACATTAAAAAAAGAATTTATTCATTGAAAAATTGCTATTTCCCATCCTCTTAACATCCCTCTGACATCACCCTATGCTAGCTTCTCCTTCATTCCATTCTGATGATAAAGCAGCTGTTCTGCTTTCCAAGACTAACCCACTTCATGAAACCTTTAGTTGCATCTTCTCCCACTATCCCCAAGAGGTTTTTCTCCTAAATATCTCCATGCCCCACTCTTCATCTCTCCCTACTGCTACTTTCCTTGCTGCATACAAATACTCCAGGAGTCCCCTGTTCTTGGAAACCCCTCACTGGATCCTACTGTGCCTGACAGTAATCATCCCATAGCTTTCCTTGTCTCCTCAGCTAAACTCTTTGAGAAAGTTGTCAACTTATAATGACTATTTCCTCTTCTCTTACTTTTCTGTCACAAAAGCCTTTGCAATTTGTCTTCCAATTTCATCGTTCCGTTGAGACTACTCCTTTCAAAGTTACCAATGGTCTTTTAATTGACAAATCAGGTAGCCTCTTCTTCATCTTCATCTTTCTTGGCCTTGCTCCAACATTTAATACTACTGGCTATCTTCTACTGGATATGTCCTTTCTGAATTTTCATAACTCTTGTAATTCTTTACTATATTATAAGTACCTCTATTATGTTGGGAGCTCCTTGAGGGCAGATACTGTCTTGTATCTCTTTTTATATCCCCAGGGCTTAGTACAGTGCTTGACACATAATAAGTGCTAAATAAATGTTTATTTATAGATTGATAGTTTTCCTACCTGTCTGACCTCTCCTTCAGAATCTCTTCGGCAAGATCCCATCTATGTCAAGCCATCTGAGGATGTCTCCTAAGGCTATGTCCTTAGTCTTCTTCTCTTTTCTTTCAATTACTCCCTTACCTGGTGATCTCATCAGCATTCATTGGTTCAGTTATCATCTGTACAAAAATTTTTTCCATATCTACTTATCCAGCCCTAGTTTCTCCTGCAACATCATCTGCCTACTAGACATTTGGAATTGAATGTCCCATAGATATCTCATACTTAAAGGTATAAAAGAGACCTTACTGTCTTTCCTCCCAAACCTACCCCTGTCCCCTTTTTAGCTTCCTTATTATTACTGAAGGCACCATCATCTTTCCAACTACCTTAGTTCACAACGTTCTCTTTCGATTACCCCTCCCATGTCTGATTAGTTGTGAAATCTTGTAATTTCTTTCTAAACAGCAGTTCTCCTTCATGTGACCTATTCTCTCCACTCACACAGTTAATAGCCTTGTTTAGGGTCTCATCACTTCTAGCCTGGACTATTTTGATGGTCTTCTAATTGGTCTTTCCACCTCAAGTATCTCCCAACTCCAATCCATCCTCCATTCAGTTGTCTAAATGATTCTCCTAAAGTACAAGTCTGACCATAACACACATACTACCCCTCCCACCCTCAGCAAATTCCAGTCATTCCCTAGTGCCTCCAGGATCAAATAAAAAAAATCCTTTGTTATTTAAAGCTCTTCCCAGCCTGCTATTTTCCTACCTTTCTAGTCTTCCAGTCTACTATACTCCATATATGTTCTTTATGATTTAGTTGTACTGACCTGATTCCTATTCCTTAGCTGTGATCTCCCATTTTCCATCTCTGTGCCCCTGTAAGTGGCTGTCCTTCATGTCTGGAATGTCCTTCCTCCTAACCACCAACTCCTAGAAGCTCTGGCTCCCTTTAAGACCCGGCTCAAGTGCCAGCCCTCCTAGGAGGCCTTTCCTGGTCACCACGGCAGGTAGTGCCATTCCCCTGAGGTTACCTTCCATTCACGCTGTATCTTGCATGGACTGATTTACACAAGTTTCTCCCTTATTAGAATGCAAAGCTTCTTGAAGGCATGGGCTGCATTGCTTTTTGTCTTTACTCCCAGTGTGTGGCATACTGACTGTCATAGTGTAAGCAGTTAATAAATGCTTGTTAATTAATTTTATTATTCAATACTCTGGAACAGGTATTCTTAACTTGGGGTCAATGAACTTTTAAAAAGCATATTGATGACTCTTTTCAATATTATTGATATCCTTTGTAGTTCTCTATATTTTACTTTATATCTCTAAAACCATTGTTCTGAGAAGGAGTCTATAGGTTCCACCAGACTTCCAAAGGGTTCTGTTAATAAGAACAAGAAATTCTTGGTCAGGACAAATTCCTGGTTTAAATAGTAAGAGGCAGATAGATGTTCATCTGGGTTGCTTAATAAGGATGGAGAGAACACTACAACAGAAATGAGGGAGATGCTTCTCCCCTCTTGGCAGAGATGAGGAATTCAGGAGCAGAACATAATATACATACATATTATGGTCACAAGAGAAGCTGTTTTTGCTTAATGTTTTTCTTTTGCTTAGAGGGATCATTCCTTTTTAGTGAGGAGTGGGGGAGGGTGGGATAACCAGAAATGACTGCAATGAAAAAATAAATTATGTCAATGAGCATTATTTTTAAAACAACAACAAGAAATTAAAGCAAACTTCAAACAAGACATTTGTGTGCTGGAGACAGGATTCTTTCCCCTTGTTGACAATATGAACACAGTGTCACCTCTAAGAAGATTGATTTTCATTTCATAGGGAGTGGTATCCATACAGTAAAGTTATAATAACTTTTTTGATAGTGCTTTGTTGTGTAGAACACTTTACATATCTCTCAATGGATCCTCAAAACAACCCTGTGAAGTCACTGCATCAGGCACGATTCCTCCTGTTTTACAAGATGAGGAAACTGAGACTTAGACTAAGTGACTCATAGACAGTCACAGGTCAGGGGCAGGATTTGAACCCAGAACTTGCTGATTCCATAAAACGGAATTCGATCCACTCTGCTATGCTGCCTCCTGTATATATTTGCATCAATATGATTGCAAATTTAATATTGATTGACAGCTTTTCTTGCACGGATGCTGCAAAGTCATTATATCTTGCAAGTTAATGCATTTGCAGTGATTCAATGGAAAATCAGTCCATTTTTATATCAGATGCATTAGAAGAAATTAAATAATTTAAAATTAGCTTTACTCCTTGAAGTCTCCTATAATGTGATAGGCAAAGTTAAAAACAAATGTTTTTGTTCCGTCATTTTTCAGTTGTGTCTGACTCTTCATGCCCCATTTGTGGTTTTCTTGGCAGAGATAATGGAGTGGTTTGCCATTTCCTTCTCCCACTCATTTTACAGATGAGGAAACTGAGGCAAACAGAGTGCCCAGGGTCACACAGCTAGTAAGCGTCTGATGTCAGATTTGAACTCAGATCTTCCTGACACCAGGTCCGGCATTCTGTCCACTGAACCACCTAGCTGCCCTCTAAAAAGCAAATACATGACAATCTTACTGGGTTTGGATAGCAGTTGCCGAGGATGTTGTCTTATATGTGCTAGCCAAGAAGGTTGCTGCTTCCATATGAAAAATATACATTTTGCACTTGATTTTGTAAAGCTCTTCTATGGTCTCTAAGCAGTTGGTCCATCAATAAGCATTTTAGAACGCCTACTATGTGCTAGGCACTGTGCAAAGGACTCAGCAGAATCCCAAAGCCTCACAATATAGTTCACTGCTGAATTGTAGATGGTTGTAGATGTCTGCCATTCATTTCATTTCCACATTTGCAAATGCAAAACCAGAAAATAATCCGAAAGTGAGTAAAATGCCTTGTTTTTATTAACTTCATATCGCCGTCTTATGTCAGCTGTGAGAAAATCTAAACTGTTTGGCCTCTTTGCAATATATATATATATATATGTATTTGGTAAAATTCAACTTTTGTTTAGTTCAGTTCAATTTAATCCAATTCAACAAATAGTGTATAAAGTACTAGGTTTGGAATTGTGGATAAAGAGTAAAAAGAAACTATCCTTGGCCCTAGGGAAACTTATAGTCTATTGGGAGTGGGGGTGGCAGGAAAGAGTAAGAAACAATGCAGACACAGATAAGCAAATGCTGAGTTAAACAATAGCATTTCAAAAGGGAGAAAGTGCTAATGATTTGGGGGGATTAGATAAGGTCAAATTACCTAAATTGTGATTTTGAAGTAATTAAGGATTCTAAGCAATAGAGAGAGGTGATGAAGGAGTCTCTTCTGGGCATGGAAGACTGTCTATTCAAAGACCTGGAGGCTGGAGACTGGGATGTTGTGTATCAGTGTATTGTGTATACATTGTATGAGGCTAACTCAACTACAGCAGAGTGAAGTAAGATTGGAAAGGCAAAGGGAATCTAAATGGTGGAAAGTCTTAAATAACAAGCTGAAGATTTTGTATTTTGTCCCAGAAACAAGAGGAAGACACTAAGCATTTTGGAATAGGATTTTGACACAGTTTATCTGTGTTTAGGAATATCACTTTAGCAGCTGTGGGGAGGATGCATTAGAGATGGAGAAATAGGTAAGTCTGGTAGACCAATTATGAGGTGCTGCCTCAGCTTCCTCAATTGTAAAATGGGGATAATAATAGCACCTATCTCCCAGAGTTGTTGTGAGGATTAAACGAGATAATATTTGTAAAGTTACTAGCAAAGTGTCTGGCACACAGGAGCTGCTGTATAAATTCTAGCTATCATCACTACTACCATGGTCACGATTATGATCATCGTGGTCATCATTAATGTCCAGGTGAAGAAGGCCTGAACTACAGGTAAGACTGTGTCAGTAGAAAGAAATACATAGAGGCTAAGGTGGTAGACTAGACAAGACTTGGCAACTCAGAATACTGAGAGGTAAGGGAAAGAAAGCCATGACTCCAAGGTTGGGAACCTAGATAACTGGAAGCATAGTTTATCATTTGGTTGTAAATTTCTTTCCTTGCTTCTCTTGGATGGAGAAATGAGAATTCAAATATATTGCATTTTTTTTTAGCATAAATGACTTTTGGCTATACCTTCACATCATAAGGTCCAACCAAGAGCTTTTTTTTGAGACATGTCAGAGGTGTCCCATTCTTAGATTTCAATGGTAGGCGGTGTCATGGAGTGAAGAGGGCACTGCGTTTGGAGGCAGAGAACCTGGGTTCAAATCCCAGCTCTCTCACTTTTTGTGTGGCCTAGCTAAATCATTTCATTTGATTGGGCCTCAGTTTTCTGGTTTGTAACATCAGGAAGTGCTATGTTTTTGCCTTTCTTTATAACCGTGATGATTAGCATAGTGTCTGGCATAGAATAGGTCCTTAAATGTTTGTTGATTGTTTGAGTAATTGATTTCCAAGGACTCCTTTTGACACTAAACTTTAATCTCTCTCTTTCTCTCTCTCTCTCTCTCTCTCTCTCCTTCTCTCTTTCCAGGATAAAAAAAAAAAACCTGGATATTTATTAAATGAAACTGTTCAAATGTTCACTTCAGATATCCAGAAAGATGCCATGTCTTCCAAATGCCATTATTTTAAGTGATCATTACACTGCAATCTGAAGTTCCACCAATAACCTCTCAAAAATATTCTGCTGAAATTATTTTAAGGAAAAAAGTATACACTCTCACATAGGCATGTTACCGATAATAATCAATGAATCCAATCCTAAATTCCATATATCACTTTTTTTAAAAATAGCTTCTTTAGGACAAGTAGTAAACTTGGGAATTTTATTGCAACAGGCATAAAAAGCAAGATTTCTATCATGGGGACATTTTGTATTCCTCTTCAGAGAGATGAGACAGAGAGAGAGAGAGAGAGAGAGAGAGAGAGAGAGAGAGAGAGAGAGCTCGTCAGTTTTCTCTCTGAAGGTGGATAGTGTTTTTCCTTATGAGTCTTTTGGCATTATCATGGATCATCTTATTGATCTGAGTGTCTCAGTCTTTCACAGTTGATTATCATCACAATATTGCTGTTACAATTTATTAAGTTCCCAGAATTCTGTTCACTTAACTCTGCATCAATTCACAGAAGTCTTTCTAGGGTTTTCTGAAAGCATTCCTTTCATCATTTCTTACAGCACAATATTATTCTATAACAATCACATGCCACAACTTGTTCAGCCATTCCCCAATTGATGGGTATCCCTTTGTTTTCCAATTCTTTACCACCACCACAACAGAAAGCTGCTATAAATGTATTTGTACTTATGGGTTCTCTTCCTTTTTCTTTGATCTCTTTGGGGGTATTAACTTAATAGTAGTATTGCCGGGTCAAAGGGTGTGTACAGTTTTATATCCTTTTGGGCATGGTTCTTCAGAATGGTTGGACCAGTTTACAACTCCACCGACAGCACATTGGTGTACCTATTCTTCCACATCCCCTCCAGCATTTGCCACTGTCCTTTTCTTCATGTTAGCCTCTATGATAGGTATGAAATAGTACCTCAGAGTTGTTTCAATTTTCATTTCTTTAATCATTAGTGACTTAGAGCATTTTTTCATATGACTACTGATAGCTTCAGCTTCTTCTTCTGGAAACTGCTCATTCATATCTTTTGACCATTTATCAATTGGGGCTCTGTTTAACTTTTAAAGACCTTCCTAACTTTCTCCCAAGCTGCATTTTGAGCCTCATTCTACATTACTTCTCTTCCCACATTTTGCAATCCAGTCAAACTATCCTTTTTTTCTTACTCTTCACACACAACACTCTATTTCCTGTCTCTGTTCCTTTGGATTGGCAATTTTCCAAGCCTGGAATTCACACTCTTCTCACCCCCTCCTCACAGAATCCTTCTCTTTTATCCTGATGAAGCTCAAATGCCACCTTTTACAAGAAACCTTTTCTGATCCCTCAATTGTTAGTGCCCTCCCTTCAAAACTACTTTGTATGTTTGTATATTCCCTTTATAGTTACTCTATAAATTTATAGTTACTCTACATGTTGACTTCTGTATATACTGGTTGTCACCCCCATTGGAGTGTAAGCTGCTCCTTGCACATAGGAATTGTATTTATTGGTTGCACTTTTGTCCCCATTACCTGTCACAGTGCCTGGCACATAGAAGGAGACTGCTAAACACTTGCCCATTGGATGACTGCCGGAGAAGACTTTGGATCATGGAAATAATTCCTGGTCTGAAGGGCGGGGTTTCAATGACAGTGTCATTCAGTGGTTACTTATGAGTGCAGAGTTTTTAGTATCCAGGATGTGTTTCTGATTGATCTTATTGTGCTTGGCCATAATGTTCATTAATATTTTGCAATGACTAATTGAACTTGAAAAGAATGTAAAAAGTCTAATTAGTATTCTGAAAAACTCAAGAAAGTTCCATCAGTTGTTACACTGTCTTCTGAGACAATGAATTTGAGAAGGAACCATGGTGCTGACTGGTAACTTTCTAGGGTTCAGGATTCATAAGGTCATAAAACCAATGACTGAGAGCTGGAAGTGCTCTTAGAGGCAACCAGGTCTAACTCCTTCATTTTGTGGATCAGGAAATTGATGCTCGTAAAGGTCAGATGAATCGTCTGGGGTCACACAGCTAGTAGATGTCTAGAGCCTGATAGGAATCCAGGACTTCTTGACTGCGGTGACAGAGGCTAGGATCAGAAGCAAGAAGTCTCTTGCTTGATACGGGTCGGGACTAAGGCACAATTTACATCACAGGCAGTGATGAGGAGCACATGTAGTCATAGAGCTAAAGGGTCAGAAATTGCTTCATGGTGTCTGAAATGAAAGTGTAAAAACTGGAATCCTAAAAATTAACCAATGGGACAAATGGAGATTGAAGTCTTGCTTGGGATTTGGGCTGCGGTGGTTAGATGTTAAAGTAAGCAGCAAGGTTTCTAGCCTGACAGTGAGTTTTCTACCTTTAACATACACAATTGTTCTACAGGTATATTTCTATGTGTGGCCAGCCCCACCCTTTGACTTCCTCTGAATCTTCTTTAACTGGTGCTCCTGTCTTCAACGATCTACATACTGAGGGTGCCTCTCAATGGTGGCAGATCTTTGTGAGATTTAGACCATATGCTGTCTTATGTCTATCCACTATGTGGAGCCAGTCCCAGATTTGATCAGGAGTCCTTACAATGGCCATCTGCCATTTTGCTGCCAGATACACCAAATGGACCAGCTGGCCTCAGCCATGCTTCTTTACCTCGGATACTCCATCTTGTTGCTGCTGTGTCACCCTCTAAACTGGACCCCCAGAGTCTACACCCTTGAACAGCTAAGTTATTCAGCTTCAGAACTCCTGCCTTGGGGCTGGGCTGCCTGATTACTGGCACCCACACTTACTTAGTCTCTTCTCATTGCCCATCTTCTGCCTTGTCTCCTGCTCTACACCTCCAAACCAAACTGTCCCCAGGTCCCAACATTTTTTTCACCTGAGTCATCTTCTTCCTTGCTGCTGCATATGCAAAACCCCTCTGCTTTCCAGCTCTTGCTATGGGAACTCACAAATAATCAAATCTACACCACCATTGCTTCTGGAGAGGATGTGTCAATTGCCTACCCACTCATCATCACCATCCATGAAGCTTCCTAGAGCAAAACACCCTTCCGTTGCTCTTACTTTCTTATCTGTGCTGGATCTCACCATTAGACTGTAAACTCCTTGAGAAGTCTCATTTTAAAAATTTTAATCCATAATGTTTAACAGCTCATTAGAAAATAGTAGGTGCTTGATAAATGTCTTTTTATTCATTCATTTACATGGCATTCACTATATGAATTCATTGGCTGAATTTATTTTCTCCATATATGTTAGCTTGCTTATTCTTTTATATTTTTGTTGTCATATTTACCAAATGATCATAGCTTTGGTCACTTGCTATTTTTCTTGTCAAATCCAATGGTAATGGAATTCGTTCAAGTGCTATCACCCCGTCTAAGATATATATCCAAATATTTTCATAGGAGCATTACTCATAATTGCAGAAAAATGGTAAAGGAGATGAATGCCCCAAACAGGTGGATGATTAAATAAATCATGGAACATGAATTTAATGAAATTCTATAATGAAATTAAGTCTGACAGGTATTAGGAGTACAAAGAAATCTGAAAAGACCTTTTTGATGCAAAATGAAAAAAACTTAGAAAAATGCAAGATAAACTAACTGTGCTTATATGAAGAAATAGAAATTGAAAATGAATGGACAAAGGATTTTGAGATGATAGGAACTTAGAGAGAGGGGTGTGAAATGGTGCTACAACTCTTTATGCATTGAAATGCATTTGAAATGCAATAGTCATTAAGCAAGTTTTGTTGTATTGATCAATGTTATGTTTCAAAAAAGGCATTTAAAAATTAAAAGATGAACACAAAACATGAAAGACAAATATTTTTCAAAATAGATTAAATTTAATGTTTTAAGTTTAAAAAACTCTGTGAAAACAGTCATTTCAAGGGCATGAATCAAATCTACAAAATCAGAGCTGGAACTAGCTTGATTATGAGGAAGCTTTGCACCAGAGTGACAGCATGGAAGGTGGTGAGGGGTCTTCCTCCTAGGCAACTGTCATCCTCATGTCTTGTGGTCTTCCACTGCACACTCTGATGAGAGACTATACCGCTTATAATGCAATAACACCCATGGTCAGACTGTGTCTCTTTTCCCCTTCCCCCAACTCTTTTTGTCCTACGTTAAGAAAAATCTTCTCTTAGTTTCAACTGTATAAAATACTTTTATATAGATCCTTCATTTGGTAATAATATATATTTATATAATGGTTTAAAGTATATAAAATATTTTATATATATCATATCATTTGTAAAAACTACATATTGAATTATTTGACTCATTTGCTTTTGATTAAGGTAAGATAGTTTTCTGTCTTAATTTCAGAAATTATTGAAGTTTGTATCTTTCAGGTCAGTCATTTTTCAGTCATTCCCCACTCTTTGTGAACCCTTTTGGGATTTTCTTGACTAAGATCCTGGAGTGCTTTGCCATTTCCTTCTCCAACTCATTTTACAAATGAGGAAATTGAGGCAAACATAGTTAACTAACTTGCCCAGGGTCACACAGCTAAGTAAGTGTCTGAGGCTGAATGTGGACTCGGGTCTTCCTGTCTCGAGGCCCAGCTCTGTCTCCCTTGTGCCACCTAGCTTCCCAGCTTGTATCTAGCTGCCCAGTAATTCATTTTGAATCTGATTTCAGCGTAATACTTCAAAATCATCTTATTAATTCTGTTATATAAAAAAGGCCAACATTTGGTTATCTAGTTTTATCAAGAGATTTAAATCGAGAAGGTCTATAGCAATCATCCGGTAGAAACCTTCATTTTATAGATGAAGAGACAAAAACCCAGTGAGGTTTAAGGACTTGTCTAAGGTCACATGGGTAGTAAATGACAGAGCTGAAATTTGAATGTAGGTTCTCTGATTCCAAATTCAGAGCTCTTTTCACTACACCATTCACTGATTCCTTTAAAAAGCATTTAAAAATTATTTTACCTTTAAATCTTATTTGTATTGATTTGTTGTTTTTCTATAGCCCTCATTTTCTGCACCCAGAGACCCAACCCTAGTAACAAAGATTTTAAAAGGAAGCAAAAATAAAAAAAAAATCCCAAATACTCAAAACTAACCAACTCATCAGCCTTGTCTGACAGTATATACAATTTTCTTTCTCCACTCTTTTCTCCAGCCAGGCTTTGCCATAACTATGTAATGTTCAGTGTCTGGTTTTTTTTTTCTTCTTTCTATTTACATTGTCATCATCGTGTATATAACTTTCTTGGTTCTGCTTACTTCACACATCAGTTCATTTAAGTCTTTCCATGCATCTCTGTATTAATCATACTCATAATTTCTCTGGCAGACTAATATCCCATTACTTTTATGTGCCATAGTTTGTCTAGTCATTTTCCAGTTAATGGGTGTCTTATGTTGTTTTAGGTTCTTTGCTGCTACCAAAAAGAAAATACTGTTTAGAATACCTAATTAGATACGAGCTCTTTCTCTCTTTCATGTTCTTGTGGCGTTTGCCTAGCAATGGGATCTCTGTATCAAAGAGCATGGGCATTTTAGTATATATATATATATATATACACATACGTATGTATGTATACATGTATACATATAGGTATATGTGTATGTATATATGTACACATACATGTGTGCACACATTCATGCATACATTACACAATTACCTTTGAAGATAATTAAATTTTTTCCAGATGGTCAAAGTAATTTTCAGCTTCACCAGTAATGTCTTGTGTCTTTCTATAGTGCTACAGTATGAATTACTCCCCATATTTTTGCCAGTTTTCTACATCATGATTTGAACCACTCTTTCATGTGATTATTAATAGTTTATAATTCTTTCTTTTCATATCTGGTGACCATTTGTTCCTTGGAAAATGGCTCTTGGTCATGTATATATGCATATGTGTGTATATATACATATACACACATATGCATATATATGTGAATTCACTGTGTATCTTTGATATTGAGCCCTTAGAGATATTTGATTCAAAGTGTTGTTTTCTGAGTCCAGAGTTTCCTTTCTCCTTCTAAATGCATTAGTTTTGTTCCTTAAAAGCTTTTCAAATCCACATGACAAAAAAAATACCTGTTTTCTCTTTTGTGATAGCTTCTAACTTGTGTTTGATTAAAAATTTTACTTCTATCCATAACTATGAAAGGCATCTTTATCATTTTCTTCTAATTTTTTAATGGTGTAATCTTTTTATATTCAGGTTGCTTATCCATTTTGAGTCCACTGTGGCATATGGTGCAATGCTAATTACTTTTGTAAATTTCTTTTGGTTCCTGTTCTTTTACTGATGCTATTAGTTGTCTAAATCATCATCTTTGATGATTCTCTAGGATTTTCTAAGTAAACCATTACTTCTTCAGCAAGGAGGAGATAGTTGTCATTTTTTTGCCAGTGCTTATGCCCTTAGTTTCTTATCTTTTTTGTTGCTGGTATTTTTTTAGAATGGTAGTAATAGCAACAACAATAAAAATAAACATTTAGATAGTGATTTAAGGTTTTCAAAGCACTTTACATAAATTATCTCATTTTATCTAGGAGGTTAATAAGTGTATGTGTAAGTAATTATGGTGCCATGTTTTATGCCAGGCACTTGGGAAAAATTTTTTTAAAAAATTCCCATCCTCAAGGAAGGCACTTATGAGGTTATTTTCTATTGATGGAAAACAATGTGTACAAAGATAAATGTAATAAATATGGAGAATAAACACAAAGATACATTGACGTGTGAGGGAGTAAAGACTGTAGCAATCAGGGGAATCAAGAAAGGTCTTATATAGGAAGTGATGCTGAACTTTGAAGGCAGTAAGGAATTATAAGAGGTTAAGAAGGCACTGGAGACAGTCTGTGAAAAGGATTGGAAATGGGAGATAGAATGTAGTATATGAGAAATAGTAAATAGGTCAACACTGTACCTTATCTGAATGAATTAATGAACAGAATTTATTAAGCACATACTGTATGACCACTCTGCATGGTGTGCCCTTATCAGAGAAGGTGCTGTGTTTATGAGCAAAGCAGAATTGAAGTAGCTCAAAAGAAACGTGAGATGTGTAAATTTAGAGAACCCACCCCAAATGTTCACATGGACTATTTGTGCTCAACCTGTGGTAGAGCCTTCAGAGCTTGTCTTGGTCTGATCAGCCACAGTCAGATGCACTATAACTTGTCTCTAACTTAGTGATGCCATTTTGGTCCTCTCTGAGAATGAAAGACAACCACCAACCAACCACCTATATGCCAGGGACTCTACCAAGTGGTGGGAATAGAAATTCAAAAGCAAGGCAGTGTCTACCCTGAAGAAGCTTACTAGGCTAAGACAAAGCATATAGAGAAGTGGTGGCCAGGGTGGTCTGAGAAGTCACATGGATGCTGAATGGAGCCAGAAGTTAGTTGATTAAAAAACCTTTTCCAGATGTGATGTAGCATTGATTTGGTTACAATTTCTAGAACAAGAGGAGGAAGGGGAAGGATGGAAGGATGTATATATGTATATATGTACATATATATACACATATATATTCATTGGCATGACTGATGACAAGAAGATGGCTAGGATGGCCAGCTGAATAGGATATATGAAGCATGGCTTTCTCTGGGTCCAGCAGAATATAGTAGTCTGCATGAATTAACACTCACTTGCCAATGTAGACAGCTTGGCCCCAGAGTAGGAGTTCTAAAGTTGAGTGAATGAATTCCCCAGGGCATGGTCTTGGAGGGTATGGTGGTCCATAAGGTATAGTAGCAGTTTGAATAGCAAGAAGATATCCAAGGTAGATGGCTGGATTCGATCCCCAAAATACAAGAAAGTTTTGGAATATTTAAAAAAAATTAGTCCTAATTCTGAAGGGAGAGGAGTCACCAAAACCCTTCTGAATATAGAAACAAAGGATAATATGTTTCTAATAGACACATTTCATACCTTGCTCCATTTTCTCTCTGCCTCCAATAGATATTTCTCTCTACCTTGGCCTCTCATACCTATTAAGTACTTATCATAACTTCAAAGAGTGAAAAATGCACAGCCTCCTCATTCATCCTCTCTAGGTAACAACAAATTGAAACATCAGCATTCTAGCTCAAAACTAACTTACTTGAGGAGATGAAATTATAACCATGAAAAACACCTTGGAAAACATAACTAATACATTATGAAAAATACTCTCACACCAATATTTGAGTTCCATACTATTTATCCACCCTTCCAACTGATCAGAAAATCAGAGGCTGCTCTCAGCTTCTAGGAGTC
Source organism: Phalanger gymnotis (assembly GCA_028646595.1). Lineage (NCBI taxonomy): Eukaryota > Metazoa > Chordata > Mammalia > Diprotodontia > Phalangeridae > Phalanger > Phalanger gymnotis. The sequence continues at coordinate 32,373,757 of CM053626.1, forward strand.
ACCAGGATTTGAAAGGTACTTGACCTTGAGTACATGGAGAGATCCTTAATGCAATCATCACTGGTCTTTATCGTGGCAGCTTTAGTCTTCTCTTTGATACTACTATTTCTTCTAAATTCAGTGAAATGTGTGTGTGTGTGTATATATATATATGTGTGTGTGTGTGTGTGTGTGTGTGTGTGTGTATACACACACACATATATATACATATATATATATACATTTTTTTCCAAATTTAGTGTTTTGTATGTACATGTGTATGTGTGTATATTTTGTGGGCATGTGTACATTATACATGAGCAGTTTTCATCTGCTCAAGAATGAGAAAGTCCTTTCCATTCTGGAATAGTGAATGTTAGCCTCAATTCTGCTGCCAAGAAAACATGATAGGAATATAAGAATTCTTCCATTAACATGAATAACCATCTTGGATCTGATGCAAAGTTTCAGATTATAGCTCTAGGACTGGAAGGGACCTCAATGACCATCTAGTCTGATGCTTATATTTTCCAGATGAGGAAACTGATACCCAGGGACATGAAGTGTCTTCTCCAAGGTCACAAGGACAATAATGTCAGAACTGAGATTTAAACTCAGATATTCTCTTTTCAGTGCTGGTTCATTTTCCCTTATACATACAGCTTCCCTATTCCTGTTGCATCTCAGAGTGGCACCCAATACTGGGCTTGCAGTACTCTAAGATATGAAGATAAAAAATAAAAAGTATTGTGTGTGTGTGTTAGAGGAGACAGGAAACCTGTGATTTCATTAGTACAAGGAGCTCCAAAAGTGAGAGATCCATCCATTAGTGGAGATGAATAATTTATCAGTAATCTTAGAGAGCTGCCCAGCCCACTGTTGATTTCAACACCCATGGGGACACTGCTATTATAAGGCAGTGTTAGGACCTGAACCCGGTTCATCCCTTTATCCATTTTGTCACAGTTCTCTCCCTCCTTCACTCCTCCAAGTTGCATAAACTAGTAGAAATAGCATTGGATTGGATAGAAAAATAATCTGGGTTCCAATAAGAGGTCATTCGTAATTGTTACTGAAAGATAAGATCATTGAGGGCCATTTAAATAATAATATTTAGCACTTAAATTATCAAAGAAAATGCAGTATTTATTATTAGAATGAAATCATGATGTTCTGATAAGCATGGTGGAATGGGATGGCATTAGATTTGGAGTCAGATTTGGTTCTCGTTCTTAAGCTTTCCAGCAATGTGACTGGAGAAAAGTCACTTCTCTCTGGGTCTCAGTTTCCTAATCTGAAAGTGACAAGGTTAGACCAGATGCCCTCTAAGGTACCTCCTGGCTTTGACTCTGTAATCTATGACCTTGTTGTGGCTGATTGTCTCCACCATTGAACATCTCTTGAGGTTTTCCAATCATTGAGGGGCACAAAGTGTTACTCTAGTGTTTCTTGTCTTGGAGGCGATGCAGAGTCCATAAAGGCTCTCTACATTGATTATAAACTCTAGCAATACATACCAAGTGAAAGAGGATTGGATCATGACCCCGGAGATAGACAACGATTATTTCTTGAGGATCTGCCTAAGAACAGAGTGACTGGTTTCTGAAAGTCTGGTGAGGAATTCTTTGGCCAGGACTCCCAACTACTAGTGTCCTCCCACCCACCTTCCCAAATTACCTCGTATTAACCACTTTGCATATACTTGCTTATTCTCTTCATATATGCTTATTTATGTATTTGTTGTCTTCCCCCAGCAGAACACAAGCTCTTTGAGAAGAGAAATCATTTCATCAGTATCCCCAATGCCTGGGGCACTCAACTACCCTCTGCTTGGTGACCTAGAGTGAAGGGGAAGCCACCAGGCAGTCTGTTCCACTTTTGGACAGCTCCAATTGTTAGGAAGATTTTCCTGACCTCAAGTTGAAGTTTGCCTCTTTGCAACTTGGGCTAATCCCCATGATAGCTGCCTTCAAAAACTTGAAGCCAGCTATCATGTCCTTGTTAAGTCTCCAGGATAAATATTTCTACTTCCTTCAAACAATCCTCCTGTGGCATGAACTGAAGCCTTTCACCCACCTCTGGACAAGCTCAAACTTATTTATGTGCTTCCTAAAAAGTGGCACCCCATCCAAAAGGGTAGAGGGAGACTCTCACCTTCCTAGTTTTGGACACTATGCCTCTTCTAATGAAGCCCCAAGTGGCTTTTTGACTCAAACTGAGTTCACTAAAACTCCCAGATCTTTTTTCCCTGACATTTTTTGGGTATATATTGACTATGACAACTCTGTGAAATAGAAGACACTCGAGTATAAATGATGGCACCAAGAGCTCCCCTTGTCATTGGAGGCACTGTGGCATCGTGAATAATTCACTATGTCCAAAAGATTCATGATGGAAAATGCTATCCACATCCAGAGAAAGAACTATGGAGCCTGAATGCAGATCAAAACTTTTTTTTCACTTTTTCATTTTTTTTCTCTCTCATGGTTTTTCCCTTTGGTTCTGATTATTCTTTCATAATATGACTAATGTGGACATATGTTTGACATGATTGCAGGTATATAACCTATATCATGTTGCTTGTTGTCTTGGGGAGGGAGAAAAATTTGGAACTCCAAATCTTATACAAATGTATTTTGAAAACTGTCTTTAAATGTAATTGGGAAAAATAAAATATTGAGTACCAAAAAGAGTATAACCTTGGGATAAAGTGGGATACAGTGTGAAATGCCAGAGATTTGGAATCTTAGAACTTGGGTTCAAATCCCGGTTTCCTCCCATACTACCTCAGTGATTTTAGACAAATGTCTTACCTTCTCTGGCCTCATTATCTTCCCTTATTCTGAATGCTTCTATGTCTGTCGCCATTCTTCCAGTCACCCAGATTCACAACTGTGATGTCATCCTTGAATATTCAATCTTACTGTCTCCCCATCTTCAATCTGTGGCCATATCTTCTTATTTCTACCTTTCTAACAGCTCTCTTATGTCTGCTTTTCTCTACTCATATAGCTACCACCCTAGCTCAGGTCCCTTTCGCCTCATGCCTAGACTATCTTAATATACTTCTAATTAGCTGCCCTGCCTTAAATTTTGCTCCCCTCCAGTCCACCCTCCACTCAGTAGCCAGGGCAACTTTCCTAAAGCTCCGAACTGTCCACGTCACCCCTATTCTTCCATAAACTCCAATGGCTTTCTGTTGCCTCCAGAATGACATATCGTCCCCTGTTTGGCATTTAAACAGAGAGTTTAACCTCTGCCCTTCTTAACTTTCCAAACTGACATTTTGCTCCCACAATATATTCTATGATCCATGTACACTGACCTAGTTGCTGTTCCTCACAAGTGATCCCCTATGCCCTATCTCTGTATTAGCTTTCTCCCATACTTGGAATGCTCTTCTTCCTCTCAACTGCCTTATAGTCTCTCTGCCTTCCTTCAGCACTCACTTCAAATCCCATCTTTCATATGAGGGCTTTCTCATCCTCTCCATCCCTTACCCCTTGCCAAGTTCTAGCCTCTTCTTTCTACTCTCTATGTATTTTTATGGACTTAGTTATTTATGCATTCTTTCTCCATTTAGAATGTGAACTCTTTGAGATCAGATAATGTGTTTTTGCCTTTCTTTGTATCTCTGGTGGTTATCAGGGTGCCTAGCAATTGCAAGGGCTTCATAAATATTTGTTGACTGACTGACATCTGTAGAATGAGGAGTTTGCACTAGATGCGCTTCAAAGTCCTTTCTCACATTAGATTTGTGATCCCAGGATCCTAAAAGAGCCATGGGTAACAAATCCTAATAGGCAGACATAGGTTCATGATGAAAGACAATAATAATAGTAACCAACATCTAAATAATGCTTTAAATAGGAACTGCAAGAATGATTACTTTCTTTACAGATGAGGAAATGGCTTAGAGAGCATAGTGGTTTACCTGCGGTCTGTTAGGAAACATCAGAGGCGGGATTAGAAGCCAGGTCTATCACACTCCAAATGAACCATTCTAGTCACTGGTTATCTTGCCATTTATCCTGTCACTATTCAGATTCTCCACATCTTTCAAACCCAACTTCCATAAATCATGCAGTTAACACATGAGCTCTGGAACTCCTGCCCTGAAGCTAAGCTTGCTTGCTTCATGAGTTAGTATAAAATCACCTAGCCCATTTTATCAAGCTGGCCTAGCTTCTCCTCCTCCTCCTCCTTCTCCTCCTCCTCTTCCTCCTTCTCCTTCTTCTTCTTCCTCTCCTCATCCTCCTTCTCCTCCTCCTCCTCCTTCTTCTTCTCCTTCTCCTCCTCCTTCTCCTCCTCCTCCTTCTCCTCCTCCTTCTCCTCCTCCTCCTCCTCCTCCTCCTCCTCCTCCTCCTTCTCCTCCTCCTCTTCCTCCTTCTCCTTCTTCTTCTTCCTCTCCTCATCCTCCTTCTCCTCCTCCTCCTCC
>CM053626.1:32387926-32400311 GCA_028646595.1 Phalanger gymnotis
TAATCCTAAAAGCACGATGCAAATGTGGTTATTATTATTATGACTCCACTAGGAATTTGGCCATCGCTCTGATGAACCACTTGGCAGCCTGGGGGAATTCGTTCAACTCAGTCTTATAGAGAATTTTTCTTACCTTGTTCCTTGCATATCCTTTTTCCTTTAAGTGCCAGAACAAACCATATGGTATATTGCATAAAGCAAGAAGACCCCAGTACAGGACTTACCTCTGCCACTTACTGGGTGCATGACCCTTAACATCTTTGTGCTCCAAAGCAACTTTCCAAGACCACAGGGTTAGAGATGAGTTGTCAGCCTGCATCGGTGGAGGGAGTTCTCATACCAGAAATTCCCTACACTAATTAAATCACAGCTCTAGATCAAAAGGTAAATGTGCTTTGTGGACTCCCACAATCTACTGACTTTTCCCAAAGCAGTTCTGATGTTTCTGGCCTTCCTCCCTTACCCTTTCCTCCACAGGGTTAAGACTCAGCCAAGAGCCCAGGCCAGGCCTTACACACCTCCTAACATCCTCCAAGCAGTTGGGGGAAGACACAGGTGAAACCAATCAAACAGAAACAACCAGAGGCGAAGGCTGAGCACAGCCTGGCATGGAGATTTCCTAGTGGGATTTCCATTAACGTGAATGGGAGTTGTTCCGCTAAATCCCTACATACTGTGCGGAAAATGGACCTCTAAGTGCTCAGCAGCCACATTACAGCTGATGGAGCAAAAACACAGACGGCCCAAACTGGACCAAATGCAGCTGGAGCCCAGGTGCCAAGGTTCACGGCAGAAGAGGCCTCGAGTTACCAGCCTCCGGGGCCAACAGCACAGAACCCAAGCCGTGGGGCAGCCAGGCAGTGGGAGCAGCAGCACACTGCATGTCAATGGGGCCTTCCCCTGTGCATAGCACCGAGGCAGCCATGAGAATGAGCCCCAGGGGAAATAGGATTTCCTTCATCTGTTGTGGAAACTTGAAATTGCAATCACCTTCAGGAGCAAAACTAGACGCATGCTTCTGTCTTTTGCTCAGTAAACGGGAGGAAGGACTAGAGAGACACCAAGAACAGAGAGAACAGAGGATCACTCATTTGTCTTCAGTTTGGTGTTTCAGGTGCATCCTTCTCCCTAGGCCTAGCATCATTCTCTCCTGCATGCCTGGCCTTACACTCCCCAGGGAGCCCCTCGTCCGACATGAATTGTCCCAGGTCTCAATCCCTCAGTTCGGGGGCTAGTATTTTGACTTGCTAATTTCCCACGAGCTAACTGATGTTAAGGTCTCACTGGCTAATGGTGGCTTCCTATGTGCCCCTTCTGGAAGGGTGTGTTAAAAGGGTACTCAGAGACACAAGGCCCTAACCCAAAGTAATGGGTTTCTGGGGAGATTCCAGGCAACAGGCCAGACAGCATGGGATAGCATAAGGAATTCTGTATTTAGAGTCAGAGGAGCTGAGTTCAAACTGTGACTCCTCTACTCACTGTCTGAACAAACACCTCACTGTCCCTCAGCTTCGGGGCCTCCATCTGCAAAGTTCAAGAGAATAGAGTAAATATTATCTGTGATGCCCCTGACTCTAAATCTCTCCACCAAAGTGTAATGAAAAGGATTTCAGGCGCTCTTCAGATCCTACAGAACAGGTAACACCATAGAAGGTGCCCTGGATTCACTTCTCCCCATTCTTCCACTCCAAAGCCAGTGAGCTTCCACTGTATCAGGGCCTTTCAAAAAAGATAATTAGAGCTGCAAACTGCCTCAGCTGTCAGAGGAGAGAATAACAGATTTAGAAACTGAAAGGACCTTAGAGGTCAGCTACTTCCACCTCCTCATTTCTTTTTTTTTCTTTTTGGAGGCAATCAGGGTTAAGTGACTTGCCCAGGGTCACCCACCCCCTCATTTCTTAGAGAGAAGTGAGTTGTATCTGAGAGAAGCATAATTCACACCCAAGTCCTCTGGGTCCAAATTCAGGTCTTCTTAGGCAGAGCCATAAAAAGGAAATTTTATGACTGGACCAAGGACCCCAAATTGCCCCTGGGGCAAGGGCACCTGGAAGCTTCCTTTGCTAGCCTGATATAAAAACTTGTTTCATCGGTCCTGAAGAATTTAGAGTTATCTATGCCATCTAAATTGCATGATCTGGGGCAAAATTCTAGTTCTTCCCTTCTCCCCCCACCCCCCAATCCCTAGTTACAGCTTTCTGCTTTGGCTATAAATTCTACCTGACCGTGAGGCCAGCCATGATCCAGGCTGGCTGAATTCCAGCCCAGAATCAAAGAGAGTCTGGGTAAAATGTTGAGTTTCCAGAGTGTCTCTGTTATTGACTTATCTGATGTTATCACTATGGAATCTGAGACAAGGCATTTGTCTTTTTGCCTCAGTTTCCCTCATCTAACAAGAAGCTAATCTGGTATTCCAGTTGCTTTGAGTTCCATAGCTAACGGTGCTGAGGAAATCCAAAGTATTTCTGTTCCCTTCCAGGTTTCTGTATCTGGCATGAGACACAAAGAACCCGAGTCCCCTTTCCCCCCTCGCCCCCCACTCCTCAGATTGAGTTTCCCAGAGTTGCTTCATCAGGAAAGATCCTTAGCACTACCCTTCCCTGGCTCATTTTCCCAGTGACTAGAGGGCAAGGTTAACTTGGGATCCTGAATCGTTAGATCAATATTATAACAGCTGTGAGAGAGGAGTAGCAGCCCTAGGAGACAAACACACTTTCTTTTCCCCTTAAAGCTTGTAGTTCTCATAGTGTTAACTTCCCCCCGACTGCCCCCTTGGAATGGCCCCCCTCCTCTGCCTGCCTGCCACCAACACGCCCCAGATCACATTAGCGTCCCAGGGCACAGGGAACAGTTCTCGTCTATCCGTCACCAAGGAGGTAGACGGGACAGGGGAACAACAAGTCATTTGTACCTGATGAGGAGGACACTCCTGGGAAACAAACAGATGAGCCACCCCATGAATCTGAGCCATTCTCCGAGGTAAACAGAACTGCATGAGAAACCCACCAATTATCAGGACATCACACTTAACTCGCTCCCTACTTCTCTGGCAGGCAGGTGGGAGACCTGAAACCGTAGCCTGGTCCCAGATTTGATTCTGAGAAAGTTAACCCTAACCAAGTTTAGTGGGGGAAATTACAGAGGCTCCCAGAGAAGGATAAATTAATCCATTTGTATTTCTTTTTTTAAGAAGCATTTATTTGGAAAAAATAATTTCAATGATGATAATTTCAATAAGACAGTGGACTTCAGAGCTTGTCTGGCTTTATCTAGCAATGCTGATATCTAAATAATGAAATTAACGTCTGGGGACAAAATTGCAGAGGATACAACTTAAAGCCATTGCAGTGTCTTTTCTTCATATTTCTTTATTTATATAGGGTTGTGTTGTTGTTTTTTATCTGAACCTGTGATTTCATTGGAATAAGGAACTCCCTGTGAGCATACTCCCTCTACCAATCCAAATTGGTACCAGGTCTGTAGCTCTTAGAGAATTTTAATAATTCACATCAATAAAAATCCCTAAGCATCCTCTGCTTTGGCTTCATCCTTCTCAGATCCCTGATGTGGAATGAATGTTTGTTATTACGATCAGTTGTTATGACTTGGTATGAATATTATTAATATTATCTGTCCCTGGATGTGAGACCAAGGGTTCAGCCATACTGATGACCTTTAGATAGATAGGTCGTATACCCCTGCTTGCCTTATTCATTGGGAAATCAACACTGGCAGGTATCATTATTAATTATCATCATTATTAATAAAGATAATTATTACACACCACCACCACCCCCAAAAGGAAAGGCAGAGGGAGCAGGGAAGGTGAGGCTATGCATTCAGAGACTAGGGGAAAGATGGTTTAGACACTTGAAGAATTTTTTTTTATCTATCAAATCTAGGAGTGAACCTTTTAGTGCCTGCACAGTGACAAGAAAACTATAAAGACAACTTTTTTTTTTGTATTACAGCAATGTCTTTGATAATTCTAAGCCCATTAATTATTATTATTATTATTATTAGAAAACAACAACATAATAGTAACGTTTATTTATATAGCACCTTCTTGATATTATCTCATTTAGTCCTCACAACTACCCTGGGAGGTAAATACAATTAATCATCCCTATTTTGCTGATGAGAAAACTGAGGCACAGAAAGTCCAAGTAACTTGCCCAGGGTCACACAACTAGTGTCAGAAGCTGAATTTGAACTCAGGTCTTCCTGACTACAGGGCCAGCGCTCTATCCTCTGCACCACCTAGATACACTAAGATTCCTATAGCTCCACACCCCAGGAAGGGAAGTTGATTAAGATGTGTTCAAACTGTGGCCTTACTTAGAAAGTCAGAAGGTACTTTCTTGGGGCAGGGGCACTTAGAACCACAGCTTTAGCACTGTGAAGGACTTTAGAGATGATATAGTTCAGCTACCTTTTTTTACAGATGAAGAAACAGGCTGAGACATCCAGTGGTCTCTTCAAGATCATAGAGGGACTAAGTAACAGAGTCAGGATTCTGGGTTCTACCACTCTCCCTTAAAGCAAAACACTGTTATAGCCTGAGAGGCAAAAAACCTTAGAAGACAGATTGTTGGACTTGGAGTCAGGAAGACCTGGATTTGAATCCTATGCCTTACACTTCCAAATGGGGCAAACCTCACGGAGCCTCCGGTTTCTCATCTGTAAAATGGGCACAACCTGTCTCATGGGATTGTTAGGAGGCTTAAAGGAGTTAGTATTTATAAAATACTTTGTCTAAAAATGTATTCCTAATACAAATAAATTATACAGATGCAAATAAACTGGAGAAATTGGTCTTCGTCTTTGATTTCTTTTAACAAGTAAAATCATTGGTTGGTAATCAAAAGCAGCAGTAACAACCAGGGACTGCCTGGAGGTTCAGGCTTTGTATTTACCCAAACGAGGCTGGGTCCTGCTCGCCCCACCCCGCCTGCCCCTCCTTTTCCCCACTCCCCACCCCACCGCCCGAGTGCTAGTCTGGTCTCTAGGTGCCTCTGTGTGGGTCCAGATCTGTTTCCCAGCCTAGCAGTCCATGGCCCGACAGATGCTGGTTGGGCACCAGGGAAGAGGTTGTCTGGGGGTGCACCCTATGGACCAGGCCCCAAGTGAGCATAATGGGGGACTCTACTTATCTCCGGAGATTTCTATCACTCCAACTACTGAGCCCTCCCCTCTTTTACAGAGAAAACTTTAGAGCTTTGTCAGCCAGTTGGTGGGAGGCTCCTGGGACTCTTTTCTCTCCTTCTATCATGACTTTATCATCCCCCCGCTCTGGCTCAGCTTTTCCTTACCCCCTTTTCCATTCCCCAGGATTTCCTTTCATGTTCCTCCATTCTCACCATGCTGCCCCTCTTTCACGCCAAGGTGAAAATCCATTTTCTCATCTTCATGCAGGAGCCTCCCTTTCTGACCCCACCGTACCCCACTCCCCAAAAAGACAAAGATATTTTCAATGTCTTCCAAAATATCCTTAAACTGAATTTTCTTCAATTGGAAAAAAGTCAATTTTTAAAGGTGTTATTTAAGTTACCATAGTAATTTAATTCTTTATTTCGATCACTTTTCCTCTTGAAGTGAAAAGAGGAGATATTTGAGTCCTCTTTCCCTAAGCCCAGCTCACTGGCTGACTGAGTGCAAGGCATGTGATATAAAGTCTTCAGATATGGTCGTGTGCACATGCACTAATTTCTATTATTAATAAAAATAGCATTTCCCGAGACTTGATTATCACCAGTACCCAGCGAACTGATGGCTGATCTTAGCCCCTTATTGGTACCCTTTGGAGCACATCAGGAAGCACAGAAAGGACTCTAGACCTTCATAATAATAATGAGGATCGCTAACATTCATATAGCACTTACTGTGTGCCAGGCACTGCGCTAAGTGCTTTATGGTTATTATCTCATTCGGCCCTCACAACAAATCTGGATGGTAGGTGTGATAATAATAATTGTAACAACAATAACTTTTATATAACACTATGTATGTCCCAGGCACCGTGCTAAGTGCTTTACAGTTATCATCTCATTTGGATCTCAAAACAAACCTGATAGGGAGGTGCTATTATGATGCCCATTTCACAGATGAGAAAACAGAGGCCAACAAGAATTCATTGACTTGCCCAGAGTCATACAGCTAGTAAGTGTCTGAGGCCACATTTGAACTCAGATCTTCCTGACCCCAAAACACTTCACAGAAACCTCTTATTCAAGCTTCATCTTTTAAGCATTTTCCAGCCTGTCTCTCCAGCATGTTGCAACATGTCAGTAAGTTTGTTTTACAGGAGTGATTTCCTGTTAACCATTTTCTAATTAGGAGAGTTGGACCCAGTTTCACCTTCTACCACCCTTGTGATTCATAGCATTCTGGTCTGCTTAGTTAAACTCATTTTTGCTGGATGGAAAAGGCCCAGGGCTCCGTACAAGCAGCTCATGATTTCTTTTATTATTTCTTTCATCTGGAAAGTCTTTCCTAACTCAGGAAGAATATGAATTTAGTTCATCATAATCTCTTCATCCTACCTTCTCCTATCTTCTCATCCAGTAGAGTCTCACTATCTCAGAAAGTATTTTTTCCTTTTTTCCTCCTATTTATTTTCATACAGGGAGCTCTTTGCAAACACCAAAATGCTCTGTAAATATTATTACTTTTACATGAAATCCACTGACCTAAGACAAAAAATACATTCTGTGCTTATTACTGGTGACAAAAATGACTACTTATGGGTGATAATAATGGTAATAATCAGGAGGAGACTAGTGAAGAGTTAACTAATTTATTTAACTCAAACTGACTAAGTACACATTACCTATATAGTGGGGCAAGTTATTAAGTAGCGATGCCCATACAACATGAGATACAAGCCTTGCCTTCCCTTAGGGACTTCACATAGAGACAGCACAGTTATGTAAAAACAAGAGTCATGTCCAAATTGTTTTTAACAGGAAACAGTTTCGAACCACTGGGAATAATTCAAGGAGTAATCATTTATGAGTGAATGTCACCTTGACAGATGGTGTCAAGTCCAGTGTCCCAGGAACATGTGTCTGGTCCTATTCTGTTTAACATAGTTATGAATGACTTGGATAAGGGCTAGATGACATGTCATATGGGCTGTTGACACAAAGCCAGGAGGTAGAGTTAAAATGTTGCTGGACAGAGCCAGAGATCTCAATATGCTAGAACACTGGACAAAGTCTTAGAAAATGAAATATAAGGTCTTACACTTCTACAAGTAGAGTATGGAAGGGGGATGATAACAGTGATTTAGCTAAAAAAGACTTGGGTCTTTAGTTGATACTAAGGTCGATGTAAGTCAAGGGTGTATATGAAAGACAAGTATGGTAACCAAGAGAGCTAAGCTGATCTTTGGCTACCTTAAGAGAGGCAGAGGTCTGCACTAGGGAGGGAACATTCTGAATTACCTTTTTTCTAAATTTCTTTTTAAGAGAGAACATAGCAGAGTTGAAAGAGGTCCAGACCTGGAGTCAGGAAAGCCTTGGTTAGGCATAAGTGGAATATTTATTCAGTCCAAGGAACCACATTTTAGGAAAGACAATGACAAACTTGGACACTGACCAGGGAAGGACAACCAGGATTCTGAAAGATCTTGAATTCAGATGAGGAAACTAAGGATGTTTAGTTTGGAGAAGAAAAAGACTATAATGGGTACCTAACAGCTGCCTTCGAGCATGTGACAAAGGGTCGTGAGGAAGAAGGATCATAGGTTCCCAAGAGAACCAAGCTAGGAATAATAGAAATGGCAAAAGGAGATGATATAGATTTGATACAAGGAAAAACTTCCCAACAATTAGATTTGTCCCTGAATGGAAGAGTCTGCTTGGGGTGATATTGGCTTCCTTCTGATTGGAGGTCTTCAATCTAAGGCCAGATGATCAACTGTCACCCATGCTGGAGGGAGGATTCTTATTCAAGTATGGGCTGGCCTAGATTGTACTTAAAGTTTTTTTCCCCCAACTCAGAGAAGTGTTTCTATGCATATCCTGGATTTTAAACAATTTCTCTTTTAAATTTTTTTTAAAAAAGGATTATGTCATAGTTTTTAGAGCTCTTGTCTTGGAGTCAACATGGCCTGGGTTCAAGTCCCACCCCTATCTGGATGAATCTGGCAAAATTAACTAATGTCTCAGTGCCGCTTCCCTTTCCTTTGCCCTCCCGAACCAATCACCCTCACCAAACTCCACCCTGCCCCAAGCTCCTCCAAAACCTCCCTCAGACTATAAATTACAAAGAAATTAACAATTAGCATCAATGGAATGAATTTCCACACACATAGATCCAAACTCACCCCACTCCCACCCCCCAAAACTTCTTTTAGAATTATTAGATATTCACTAATGCAATAATATTACTCTTCTTGGAACAGAAACTGTGGACCAAAGGTAAGTAGTTGATACCCTACCACCAGTAGGGACAGGATATACTCCCCTAAAATAATGGAAGTCAATGAAAACCAATGAAATCTACCCATCAGTTTTCTCTCTTTCGAAAAGAGGGAAATTATTAATGATCCAGAGAATTAAAGAGGAGGGCTTAAGCCATCGCAAAACCATTATATAGATTCTGAGGCATTTTTCCTGGTATATACCTATGTGGGGAAATATGGAATCAATTGCTATGACCACAGATTCACATTCAATCCTGATCAAAGCAACTTGGGGCATTCATTCTCTCCCCTCCCAACCCCAATGCTGTTCTCACCTCTTTGTCTCAAAATTCTCATATACTTTTTTCCCTTGATTTGTTTTGTGGAAAAACAGACTACAGATTAGGGATGAAATGTTGAATAGCTTAATACCTTAGTCAAAACCAACCTTTGAAATTATACACAATAGTCATTCCAAGGTAGTTTGTTTTATCTCCTTTCAGAATTAGGTTTCTCTTGGACCCCTCCTTTTCTGTCTTACTCAGACATAGTACCAAACACCTCCCTTTAGCTTGTAGACTCTAAGGTCAGCTGGAGGTAAGGCCCTTGTGATGGCATGTGAAAGAACACAGCTCAGCTATGGGATGGGAACTCTTCCGTAGTATCATTGAGAGGTCATGGTGTTCACCCCAGACGATTTTCATAGGTTGCTTCATTAAAAATTAAGATTCAACCACACTACAAAACAGATTGGCAGGCTGCTAGAAATTGTTATAAATAATTTATCAGCGCGCCCATTCTGATTTCTTCCAAATACCCTCTTTGTTATTTTTAGCACAAAAGAAAGCATATCTCAGTACAGGACGCAGTAGAGTCAGAGAAAAACCACCAAGGGCCTTGCAACCAAATTCCTGTAGCTGCAAAAGTGACCTTATGCTATGGGCTCCCCTGAAATCTCCAAACTTAAGTCACTTGTCCAATTGGCAATCGGCATTTCCTCTCCCCTAAAGTAAGTAGTAAGAAAAAGAAAACAAGTGAATTATCTCCATCTTATAATTAAGCTGACAGCAATGATGAAAAAAAAGTAAATTTAGCTTCTGGGGGTCTCAACCTTCCAGAACCAAAATGGAAAAAAAAAGATTATTAGGAGGGAGAGTAGAGCTGTGAAGTTACACGACTGGCAGAAAACAATATTTTTCATTTGGAGATGCCCAATGGTCAATATAGACAGCCTTCAAGTAAAGACTGTGTTGCATTCCAAAAGAGCCTTTCTTAAGTTGGTCATTTGGAATTTGGCACCTATATTCCCACAGAAACAACATTGTGAATGGTGGTTAGGTTCCCAGGCTAGCCCACATAGCCTTTCAATTATCTACAATGTAGATGAATTGTAGTACTGTCTTAATTGTACCTGGGAACTGAACCACCAGAGATGGTAGTATTTCCATGGGAAGATGCCTTCTCAATTTTAGACCAGGATATCAGAAACACGATGAGATTTAAGAGATTTGCAAACTCTAAAATTCTCTAGTTTAGTGTCAGATGTCCTTATTAGCAATGGATTTTAACAGGTAGATGGAAGGAGGAGGGCATCTTAGGTGGTGGGAACAGTGTGAGCAAAGTCTCCCAGATGAAAAGGAATAGGGAATATTTTAGAACCGGTAGTGATCCAGTTTGTTAGAATGGTAGAGTATACATAAAATTCTTATAGGAGATCCAGTTATAAAGGTAGTTCAGGATCAGATCACAGAGAAGCCACCTTAGTAGGCAATGGGAAGAGAAGGAAAAATGATTTGCTCTATCCACTAGCGTATTTAGGGCTGAGATGTTCATGGAAGTTGGCCCTATTGACAGGCAATGAATGGAAAGATATGACCCTCACATTTTTCTTGACTTTCAGTATGGCGGGCTTAGAGAATCAAGGCACAATTAGTCACATCTCTGTCTTTCCAAGTTCCAGAATTCTGAAGAACTTGAGACACAGTTCTTATGTCTCCTATTTGAATCATTTTTAGGGCAGAGGAAACTCACCAAGGAAAAGGAGCACACATGCTGACTAGGAAGTGAGCAAAGTTAGATGGTATCCACAGAAGCAGTGTCCATAGTGACTGGAGGCCTGGGCTTATTCCAGAATAAGGAAGACCTGTCTTCAAATCCCGACTCTGGTTAACTTAGTGACCTCTCTGGGCCTCAGTATCTTCATCATAAATAAAGGGGTAGGATTTTATAGGCAGCCAGGAGGCACAGTGCATAAAGTTCTGAGCCTGGAATAAGGAAGATTCATCTGCTGAGTTCAAATCTGGCCTCAGACACTTACTAGCTGTGTGACCCTGGGCAAGTCACTTGACCCTGTTTGCCTCAGTTTCCTTCTCTGTAAAATGAGTTGGAGAAAGAAATGCCAAACCACTCTGGTATCTCTGCCAAGAAAACCCCAAATTGGGGTCATGAAGAGTCAAACACGACTGAAAATGACTGAGCAAAAAAAGGATTTAATAGATGGCTTCAAAGGTCCCTTACAACTCTGTGATCCTATGATTTATTATTTAAACCAGCCCCAAACCTTAAAGCCCCATATAGATGTGGACCACTATTATTGTGGTGATTGTTATAATTATTGCTGTGCATAGTAGGTGTTCAATAGATATTTTGGGATTTGATATATTTAGATGGTGATTCACTTTACCTCACAAAGGAAAAATAAAATACACTTGCTTTCTGGAAAATGTAATAAATATGAAGGCATTCAACAACTCTGTATTAAGAATCTCTATTCCAGGGAAGCCAGGTGGTGACATAGAACACCAGCAGTGGATTCTGAGTTCAAATCTAGCTGTGTGACCTTGGACAAGTCATTTAACTCAAATTGCCTAAAAAAATCTGTATTCCCAGACTTAGAGCCAGAAGGAGCTTCAGAAATAATTCTCTCTCATACATGGACAAAAATAAATCATATTTCAATATTTATGTAGTTTTTTCTTTTAACTGTAGAGAAGAAAGAAAATTATGCTTATTAATGTATGATCTCAGATAAGTCATCCTCTGAGCCTGAGATACATATTGTGGTACCTGGGCTTAGGTTTCCTCAGCTGTAGAAGGAGGAGGTTGGAGAGAGCTCTCAGATCTATGCCAGTTCTAGCTCTATGATCTTAAATAACTACCCTTCTCTGGGACTCAGTTTCTTTAGCTGTAGAAAAGAGAGGTCTTGGACTCAATGGCTTTTAAGATCTCTCCTGTCTTTAAACACATTTTAAGTCTGGCTTTTCCACTTCTCTTGTTGCTATAGAGGCCTTCTTTATTTGTATCTTAGTAACAGAGTATTTATGTGCTTTGTATAGGGCCAAGGACCAAAGACACAGACAGACCAGCTCCATGGCTGCCCTCGCTCCCTTTTTCAGAGTGGGTGGGTGGGAAGGGTTTGGGATCCTGGGACTAGAAGGAGGCTTCAGTTACTGGCAGCCTCCCCTCAGCTATTTAGCAGGTGGGCCCCAGGTGAGCTGTAGACCTCAGGGGCTGAGAGCCTTTGTTTGCTCCCAGGATGCTTTCTCCCAGCGTTTGTTTTTTCTGCTTTCGCTTCCTGTGCTGTTCATGAGTCAGACAAGGCTTCTGTATTTGTTTTGTGTGCCTTGTTTGTTTCTGTTGGTTGTTGTACTATTCTACACCTGAAGACTAATGTTCTCTATTTCCTTGTAATTTGCTTTATAGTTGGCGGGAGTGAGTGCTTAGAGATGTGGTTGGGGTACAGATGAGAAGGTCAGAGGGTCACTTACGAGTGCAAATCAGTGTGTATGGGAAATACGATTCTTGGTGAAGACACAATTCCAAGTGACTCCAGTATATTCAAGATGACCTGTGAAGAAACTGTTGGAGTGGGGCCCTCAAAAAAGTTGGAATATTTGTTTATTTATTGAAATTTGAAGAGAGAAAGGAGAGAAAAGAGAGAGTTAGAGAGGAGAGGGGGAAGAGAGGAGAGAGAGAGAGAGA
>CM053626.1:32400811-32448470 GCA_028646595.1 Phalanger gymnotis
AGAAATGGGGAGAAAATTTGTAATTCAAACTCTTGTGAAAATCAATGCTGAAAACCAAATATATTAAATAACAAAAAAAATTTAAAAATAAGAAGAAATTAAAGTGGTCCTGAGTCTGGCCACAGATACTAAACAGATGACTCCTGTAATGAGTAGCTGAGGCATACTCCTGGTTAGAAGTGAATTGTGAGATTAATCTTCAGTAATTCAGTAGTTTTCCTCCCTCATACATCTTATCTCCATTCATTCCTTCATCTAAAAGAATAAGAAAACACTCTGGGCATTGTGTGGTATTATTGGCTTCATAGGGATGAAGAGAGTGCCTGATAGAAAGACTGGGAAAGACATCAGAGAAAGAAAAGCCAGATCCAAAGCCTTGTGCAGGTCCACCTTGATGCTCACTTCCTTTCTTGCACACCAGAGTTTAGCTCAGGGTTACCGTCTTGGTTTCTTAATTTATAAACATTGGATGAATCAGAAATGCTCTAGAATGATGAGTCAAACCAAAACTATCATCATCTTTGTCAGCAAATAATCAAGTGGGCTGACCATGTGTGAAGGCCCATGTTCCAAACCCTTTGGAAATACCTATTAACAATTCAAAATCCTTCTTATATAGTCAGTAAAGCCAGCCACCTAGGAGTTTCTGTTAAGCTGTCCAATTTAAGCCATGGCTTGTAATTTCCGGTAACAAAACTATGACCTATTTTAAATTTTGCTGTAATAATTTTTCTGATATGCTCAAATAATTAGTATGACTTAATGAAATCTTATTGAATTTAAAACTAGGTTTTTGTAAGGGACCAGTGAAATCTCCTCATGTAATCAAAGCCCTCAAGATCAACTAGATGTAAGTCTTTCTTTCAACATTCAGATGTTAACCTATCTTGGATGCCCTAGGTCAGCAACTTGTCACATCTGGCCTGGCCTACTGTAACAGACATCAAGTTGTTTCCAATATCTCCTCTCTCAGATGATAAATTAATATTCCCAAATTACAAGTTTGTGTTATTCTTCTGTTTAGAAAACTTCGGCAACTACCTTATTGTCTCAATACAAATTCCTTAACCTGACATTTAAGGCTTGCTAGAATCTAGCCTCAGTTTACTTTTCCTGCTTAATTCACATTACTCCCCTGTACATACTCTATATTATAGCAAAGTGAACTGAGAGCTATTCACCAAGCTCAACATTCAATTTCCCACCTCTCTGTATTTGCATAAGCTATCCTTCATGTCCAGAAAGGACTGTATCTTCCCTTTACCCTCAAAGAATCCTTTGCCTTCAAGACTCAGCTCCAGTTTCACTTCCTCAGCGAAGCCTTTCCTGGCCTTCCCAGGAGTTACTGTTCCCTCCCTTCTCAAATTACCTCGTGTTTTACTTATCTCTGTACATGCTGCGTGTCCAGTAGGATGCAACCTTCCAAAAAGTAGAAATTGTTTATATTTTGTTTTTTATCCCTGGCACCTAGCACAATGCCTTATATATAGTAGGTCTTTAATAAGTGTTTGCTGAAAAGCTTTAATGAAATGATTCAATTTAAGTGACATGTCTCTAATCAAAATAATTTTCATTATTCTTATGAACCAAGATTGAATCCATTGTAGATTTATGGTGACTGGGTTGTTGTTGTGTATATGGAAAGAGAAAGAAGGAAGGGAAATAGGGAGGGATGGAGGAGAGAGGGAGGAATCCAAGGAAGAAAGAAAAAGTAGGAACAAAAGAAAGAGAAAGAAGAAAGGAAGGGAGGAACAAAAAGAAGAAAGAAAGATAAAAGAAAGGAAAGAGAAGGAAGGAAGAAAAATGAACAGAGAGGGGAGAGAGAGAGAGAGAGAGAGAGAGAGAGAGAGAGAGAGAGAGAGAGAGAGAGAGAATGGGTATATATGTTACTGGAGTTGAATGAAGTGCAGAATGGAGATTGTAAGAATGTAATTCCCTGCATTAAAACCACTAAGACTCAACTTCTTTAACCACACCAAAACTGCAGGACTGTTGACATTTAAGCAGAGAAAAAGCACAACCTAGGAAAGTGCTCCCGTAATCCCGGGAGCCACCAAAACACAATCTTACCTAATTCTGTTTGGTTCTAGGTGAAGTGAGTCAAACAAAGACAGTTCGGGTCTCATCCCCAGATTGAGAGGTAAAATCAGAAGAATCAGGTTGAACAGTAAACCTTCCCATCTCCCTGTCTCCTGGCCCAGTTCTCTCTTCATCTCCCCTTTTTATATCTTTCTAGTTTTGTTTGCTTCAAGTCTATAAATGAACAGACATTTTATGTGAGGAATGGCTCCAATTGTTTCCAGCCAAGAAACCTATGAGAAAATCTGTTTCCACCACAGTACCACTCCAATTTTGCTATATGATTTCAGAGACAGCATGGCTCAGTAGATAGAGTACTGGACTGGGAGCCCAGAAAACCCGGCTTTGAATCCCACTTCAGATACCTCCTGTTTTTGTGGACCTGGGTAAGTCATGAATCACACAAGCCTCTCTAAAAATCAAAGCAATAATCTCCATAAGGTTGTTAGATTAAAAATTGTTAATAAACATTTATTAAGTGCCTACTAAGTGCCAGGCACTGTGCTACATCCTAAAGATAAAAAACAAGACAGAAGGCAATCCATCTCCTCAAGAAGCTCACAATCTAAAGAGACAATTTATGTGAAGAATTTTGCAAACCTGGACCAAAAAAACTAGAGGCATCAGAAACAAATTCAGTAAATGCATGACTGTTCTCTCCTCTAAAACTATGCACAGCTATACCCACCATGCCTCTTGTAGTTCCAATTGCTACATCTCAAGAAAACACACAAACTGGAGCTGGAAAATATCAAGAGAAAAATAATGACAGTAATGAAAAATGTAGAAGTTATTGAGCTGAATTATTCTGTACAGTGATCTTAATATTTGGTAAACATTCAGTCAGCATACATTTATTAAGCACCTACTATGTGCCAGAGACTATTGTAAGCACTGGAGTGTGAGGAGAGAGAGAGAGAGAGAGAGAGACACAGAGACAGAGACACAGAGAGAGACGCAGAGAGAGACACAGAGACAGAGAGGAAGGAAGGAAGGAAGGAAGGAAGGAAGGAAGGAAGGAAGGAAGGAAGGAAGGAAGGAAGGAAGGAAGGAAGGAAGGAAGGAAGGAAAGGAAGGAAAGGAAGGAAGGAAGACATTCCCTGCTCTCAAGGAGCTTGCAATCTAATGAGAGAAGACAACACACAAAAGAAAGCTGAAAAGTGGGAGGGGGGCAGGAAGCTACCCAAGGAGGAGAATGTCCCAAGTAATGCAACCAGGTGAGAAATAAGAAACAAGAAATAGTAACAAGAAACAAGGAACAAATGTTTATTAAGCACCTTCTGTATACTAGGCATCCCATATACTAAGTGCTTTACAAATATTATCTCACTTGATAAGAGCCAAGGACAAGCAGCAGACATTCCAGGTACTTTGATGAGGTAAAGGGACCAGTTGGTAACAGCAGTGTAAACTAAAGAACCTAGTAGGCACTCCTTCCATTAACTTATGGCAAATCACCCGAAGAAATGGACAAATGCGGAAGTGGAAGACAGAGGTACCTTTTGGGTCAATGTAGTGAATCTTTTTTTTAATTAAGTTATTTATCTTTAATTTTCAACATTCACTTCCACAAGATTTTGAATTCCAAATTTTCTCCCCATCTCTCCCCTCTCCCTACCCCAAGACAGCATGCATTCTGATTACCCCTTCCTCCAATATGCCCTCCCTTTTATCACCCCCACTCCTCTTATCCCCTTCCCTCCTATTTTCCCGTAGGGCGAGATAGATTTCTATACCCCATTGCCTGAATATCTTATTTCCCAGTTGCATGTAAAAACAATTTTTAACATTCACTTGTAGTGAATCTTCTTGATGACTAAAGCTATCCCAAGACGGAAGATGGATGCCACCCAGATGGATGCCCTACCCTGGCGGTCATCAGGTAGAGTTGGGACACATCTTCCTTAGCAGAGATGTCACAGAAGACATTCTCACACAGGTGCAGATTAAACTAGATGCCTTCTAACTCTTGGGAGTCTGTCATTTTTAAATATTGAAGGTGTGGGCATTTTACATATCTAATCATGATTTACATATCAACATTTCGATGTGTGAATTTGAAAAGGAATCATGCTTAACCACAATTTGTTAAGGTCTGACATTTTATCAGTGTGGGTACAGCCTCTCCATTAATGTAGATGGCAATACCCTCCATTCGTGAACAGACGAGAGTCAAGAGAGACCAGGATTGAATGCTGCCTCTCAGGCTTCCTAGTTGTGTGACCCTGAGCCAATCATTTCAATCCTCTGGGCCTCAGTTTACTCATGTGCAATATGAGGACCATAATATCTATAGTATCCGTTGTAAGAATCAAAAAGAGGTACATAAAATCCTTTGTTTAAAACACAGTACACAAATGCCAGTGTTGTCCTCGTGGCAGTGGTATCTTCTTATCTTTCTTTAAGGAGTTCAGAGATAAATGGTCTTGGGACAAGTCGCTACCCTACTATTATTCTCTTATATTTAATGTTTTGTGGACGATTGCACAAATGAGTAAAATAAGTGTTTTGTAGGTCCACTGAGAGCATCTTCAGTACAACTCCAGTCGTAAACAAGATGACAGGAGTGATATGCACCTCCCTCTATTCTCGAATGATTTAAATTTCTTCTGTTAGGGTCTCTTTAAAGTAAATGATTTTCACTACATATAGCTTGGAAATAATAGGGATCTGGGATGGTGGTCTGTGCAGCTAGGTGGCACAGTGGATAGAATGCTGGGCCTGGTGTTTGGAAGATTCATCTTCCTGAATTCAAATATGGCCTCAGATACTTAACAGCTGTGTGACCTTGGGTAAGTCATTGTTTGCCTCAGTTTCCCTGTCTGTAAAAGGACCTGGAGAAGAAAATGGCAAATTACTTCAATATCTTTGCCAAGAAAACCCTAAAAGGGGTCAGACCCAACTGAAAAAAATGGCTGAACAACTGGGGTGGTAATATCTATTTAAAAGGTTGCTCTTAAAATTTATGGATCAAATATTATGTCTGAGTGATTGTGGGAATGTTTTATCCAATATGTGGTTGTTGAGTTGTTTCAGTTGTGTCCAACTGTCAGTGACCCCAATGTGGATTTTCTTGGCAAGGGTGCTGGAGTGGTTTGCCATTTTCTTTTCCGGTTCATTTTACAGATGAGGAAATTGAGGCAAATAGGATTGAATGACTTGCCCAGGGTCATATAGTTACTAAGTGTCTAAGGCCAAATTTGACCTCAGGAAGTTGAGTCTTCCTGATTACAGGCCTGATGCTCTATCCATCATGTTACCTAGCTACCCCACAATCCAGACATAAATCATTCTATATTCAACTTAGTAAATGTATCATGTCAGCTTTTACTACTTCTTAGTAAAGTAGTATCCATTTGTCACTAAAACATTTCTGTAAGTTTTTGCCTTATTTATCATGTGTTCTGAGAACATATTTTAATCCTATTCCACTTTTTTAAACAAAGAAGTGTTCATCTTTCTATAGCTGTGTTGAAGAGATGAGTCAGGATCGATAAACATTTAGTAAGTGCCTGTACACCAAACACCATAGTAAGAATGGATGATACAAAGAAGAGACATAAGACAGTCCCTATTCTCAAGGAGCTCACAATCTAATGAGAGAAGACAAAATGAAAAAAGCTTAAAAAGTGTGTATGTGGTGGGGGAGTGAAGTAAGGGTACACTGTGTGGGGCCATAATGAAGTCTTCAGCCAGGTAGAAAATGATGAGCTGTTGGGAGTCTCTGGATTCCCTCCTTAAATGGTGGGGGATCTTCGAGGAGCTTTCCAATGTCCACCATCAGCCCTCTCCAGTCAGAGGGTAGAAGGAGCCCCAGGAGCAGGGAGTACTGAGGAAGTTCAGTGAGTTTCCAGAGCTGATATCATCTTGCAGGATGATTTATTTCTGGAGAACATGGATACCAAGAGAGTACCCAGCTGGGATATGATGAGACCTGTGTTTCATTGATACTGTATGGGTTTGGGTTAGGATACTTTCTAAATCTGCTACTGTCCATTTTACAGTCCCAAAGTGTACACTGATTGGTGTGGTGTAGGTATTAATTACATTAAGCATATTCTTCCAAGATTATCCCCGCTAATATTATTGTTCATAGTACGAGTAATAGTATTTTTTGTGACCAAAAGAAAACTCACCACCTACTAGCCAGCACTCTAGTGATTCATTCAGCAAGCAAGCAGTTATTAGTCTAAGCACTATCCTAGACAGTGGGGATAAAGAAAATTAAAACAATCTCTACCCTGAAGGAGTCTAACCCTTAAGGACCTTACACCACAGAGATGAGCCTTTTCTGAATTAAAATGGCCCTCAGATGACAAGAGACAATCAGTCCAATCATGACCAGGCCAGTGTTTAATGTGATTCCAATTTTACAAACACCGCTAAGGCATAGATTTCAATGGCTTAAACTTTGGAAAGCCAGGGTCGTACCTGTGTGCCATTATGTGACATCAGAAGAAGACCTTCATGGAACAACCATAACTCACACCTGTAATGGAATACACCCTCTGATATCTATCTAGTAAATGTCAGAAATCAACGCTCAAAAGACCAGCCTGGTTTCCAGTTCTCCCCAAGGAAGTTAGCTTCAGGAAGTTATCAGAAAGAAGTCTTTGTATACTTCTGTCTATGCCAACCCATTCCTAGGCTATTATCTTCCTTAGGGTCAATACTCTCTTTCCACAAGATAAGCAAAATTCTTTTTCAAAAGAGAAATGAACTGTTTTTTGGAAAGAGAAAATACCAGAAAATAATAGTACATTTTTGGCTATATCATAAAGATCATAGGATCATAGATTCATAGTTGGTAGGGACCTCAAATGTGATCTAGCCTAAGTTAAAATCCACAATAAAAATTTTTCAGAACAATTATTTTGACCTCTTAAATTAATTTACTGTTTTCCTCACTTGAGGTAGGTATTTATAAACTGTGAGAAATGTATATTAGTTTGATACTTAGAAATTAATTGCATATATATTTATATATATATGAATTAACTTTTTTTTAAAAGGAGGAAACCGAGACCTAGTAAAATTAAGTGACTTGCCCAAGGTCACACAATCAAAAATTGAACCAAGATTTTCTGACTCCAGCTTCAGACACACTGTTCTTTTCACTGCACCATGTTCTACCTAACTGCAAGATGACTGATTTAATGAAGTTCCAGTTTTTATAAGAATCAATAATCTCTTCAAAGGACTGACAAACCCATCATTAACTTCTGCATTCATAACCAAAAATGTTTAGGTATAGTTCAAAAGCATCTAAACAATCTTATCAAATTGGTTCATTATGGCTTAATATTTTCTTTGATTTTCCTATGGCTTTGAGGAAATCACAAAAGAAAATCAACACAAAACAACTTGGGCCTGACTGAGTCCCCAGGGCTGTTCCGCTCTTTGGATAGCAGTTAAATAGATGAACCTGCCAAAGCCGAAGCCGTCCCCTAAATCACCCATCCATTCATCCTTCCATCCATCCATCCATCCGTCCATCCATCCATCCATTCATTCATGCCTTCATTCAAATACTCATTCATTCAAGCATTCATTTAATCATTCAAGCATTCATTTATCCAAGGATTAACTCATTCATTCAAATATTCATTTAGTCATTCAAGCATTTATTAAGGACCAGCTAAGTACTAGGCACTGTGCTGGAGACACAAAAACAAAATGGAATGGTCATTATACACAAAGAGCTTATATTCTGTTGGCGGGAGGTGGGGAGGAAGTACAAACAGACAAATAAATACAAAATATATACAAACTAAATATCGAAGTTTTAGAGAGAGAATCCTGGCAACTGAAGGAAGTCAAGGAAGGCTTCATATAAGAAGTGGGACTAGAGCTGAGTTTTGAAGGAAGCCAAGGATTCCAAAAGAATGTTACCCTAGGCACAGGAGATGAGTTTGTCTTCCAAGGCTTGGAGCCATTCAATAAATACTAAGCCGAGAGAAGAAAAGCATAAAAATCAGTTCCATTTTTCTTCTTCTCTAGACTCCTTCCTTCTCCTTACTCAAGAAAAGGGGAGACTACCAAATTAAGGTCTCATTACTTGATGCTGATGACAAGAAGTAAGCATAGCAGAAAAGATAGAAACAGAGAAGGAAAATCTATTTCCATTTTGGACACCTGGAATCTAGGTAATAGGAGTTTCTGCCATGGGGCAAAATAACTTGAAGAGTCCTTTTGTCATGTCATTTCATGAGCCAAACTGTGGCCTTAAACAACCACAGTCCACAAAAAAGTTCTCATTAATTCCTTGACTCCAAAGGAAACACCAACACAGTCAAAAGTAAGCCCAGAGAATGGTGCACCCCAGCTTTTGACATAGTCATATTTTGGGTTGCTGTTGTCTGCTTTGTCACTTACATAATGTTAACATTCTTTAAAAATGGGCAGATGGACCTCATTCAAGTTCTGACAGTAACTCTTTGTTATTGGTACAAATGGCTTCAGAGGTATTTAATTACCATTAGTAGTCATCCGTTTGCTCCTAGCTGGTGACATTTAGAATAGTAAGGACGCAGCTTTCTTTGTGTCCAGTGAGTTCATAGAAAGTTAAACCTACTTTTGACAACAGACTCAAGCTTTGCTACCATTAACCCCTCTTCAGTTACTGGATGATGTGTTTGAACAGTATGAATGATTAATGAAGGCTAAATAGTCCAGTTTCTATCTTAAAACCTTTTTTTGTTTTGTTTTCATTACCTGCCCAATGAACAGGGCAACTGGTGAGGTGAGTTCAGCTCAAGTATTCATCCAAACTGGTCTTTACTCTGGAAAATTGCTGTTTTGTCAACTTCATTTTCAAGAGAGGCAATAAATTAGTAGTCTCCTCCTGATTAGCTTTCCATTTAAAAAACTAATGCCAGGGAACACAATTTCTGCCCGCTTGGCACCACGAAGTAAACTTTACTTACTTGTCTAAACTATTGGACCACGCTCTCTAAAGGGAACCAAGATAAACATGGGTCCTTCTGGATTTGCTGCATCAAGTCCTGGGTCCACACTTAGATAGGAAATGTTTCATCAGTTACACCGAAGGAAAAATCCATATCTGCAGATACTTAGGGCATTGTTTCCTTAGCCCTTTAAGAAACACTTACCTGGTTGAGCCCTCCAAAGTGATCATTTGCAGAAGATATATGAAAGGACTATCAGGCATATATCCTAAAGATGTCAATGACAGAGGAAAAATTCCCATATATGCAAAAACATAATAATAGCACTTTTGTAGCAACAAAGGACTGGACAAAAAGAACATTTCATTCTAATGAGAACTAGCTAAACTCATTGCAATAGATGCACATAATGTGTTATTGTACCATGAAAAAAATAGATAAGAAAAATATAGAAAACTTGAGAATCTTTTTATGAATTTATACAAAGTTGAGGCAAATAGATAGTAGGGTGGCTAGAGCGCCAGACCTGGAGTCAGGAAGACTAGAGTTCAAATCTAACCTCAGATGCTTCCTAGCTTAACATCCATCTGCTTTAGTTTCCTCTTCTAGAAAACAAAGATATTTATAGCACTTGCCTCCCAGATTTGTTTTGAGGATAAAATGAGTTAATATTTGTAAAGCTTTTGCAACCCTTAAAGTGGTATGTAAATGTAGAAGTGTGAGAACAATGGGCAGCTAGGTGGCTTAGTGGACAGAGCGCCAGGTCTATGGTAAGGAAAATCTGAGTTCAAATCCAGCCTCAGACACTTACCATACGTGTGACCCTGGACAAGTTGCTTATTCCTGTTTTCCTTATTTTCCTTATCTGTAAAATAAGCTGGAGAAGGAAATGGCAAACTATTCTCTTTTCCACCAAGAGATTCCACATGGGATCATGAAGAGTCAAGCACAACTGAACGATAAAAACAAGAACAAGAATGTAAAGGAAAACAACCCCAAAAGACTTCAAAATTCTCATCAATGTGTGAGTAACTATGATTCTTTTTCTATAGTGATTGGACTAGATCATCACTGAAGTCTCTTCTAAACTCCAAATTCTGTCACTTTGAGATTCTATGATTTCAGAGGACTTATTGGGGAAACATGCCCCTCACTTCTGGGCAGAGAAGTGGTGGACTATAGGAGCAGAATGAGGTATATACACTTTCAGATTTGGCCAATGAGTTGATTCATTTTGCTTAATTATATTTATTTGTTACAAGGAGTAATGGCTTATCAAGTAACTTGGGGATGGGGGCATCACCGAGAGCTGAGAGTCATATAAAAAGAGCATTAATAAATATTTTAAAATAATAACATGTTAAAGAAGGAGCTAGGTCCAACTGGGGATGTGACTGTGCTCAGTATTATTTACATAAAGACTGTAAGGGACAGGAATTAAGAATATGTACACAGAAGGTGAAGGCAATAGCTCCTACCCTGGAAAAGAAAGCAAAATATGAGTCTTGTGAAAGAGATCAGGCTGCCCACCAATGCAGTGGAAATGGCCTTGGGAAACCATCTGTGGCTATTCAATTTTGCTTTCATCCTGAGACCATGGTCACATGTACTGTTCAAATAGAAAAGCTGCTCCCTGAGCATGAGACATGAGCTCTCCTCCAAGGCTACCGTTTTAGGGAGTCAAATGTGCTCCCACTCCATGCCCATAAGCCCAGTTCTTGGTATTCTACCAAAAGGTCGGCTCACAGAAATACATTTATGCGTGCTATGTAAGGGACCACCTCCATCTAAGATCACAATTTTTAAAAGCTAGCTCCTTGAGACCTCTTCATTTTTCTTTTTCTTTTTTTGGACAGCTCTCATATTAAGTGTCTCATGATGGATTAGAAATACGTTTGAAAGTTCTTGGCTTTGTGCTGTGCTGCATGGTATGCCTTTAATAATGGAGTGCTAGCCTTGGGTCAGAAGTACCCAAGTTCAAATCTCTCTCAAATCTCTCCTCTCTATGTGACCCTGGGTCAGTCACTCACCTCACTGTCAAGTTTTCTCATCTCTAAATGACAGTACCTGCCTCACAGAGCTCATGTGAGTGTCAAAAGAGACAATGTATGCAAAATATTTTGCAAACCTAAAATGCTATACAAAGGCTGGTTATTTTTACTTATCTATTATCAGTCGTTTATTAAGTACCTACTATGTGTCCAAGCTCAGCACTGGGGATACAACAATAAAAAAGAAAATATCCCTGCCCTCAAGAAGTTTATATTCTATCAGAGAAAGCAATATGACCAGATGGAACTAAATGCAAAATGTATATGTGATAAGGACAAAGTGATGAGGGGGGCAGGTTGCAAGGAGGGGGCACTAGCTCCCACTAGCTCAGGAAAGGACTGATGGAAGAAGTAGGATTTGACCTGTACCTTGAAGAGAGCTAGATATTCTAAAGGCGAAGCCTCAAATAAGAGAATGTTTTGTACATGTTAGATGACTATAGATAAGTCTATTTGCTGAGGAACACCATGGAATAGAGAGGTAAACTATTCTCCAAAGCTTTGTAGCATCAGGAGCCCCAGTCCCTGAATTATTGAAGGTGACAAGCCTACTAGGAATATCCTTGTTCTTTTAGTCCAGTGATCCATAAACTTTTTTCTTTAATATTTTGATAATGGTATTTTACTGTAATTGATTTCCCTTGTAATCTTGTGCAGTTTATATTATACATTAAAATATTATTTATTATTCTGAAACCATGGACTTTATAAGAGAGCCAAAGGGGACCATGATCCAAAAAAGGGTAAAGACCCCTGCTTTGGACAGAGTCATCTTCATGACATCAAATGCAAGATGAAGCACAAACCATTATACCTACTCTAGATTTCCAGATTCCACTTAGTACAGGAACTTCTAAATTGCCATTTCTTTCCCTCTTCAAATCATTTTGTAATTAGCAGAGAGAACACTGGGCTTGAAACCAGGAAGATGTAGATTTGAATCCCCCCTCCGACACTTATTAGTGATGTTATCCTGAGCAAGCCACTTAACCTCACTCCTTGTCAATTTGCTCATCTCTAGAATGAAGACAATAATAATCACTTTATTATAGGGTCATTGTGAGGATCAAATGATCTAATGAATGAAAGTGCTATGTAAGCCTTAAAGCACTATAAAAATGTGAACTATTAAACAATTAACACTAAGGAGGTGCTCAAGAATTGATAAATAGCTAAATAAGTTATGGTAAGTGAATGTAATGGAATATTATTGTTCTGTAAAAAAATCATGAAAGAGATAGTTTCCTGGGAAGATTTGTACGAACTGATGTAGAATGAAGTAAGCCAAACCAACAGAAAGATTTATACAATAATAACATTGAAAAGACAAAGTACTTTGAAAGACTGATCAATTCAATGACAAACCATGATTCCAGAATATGGATGATGGACTTCTGAGTCATGTGACTAATAAGATGGAGTACTAGATATTGTCTCCGATTCCCATAACTTCTCAGATCGCTGTAAAACAGAAATTATGCACCAAAGATAAAGCAACTTTAGCTATTTCCATGGCCTAGCACCCCACAAATCCAAAAGAAAGTTTAAAAAAAATGAACTGATGCCTACTTTGAATTTGCTCATCATTCCCTCCCAACCACACACCATGCTACCAGCAATGGGGTTGCACTAGATGGCCCAAGGATATGACCCACAAACTTGTAACAAAGCCCACCCCACACCCTGATCCCTCCTCCTTCTTCCCAGTGCTGTGGAGATCCAGCCTCTAGACTATGAAAGCTTGCTAGGACAGCAACAGATAGCCAGTACTGTGGCAACAGCATCCTGTGCTCCATAGGATTCCCTCCAGAGAGAAAGGGAACAGAGAGAAAGGGGCAGCACACAGATCTGGGGTTGAAATCCCTACATTTCACTGCTCCCTTCATCCTAGAGCCTTCATCCTAGAACCTAAACTACTAAAATTAACCGTGTAGCACCAGTGTGACAACTCTCTGAACTGTCAGTGCTAGTTCAGGGAATAGAGAAATGTAGAAAGTAGGATAGAATACCACAAAAGGTTAACATGTGAGTATGTGGGTTGGACAGGGGGAGAAGAAAGAGAGGGGGAAGTTGGCTGTGAAATACTCCATTAAGTCTGAGGGAAAGATTTCAACATCCAGCTGAGGCAAAGACCTAGGCTGATGGACTATGTATTGTTCAGTATGGAATAAGGCTGAGATGCTTTGAGATCCAGCCCTCAAGGAAACCAGCATCACAGGGGAGGGAGTAAGAAAGTAAACAATAGGGAAAAAAAAGTCTGAAACTACCAGAGCTAAAAAAAAAAGAAAATTCAGAAACCTTGAACATAGATAAATTAACATGAACAAAAAGGGAAATACAGCCTCCAGATCTAGTACATCAGTTCAGATATCAGTCAAAAATACTGAAAAACAAAGGAAAATGATCCAATACTTGAAGAAAATATTGAACAACAGCACACTATTCCTGAGTAGTTCATTTTAAAATTTTTTAATTTGGTTTTGGCATTCTTTTCTTTTTAAATTGAATTCCAAATTCTTTCTCTCCCTCCCACCCCTCCTTTGTCCACTGAGAAGGCAAGCAAAAATGATAACAATTATACAAATGAAATCATGCAAAAATTTCCATATTAGTCATATCACAAAAAAGCAAAATAAAATGAATGAATGAATAAACAAAGTGAAAAAGTTATACTTCAATATATATAAACTCAGAGTTCATCAGTTCTTTCTCTGGAGATGGATTGTATTTTTTCATTATGAGTCCTTTGGAATTTTTTTGAATCATTGTATTAATCAGAGTAGCCAAATCTTTCACAGTTGATTATCATTACAACATTGCTGGTACCATGTACAATGACCTCCCAGTTCTTACTTCACTTTGCATCAGCTTATATAGGTCTTTACTTTTTTTTTTTCTAAAATCACCCCCTCATCATTTCTAATAGCACAACAGTACTCTATCACAATCACATGCCACAATTTGTTCAGCCATTCCCCAATTGATGATTATCATCTCAATTTCCACTTCTTTGCCACCACAAAAAGAGTTGCTATAAATATTTTTGTACATATGGATCCTTTTCCTTTTCCCCAGTAAGTTTAAAAGAGAAATGAGAATTATGAGGGCAGAATCTATGAACTAGCAGTATAGAAAAACTTGGATCTACAATGTTAAGGCTCACCAAAGAAATAAAAAAGAGAACAATAGACTGGGAATACAAATACACAGAAGCAAAGCACAATCTAGAAGAGAATAAAAATGACATTAAAAGAAAACATGTTTACTATTTAAGAAAAACATTCTAATCTCAAAGATAGGATGCAAAGAGACAACCTAAGCATCCTAGGTCTTCCAGAAAAACAAAGTAAGGACAAAAAAACCTAAATACTACAATGCAATAAATAACACAAGAAAATGCACACAACTTCTGAATATAGAAAATGAAATACCAATTGAAAGAATTCATATATCACCTCTAGGAAAAAAATAAAACTCAAGGCAGCAAATGCTAAGACATATAGTGATTAAATTTAACAATTCTATTTAGAAACAACAAGTTCTAAAAGTGATTAGGAGAAAAACATTTGGATAAAAAGGAAAGACAATTCAAATAACATAAGACTATTCTGCATCCACAAAGAAACATAGGAAAGAGGGGAACACTCTATTCTGAAGAGCAATGAGAGCAGCATGCAGCTCAGGGTGACCTACTCCAAGATCTAAACTTAAGTACAAATAAAAAAGATGGGCAACCAATGGATATTCAAAACATTTTTAGAAAGAAACCAAATCTAAAGAGAATACTTGCTTCTAGAACACCCCAGAAAACAGATAGGCAGGAGTGAATGAATGGAGCAGCCAAGGCAACAGCAACAGCAACACAGTGACAGCAGAGAAAGCAGTAAGAGACTTCTTTCTAATGTACACAAGGAGACAGAAGTGAAAGTGTAAGCCAGGTGGAGGTGACAGTGAAGATATGGGCATAAAGTATTATGGACAAAACTTGGCAACACTTGGCCTACAGTTGACTCAATGTTTTTGATAGTACTATATTACAAAATGGGACAGTACAAGGGGTGGGAAGTAGAGGGATAGAGGAGAATGTGTAATATGCCTGGGCTAAATTAAGGGCTAATAATGAAAGGAAGGTGACCCCCTATGGTCTCTCAGGAAGAGAACAACCTACAAGGGAGAAAGGGGTAAGTATTGAAAAGGGAGGGAGCAGGAGGGACATCTTGCTTTGGTGATAGGAGGGAGGCGATGGAAGTTCCTTGCTTTGGTGGTGGGAGTTCCACTGATAAATGCTCCTATTAACATTCCTGATTTTGTGAAGACACATATTCTATGAAGAGAGATGGGGACCATGTGCTGGGTGTGACCTGGAGGATTTGGTGCTTGAAAAGATCAACTCATATTTCCTCGGGGCGGGGGGGGGGTAATGGAATTCCTGGGGGCAACTGGAATAGAAGAGCATGGACCCAGGGAGGGGTTTTGGAGGCAAACGAGGAAAAGACAGTAACCAGCAAGTGGGTAGGTTGGTGGTGGACTGCATAATCAGGGACATAGTGGTAAGGGGACATCATATCCTGGGGCAGTGTCCTTTCTGTCACCTGTAGGAATCTGCATTGTTCTGAGATTGAGGCATAATAGAAAGGGGGAATCTGTGGGACACACTCGGCAAGGCAGTCTCAGAGACTGCCTAGAGGGGAGAGCCCAAAATGAATATCTCAGAAATTTTAATTCCATGAGGATTACTGAGAATAGAGAGAGCTTAGATAATTATAGGGTTCATGAACTAGAGAATGAGGGTCTGGAGTAGGCAGAAAGAGAAAATAGATAACGAAAAATAATTAGAGAATTCTTTCTGGAAAGGGGCACAAAAATGATATTAAAAAAAACCCAGGAGAAGAATCGACTTGAACAACTGAAAGGGGAAAAAAGGGTACGAATTTTTTAAAAATAGATAAAAGCAAACAAGAAAAAGGAACTAATAAGTAAAATTCCAAAAGGAAAGGGATAACAAATGAGAGGAGGCATCGGAGGTGAGAGGGAGAGTGCCAACTCATTAGTCAAAACCATCCAGGTTGATGGATACATAGTAATTCATTTTGACTGAAGAAACAGTGCTAGGCACTGCAGGAACAAGAAAGAAATTAAATTGTCCCTACCATCAGGAGCTTGCATGCTACTGAGGAGACTGCAGTCTGTAGACAGAGTTTTAACATAAAATAAGTACTGACGGGACAAGGGAGAAGTACTCAAAGTACTCTTAATAAGAGGAGGTAAGAGAGCATTCACATGGGGAAGGGCTTTTCGTGAAGTAGCTGACCCTTGAATGAAATTGAAGATTCTGAGAGCTGAGAGTTAGGAGAAACTGAATCCTAGTCATGGGTGAGGAGAGGGTGAGATTGTGAGAATGCATGGAGGCAGCAAATGAAATGTCAAGTTCCAAATATTGGGAATAGAAACATAGAATATGCATCTGATCCCTAAAGTTCTCAAGAGAAAGAGACTGGCTAAATTAAATACAAATACAAAATCCTCCAACCTTATTTCCCAGACTTATTTCTCACCAAGGTTAAAAGCATTCCTACACTTCAGACTGGTCTGTTTGCTCTTCTCCAAATATACTCCATGTTTTAATGTCTTCATAATTTTGCTCATTCTATTCTTCTGCCTAGGAAGCCCTGGTTCATCTCTTCTGTTGACATCAGTAAGTCAGTCAGTCAACAAGCATTTACTAAGTGCTACAATGGGCCAGAAACTGTGATAAGAGCTAGGGATTTGTAGAAAGGGAAAAAAATAAACATTTCCTACCCTTAAGGAGTTCACATTCTAATAGGTGAGACCACAAGCAAATAACTATGTACATAAGGGGAGTGAGGAAGCACCAGGCCAACAGCTTATGGTTCTCCACCTTGGTTCATCACAGTGGAACAGCCTCAATGGCTATGAGAGTCATGTAAATTTGTCGGAAATAGCTTTCAGCCTAAACTTTGATTTATTGAATGAGTTTTGATTTATGGAATAAAACAAGCATTTCCATAGCATAAAACAGGATTGCACATGAAACTGCAAATTTATTACGTACAACTTAAGCTTTCTAATGTGCCACTAACCAGAGATACAGCAAGAAGAGAGAAGGAGGACAGGGAGAGGGAGAGAAAGGGAGAGAGAAAGACAACTGGCAGAGGCTGCAAAGTGATAGAGAGGGCAAAGTCAACCACTCAAACAGTGACGAAGTCCTAACCATGGAAACTGTGGCTAACCTCTAGTTGGCCTCTTCCACTAAGGCCAGTGCCTCACTGCATTCCCCTGCTAGTCTTAAAATAACAGTCAATATAGCTCAAAAGAGAAACTCCATTTTAAACTAAAAAAGACCCAAATGTTGGTGAAAAAAGTCACCAGAGTCAACTTGATTTTGTAGTCAGACTAAGAAGAAGAAAGAATTTTGGCAAGAAACAGATGAAGAGGATTTGAACAGTGGCACAATACCTGGGAATCCTCATAGAGGATTCTGGTAATGGAAGCATCCATAGGTAGACATTACTGGAAGCTAAATTGTTAAGGGAGAAGGAATTAATTAAATGAAATGTTCCCACCAGGATCTATTATTTTTAATGCTAAATGTGATTAAATGAGGGATGTTGGTCACCTCTTACATTTCTAGGATCATGTATTTATGTGCCTAAGGGAAAAAAAAATAGTAATTACCCAACTCCCTTAGTATACTAAGGATATCGCTATAGAGCTACAGGTATGATCAAGACCTGGTGTGATAGGACCCCGTGATTGAAATGTGGCTGAGTGTCTCTTAGTCAAAATAAACAGGATAGGTAGCATAGGGTGAGATGTCGCCTTGCAACTAAGTGGCCAAGTGGATAGACTGCCAGACCTAGAGTCAGGAAGTCACTCACCTTCCTTAGTTCAAATCTGGCCTCAGACACTTACTGTGTGACTCTGGCCAAGTTACATCCTGTTTACCTCAGTTTCCTCATCTGCAAAATGAGTCGCAGAAGGAAATGACAAACCATTCCAGTATCTTTGTCAAGAAAACCCCAAAGAGAGTCACAAAGAGTCAGACACAAGTGAAAAATGACAGAACAACAAATATTAAGATAAACTATTTGAGGAAATCCAAGAACAGGGGAGGGAGGAGGTATGATGGAATTGCAAGCTTTTATTACTACTGTTCAGAGAAACCTCAGTATTACCTCAAATTTGCCTCACAGCAATGTCTCAATTCGGTGGGGGTCTGTATTTCCACAACCAGGGAGTAAAAAGAAAGATATGAGCTGCTGCTGGAGCAGTCTGAGTCTACCCCCACCCTAGTTTTGGAAGGAAAGAGAAAGGAAGTCCCAGAATGAAGCTGTCCCTTCCCTCCCTATGGAAACCCTATAGACAAGGTATGAAATAAGTCAAATACGCAAGTATTTATTAAACACATACTACATTCCAGACACCGTGCTAAACACCAGACGGTGTGCCATAACTGAAAAAAAAAGCATTGGATTTGAAACCAGATGAGTTGAGTGCAAATTCTAGCTTTTTTATTTACTACCTGCATGGAATTGGGTGAGTAATTTTCCCTCTCTGAGTCTCAGATTCCCCAGCTATAAAACAAAAGTTTAGGCTAGATGACCTTAAAAGTCCCTTCTCTTGTAATTCCTATGAAATCTAAGATCTCATAAGAGGGAGATTGAAAACAAATCACATGAAGCCAAGTCCAGCTCCTGGTAATTTACTTACTCGTATATTACCAGTGAAATGGACACAAGGCAGCATGCAGACTGCGTGAAATGGTCAGACATGTTTGGGGACTAGACAATTTGGGGATGTTTTCTGCAGTGTCTTGCTGGTTTTGAAATGTTTTCTGCCTCCTAATCTAAGCACAAAGAGGAGTGAAAGGAAGAGATACAGACTCGCTTTCTGAACTCCGATATTCTCCATGTGTTATGCCTATTAAGCTCTTCGGGGGAAAGGTGTTATTATTACAGGTGAAAGATGCGGTGGTGCTTAAGCCTTTCACTTAGTGCCTTCATCACCAACACGCTCTCCTTTTTCCTATTCAGTGCTCATTAGTTATCTCCTTAAAGGTGGGGATGGTTGCAAGGTCCTAAATCTTGGACGGTTCCAGCTTCAGCGCAAACTCCCTCCAATAGCTAATTCTCCTATTTTCTGTTTCTGTCTGATCCCTAGAGTAATAACGGTTTACTTTCCCACAGCTAAATATTTACAGAAATACTTACTAAGTACTTTCCTCCAGTGAAGTGTGAAGTCCTCAAAGGCAAGGATTGTTTCCTATTCTCCTTTGTCTCCCAGGCTCCAGACTCACAGTCAACACTTATATGTTTGTCAGATGAATCAAACAACCCTGCGATTCAGTTCTGTGAATTGTATCAGGCATTGAGAATACAAAGAAAATCAAACCAGGACCTGCTCTCAAGGGGCTTATATTCAACTAGGGGAAAATAACACGGATGAAATAAATACTTAAACATTTCAGGGAAATGGAGGAGGGAAGGAGGTAGTGAATTTTTTATTACCTCCATTTTGCAGCTAAAGAAAAAGGCTCAGAGTGATGTCCAAGGTAATACAGCCAATCTATTCTAAGGCTGAGATTCAAACCTAGCTCTCCTGAGTCCACATTCCCTATGTCAGGTATGAGGCAAATGTTTCTCTTCATCTTTTTTTCCATCAGTCCCATATAGTTCCCTCTCTTTCTCAATGTCTGTCACCTGTCATTCACCTGTCTGCTTGTTCTTGTTCCTTCTGGATTCATAATTCTATTAGTAATGCTTTCAAGGCTGTAATGATCATTTCTTATTAATATACCCAGAGGCATAATTGATAAATCCACAGCATAAAATGATGTTTGCCTCAAATTTATAACTATTTTTGTACCTGGCCTCATAATATGGCCAGTTTGGGGTAGTCCATTTAATGATAATGAAACTATTTCTCTGTAATATTTGATCCATAATAAGCATAAGCGTTCCATGCATTTTGTGCAGTGCAAATAAGTACATATTAATCTCGATCAATACTAGTGCTTAACGAATGTGTCTGTTGACAGGCTTCGAAGGCTCCTGGGCCATGTTTACCAGTTGAGAGGAAGCTTGAGAAAGGAAAATCCACACCAGCTGTCAATATTAGGTAAATTTCTAGTTGCCCAGAGAAACAAGTGTTCAAATGATGGAACACAGAGAACGAGAAGAGACAGTTTGTTCAGTCATTTTTCAGTCATTCTGACTCTTCATGGGTTTTTTTGGCAAAGACACTGGAGTGGTTTGGCATTTCCATCTCCAGCTCATTTGAAAGTGAGGAAATTGAGGCAAACAGGGTTAAGTGACTTGCCCAAGGTCACACAGCTAGGAAATATCTGAAGCCGGACTTGAACTCATGAACATGAGTCTTCCTGACTCCCAGTCCAGCGAAGAGGTGTGAGAAGTTATCTAGCGTAACCTCATCTTACCATGAGAAAATAGAGACTTAGTTACTTATCCAAGGTCACAGAATTTTAGGAAGCATTGGAGCTAAGATGTGAACCCAGGTCCTCAGGCTTTGGAGTCAGAGATTTTTTCACTTTTCCATAATGTCTCCCATTCCACTGATGTCCACATCTGAGCAAAAGAGCTAATGAGGATGCATAGTTTTGATTTCTTTTGAAGGAGGTATTTGCTTTTAAGACCTAAATGTTATGAGTAGACATGTGACTTTGACTGCCCATTAGCAAGCCTTAGGAAAAAGATTATTCTGCTTCAAGGAGATTCTCATTAAAGTCTCTCAAAGTGCTCTGTAAAAGGTAATCAGAATCTGCTTCCATTAACTAGTCAGAGAGGAAAATCCTAGAACTAAGGCTAGAAGGAGTGTCTGATCCTATAGAGTCCAACACTCCCCATTTTTGAAGTGATTTGGCCAAGGTTGCATAGGTGGCAGGTAGCAGAGGCAGACCTACTAAGCATCAAGACAGAGAACTCATCGAACAACTGCTCCTCTTCACAGCTTCAGTTAATTTCACAGCTTGGCTTGCCATAGTTATAGGTGGGTGAGAATGGAGATGCCCAGTAGGGAGCAGGAGCCACAGAGAAAAGTACAGGTGGGATAGGGAGCAGGTGCAAACTAACAGTACAATAGCATCAGAAGGCACTAGTGGTCCACTAGAGTCTCAGATATGATGAGATCAGTAAGGGCTGGAGTTGTCAGAGGGTGCTTCCTAAAGGATAAAAGTTGACTTGCGCCCTAAAGGATGGGTTGGGTCTGATTGTGTGGCATTTATGCGAATAGAGAAAGCAATAAGTGGGACAGTGGGGTGATTAGTCCAATTAGGAGAAGGCTGTGGGGGTGGGGAATAGTAAGAAGTGAGGATGAAAGGCCTTGAAAGTGAACCATAAGAGTTTAAGGTTGATACAAGAGGAAGTGAGAGTGCAGGGAAGTTAGTTCCAAAATGATCTCTAAATTCAAAAGGCAGGCTCTGCAAAGTTCAGTAAGTTCATTTTTAATCTGAGGCAAAGGAAAACTGAAAAACTTACACAGTCTCATTTCACAGAATGGAGAGACATATGGCGGATGTTGGTCCTTTGTTGACTGTGACACAACCAACAAGGAGACCAAAGAACAAGAGTGATGGGAAGCCATCAAGGAATTCTATGACAGAGAAGATGGACTGCTCACATGGTCAGAGAGAGGGAAAGCAGGTGGACAGTCCCAAGACTTCACTGGCATCTTCACAATGTCAGAAAAAAGCAAGAAAAGCCTTCAGCATGTGGGATGGAACCATTGGGGAGAACTTTTGGGAGGAGATGAATGAGAATAGTAGACAGGGAGGCAATCTTTATATAGGGAGGAGTCTTACAAAAAGATACAACCACTGACCCATTTGGGTGTCATGAGAGCCTCAGAGCAAAAGAACTGACCCATTAAGCCCAGCCTCCAGATTCTTCAGTCTTATCTCCCATCATTGGATTCATGGTATTTCACCTTGCCCATGGTGTGAAATATTTCAAGAAAATGATGCTCTCAAACTTTTGCTTTGAGAGGTCAGTCAATCAGTGATTAACCACTAATCTCTTCTAAATGTTATTTCAAGAATATTGTTAAAATTGCAGACAAAGTCTGAGCCTTCAAGCAACATCCATTTCAATTAACTTCAACTTCAGAGTTTGGCTATGTGACAGCCTTTAATGGTACCTTCCTAGCATTCTGCTATCCTTCATTGATCTCACTTTTCTAGACTATTATTTGAATTTTATGAATCATATTTCCGTTTGAACTGCTGAAGGCAAATGAATAATTATCAAGATACAATTTTTTGCAGTTTGTAAAATATTATATGAAAGCATTTCCCCCCACTTTATGAAGCATGTTTGGAAACCATTGTTTCCAATTTGTGAACTTTACCATAAGAAAAAAAGGTTGCCTCTTCCTTCAGGGAATAGAAAAAGTTTCTCAGATCAAGAAAATGGTGCCAGGTAACCCATCATTCTGCTTTTTCAATAGGGAATGGGAGTTAGCAGTTCCTCCTCAGTGGTAACTGTGGGCACTGCTCTGCCAGGGTTCCCTCTCTCCAACTACCCACTGACTTCAATGGGAGCCCTTGGAATCAATGCCTGAGTGCTTGACAAGAAAATAACCAGAGTACCATCACCAGTAACAAGATTTTTCCTCATTAAAATGTCCTAGTAAGGAGTTCTGGACCCACTCAGTGTCCCAATTATTTTCTCTACTCAGGCAAAGACTACTGTGGGGAAAGTAGAATGATTCAGAAAACTAACATTTAGACTCTGGTTCCACTGCTGGCTAGCTCTACCTCCCCGGGCTTCAGCTGTCTCATCTGTAGAATGGGGAGGTTGGACTTAACCTCTTAAGGTTCCATCCAGCTCTGATGTGCCATAAATCTAGGAAAAGCAGGATGGTGTAATGAGTAGAGAGCTGAACTAGGAGTAAGGAAAGCCTGGCTCTAAATTCTATCTCAGACACTTAATGAGCTGATTCAGACCCTGGGCAGATCATAATATCTGGGAGCCTCAGTTTCCTCATTAGTAAAATGGAGATAATAGCAGCTGTTTCACAGGATTGTTGTGAGAACCAAAGGATATCCTATAAAGTATTCTGCTAACCTTCAAACTCTTTGTAAGTGCAAGCTATTGCTACTCCTACCATCTACATAGCACCTACACCCAAATGGCCTTTTAAAAATTTAGTATGTATTTGGCATTTGTCTAGTAGCACCACACTATCAATTTTGGCCTTCTATGTGCTCTTTTCTCCAATAGAATACAAGCACCTTGAGGGCAGAGAGTTTCATTTTTGTCTTTGTATCACTAGTGTACAATATACATTAGCCTGGAGTCTGTGATCTTGTTTTGTTCTTTAATATTTTGATAAATGTATTTTTAACTCTATATGTCTTTTATATTTAAAAATATGATTCTGAGGCAGGGTGCATAGGCTTCACCAGACTGCTGAGGGGGTCCATGATATTAACAAGACAAAACAA
Source organism: Phalanger gymnotis (assembly GCA_028646595.1). Lineage (NCBI taxonomy): Eukaryota > Metazoa > Chordata > Mammalia > Diprotodontia > Phalangeridae > Phalanger > Phalanger gymnotis. The sequence goes on from CM053626.1 coordinate 32,424,331, forward strand.
AAAACCTGCCTAATACATTGGCTGACACACAGGAATTGCTTAGGAAATCCTTCTTGAATTAAATTGCTCAGTCAGAGTCATCGCAGACACAATGGACTGAAAGCTGTGCAATCATCTCCCTCTTGTCTCTCCTTCCTGTACACAATGCATGAACTCTTCTGCATCATTAAATTCTTCTTTTTCTTGAAGGGTTTCTTCAAGTGCCCCATCTCCCACAGAGCTTTACCTGATAGCCCCAGCTGAAAACATTTTCTTCCCCCTTGAATCTTCACAGAGAACTTGGTCTTCACATTTGTCCCCAACACTCAAATGGATCTGGAATCCCATGGGCTCAAGAGCTCCCTCTCACAATACAGATCACACACTTTTTTGTTGTATATATTCCATGCTACCTTCCCTTCCTCACAATGAATTATGAACTTCATAATTTATAATAAAAGAAGAATTTCATTTTCATGTATAAAGCCCCAGCCTTGTACATAGGAGGCATTTAATAACTATTTGTTGAATTTATTGAATGAAAGGGCTTTGGGCATGTACATAAAAATAAAATCATAGCCCTAATGATTTTGTGAATATACTCCTGAGCACCACCCCTTTATCTATAAAACAGGTGTTGGGGATAGAAACATCCCAGATAGTCTTGTGGTAGCTTCTTAATAGAATTATATTGAAAACACGACATTTTAAATCAATTTTAATGGTTTAATGGTTAATGAGAGGCAGCTGGTGGCTCACTAAATAGAGCTCTGGCCCTGAATCAGGAAGACCTGAGTTCAAATCCAGCCTCAGACACTTCCTGGCTGTGTGACCCTGAGCAAATCATTTAACCTCTGGCTGCCTGGCAAAATGGGCCTGCTGGAAAAGGAAATGGCAAACGTCTCCAGCATCTTTGCCAAGAAAACCCCAAATGAGGTAGTGAAGGATTGAACACTACTGAACAACAATAATGTAAGCTTCGACCTCAGTGTCCTCAATTCTGAGAACATAGCTACTGGCCCCAAGTCCCAATCTTGAGCATATGGATGGCTCAGGATGATTTCCACTGTTGCCAGGTTACAGAAATACTATCAGTTGCCTAGGTATTTGCATGGCTGTAACGCAAAGCAAGAGAGAGGATGCCTGTGAATCCTGCCCCAAGACAGTTAATTTCCCTGACCCTCTGGAGCTTTCTTGGTCTTAGTTGTCATTGTCTGAGCTTCTATCTAGCTTTGACCATTCTCAGTTGGTGGGTGGGCCCTTCTGTTCAGAGACTACATGGCTAAATCTCCACCACTTTTCTCTTCCCCATATATAACATTATGGAATTCCAAACTTTCTTTAAAGTTTGGCCCAGGTGCTGCCTTATACAAGAACCTTGTTTAATCCTGGCAGTTATTAGTACCCTCCCCTCTTGATATAGTTTGTGTATATTTTTTATGTATTTATTTGTATAAAAAGTCCCCTCACCTGCCTATAGAATGTTGTTAATCTGTTTTCAAAGCGAATCAGTGACATTACAGATGTCTTGACTTTAAGGGAGGCAGAATTGCACAAAGTCATCAGCCTGTCTCTTCCAGAGTCTCAAAGTCCAGTAACGAGAAAAAGTCAAGATGACTGGTGATGACCTGGGGTGCAGTGGATGACCTTGGCATCTTCGATGTCTGACCAAACTCTAAGAACTCTAAGCACCTGCTTCAGCCACCTTCACAGGCCATCAGAACAAATTATTCTCATCTGCCCACTCCAATGGATGAAGTCCATCCTTGGAGTATGCTTAACTTAACCATACTTAACTCGCTGACGTATTTGAAGCCTGTCTTGGTTACCCTCAACCTAGTTTAGTCACTTTCCAAGGCAGTTTGACTGTGGTGTAGCTGCTGCACATGTTACATGTGCCACTTGTAGCTTCTTGGAGCCACAGGTGAGAATTGGGTGACAGGCGGACACCAAAGGAGAACAAACCCTCTGAAGACAGGAGCTGTTTCCTTTTTGGTTGTGTATTCCCAATACCTAGCATGGCATCTGGCCATTAATAAATGCATGTGGAATGAATATAGCATATGTCAATTTATGATGCTTATTATATATGTTCACAAATGTTCAGCGTGATTTACTAGAACTGTGAATTCTTTACTAGGATGAGAGTGTCTCCTCACCAAGCCTTACTCTCCTTCCATCTCCATCCTACCAGAAACTTGGACTCTGCCTTTGAGTGCTCCAACTCTAATAGGTGGGTTTTTGCCTTATCTAGCCAGAGCCCCAGCCTCTATACTATCTCTTCCATCTGACCACCTCCTCCCTCTTTTCTATCACCCATTTATATGTTGTCTTCCCCCATTAGAATGTAAACTCCTTAACTTCTTTCTGTTTATTTTATGCTTAGATTTATCTAGTTCTGAGAGGGGGAAGTTAAAGTCCCCCAACCAGTATTTTTGATTGTCTATTCCTTTCTGTAACTCATTTAACTTCTCCTTTAAAAATTTAGATACTATGCCATTTGGCACATATAGGTTTAATAGTGATATTATATTACTTCATTGTCTATGTTACCTTTTAGCAGGATGTAGTTTCCTTCCTCATCTTTTTTAATTAGATCTATTTTTGCTTTTGCTTCATCTGAGATCATAATTGCTACCCCTGATTTCTTTGCTTCAGCTGAAGCAAATAGATTCTGCTCCAGCCCCTTAAGTTTACTCTATATATGTCTTGATACTTCAAATGTGTTTCTTGTAAACAACATATTGTAGGATTCTGGTTTTTAATCCATTCTGCTATCCACTTCCATTTTATGAGTGAGTTCATCCCATTCATATTTATAGTTATGATAACTAACTATGTATTTCCTTCCATGCTATTTTCCCCTTGTTTATTAGAGAATGGCTAAACAAGCTCTGGTATATGATTGTGATGGAATATTTTTGTGCTGTAAGAAATGATAAGCAGGATGATTGCAGAAAAACCTGGAAAGACTTACATGAACTGATGTAAAGTGAAGGGAACAAAACCAGGAGAATGTTGTACTCAGGGACAGCAATATTGTACAAGGAAGAATTGTGAATGACTTAGCTATTCTCAGAAATATAATGATCCAAGACAACCCCAAAGGACTAATGATCAAGGATACTACCTGTCTCCAGAGAAAGAACATATTGTTTGAATATAGACTGAAGTATGCTATTTTCACTTTCTTTCATTCTGTTTCTTTTATTTGAGTCTTATAAAAATGATTAATATGTAAATGTTTTACATCATTGCACATGTATAACCTATATCTGATTGCTTACCAATTCAGGGCAGGGAGCGGAGAGGGAAGGAAAGATAGAATTTGGAACTCAAAATGTTTTTTTATATTAAAATTGTTTTAACATATAATTGGGGAAAATCATATATATATGTATATATACATATACATATATATGTTAAAGAATGTAAGCTCCTTGAGGGCAACAATTTTCTTGCTTGCTTAACTGTACAGAATCTGGCACAAAACAAGGACTTAATAAATGCATTTATAGTGGTAAGGTTTTTTTACTGGTCAAAGTATAACCAGGGCTCTTTTTGTCTTAGATATTCAGAATGAATGCAGGAAAGGGTGTAGGGCAGGTAAAGAATAATGATTACACCTCCTTTAATTTTGGCTCTGGTTTAAATTCATTATAGGCCAAGCCTGAGTGGAGCTTGAGAATTTCTAACCCTAAGTCATATACCTGTTTGGAACAAACGAACCTCAGCCATAGGAGGATAAAAGAAAAGGTAAATATAGGTCTGAGGCATCCTGCTGGTTATTTGCTAGGCAGCACCGTTCTACCCACCCACCCACCAGCACCACTACCACCACCCCCAGATGAATGTGAAGGTTAGAGCATTTGACTTTAACTAAAGCATGCCAACTTGCCTTATCAAGGCATTGTTATTGCATCTTGCAGGATCGAAGCTGAGATAGCCAGGAGATGATCCTAAAGAAATGAAACACAGAAGCTAGTAGCACAGCAAAGCCCAGAGGCCACATACCCAGGAGAAATGTCCTCCACCAATGAGTGGAATAATGTCCAAAATGACAGAGTGATGCACCCAGAAGTGACTAAGAAAGCAGCAAGCCAATTCACTGAGCAGAAAGCAGAAATCTGAAGTCCAGCAGAGAGTAAAATGATATTTAGCTGTTCTGCAATATTGAATTTTTCCCATTTTAGCTGCTCTGCAATACTGAATTTTCCCCTTCAGCCATATACTCCAGCCACACATACTCTCTACACAGGTGCCCCATGACTTATTCCTACAATAATAACTAGCAGGGTATTCATTTATTTAAAGTTTAAAAAGTACTTTTACCAATATAATCTCATTTGATTCTTAAAACAACCCTGGGAGGTAGGCACTATTATTATCCCCATTTTACAGATGAGGAAACTGAGGCAGGCTAGGTTAAATTACTTGCCCACAAAACTAGCAGGTGTCTGAGGTCAGATTTGAACTCAAGTCCTTCTGACTCCAAGTTTGGCACTCTAGCCACGGTGCTATCTAATTGCCTATAAGTACCTCCTCTTCCCACTAATGGTATATTTTTGTGTGACAGTGCACCTCAGGTTTATGAGGAAAATGTTCTATTGATACTTTTCTTATCACAATATTTCACTAAAAGTCTTCAGTTCAAACTAATTGTGCTTTCTGCCCAAAGAGTAAAAAGTAAACACGTTATCAGGGGCTGTGATTTTGAGTGGATATTATCCCAAAGTGGGGCAGTAGTAATAGGACATTTTTATTAGAAATTAGTGCATATTGTCCCACTGCTCTGTTCCTCACTCCACATACCTCTTCCCCATATTCCAACCCTTCTCTATTCTCCAACCCCAATTTTCTACCAGCTCCTCCCAGCATGGTGTCAGGAAGGTCACAATCGCACCTCAATCTGCAGAGGCTCAAGGTTGCCTCCTCTGCTGTAACTCCTGAAGAATTCAGGAAAGCAGAGGGGAAGGAGGTGGGGCACAGAAGGGCAGAGGAACCCTAAAGCCTGGGAAATGCACCTGGAGGCATGACTTGAACCCTTTTGTTGCTAACTTAAGTGTGGTATGTTGCTGTTTCTCAAGGGAAAAAATATTGTGCTATCTTAAGGGGGGGAAATGTGTGAGAAACCCAGTCCTAGTACTTACTGTAAGTCTCTTTTTTCTCTTCAGATTATTATTGGATAGCATAGTTTTCTGATGGGTGCATGCTTTAAAAAAAACAGGTCAAAACCAAATGCTATAAAATAACTGTTACTATTGTATATAAAGGACAGCCAAATATTTTGTTTATCGGTCTTATTGAATCCTTGGGATACACAGTGATTTAAAACTTAGCAACTACCATGACTTTTCAGGTGTTCCAAGAGCAATGCTCCTTCATGGGATATGGCCAGCATCAAAGGCTGCTGGTTATGACAGCACATCTTGATTTTGTCGACAATGATATTATATTGGCTTTACCCCCAGTGGAGGCTACCATGGGGGAATGCATAGCACAGACCAAAGAAATATTGCCTCAGACAATTAAATATTCTAGTATTTCCAGAAAAACAACTATTCACAGGCCCTTTTGGGTCCTGGCAAAATCCTCTAGCTTTTTTGCTATAATCTGGTCTGTGAAAACCTGTCTTCCTACATTAACTCTACTGAAGTCCTTCTCTGACAGAACGCAAGCCTCGATGCGGTTTAGAGGTGACCCTCTAAGGTTATTCCAGAAAGGTCTAGCAAGCCTTACAACCTGGGAAGGCTTCAAGGTTGGGGCCAACAGTCTGTATGTCTCCAATCTGAAGTATGTCTCTTATTTGAAGACCAGTTCAACTAAATCTGGAGCACCTCATTACCAGATTGGCTTCAGGGTGGTGAAATTCTCAGTCATGTTTTATTTCCTAATCATCAATTAAGAAGAAAGTTTGATTTAGACCAAATGGGTTAGTAGATAATTCTGGACCTGGAGACAGGAAGACCCAGATTCTGATCCTACTATCTGCAGGATCACTGTTAACTCACAATGTTCCTGAGTTTGTTTCTTTATCTATAAAATGAGGCAGCCTGAATTTGATGACCTCTCAGATCTATTCCAGTCCTAAATCTATGACCTTGTGACCTTATCTATAGAAGGAATATCCCCACTGATGAATCATTAATGCTTATAGATTTTAAATACGGGAGAAAAAAATAATGATACAGGGGCCAGAAATAACCAGATGGAGGGGCTTAAAAAAACATTCACACACTTAGCCATTTCCTGGTTTTTGGCAGGAAGTTGGAGTGGAAGTGCCAATTATGAGGAAGAAGGCTGTTGTCCTAGGTTTTATTTGGTCCATCTGAAAACATGCAGAAACGGACATTTCACCAAGAGGCCTGGATCTCACTAGATTATTCACCTTGTTTTCAGATGTAAGAAATCAAGCTAAATATCTGAATTTGGGACTGCTTCATATTTCCTATGTTTACTTGGTGATTTTAAATCTCTCCTTCAAACCTGTTCTCCTCTCCTTAATATGACCTGTGTTCCTTAGTGGTTCTTGCTTTTCACTGGGCTTGGCTACACAGTTTGAGGTCTTTCTGCTAAAATAACTCAAAGGGGAGCAACGTTGTTGGTATCCTAAGGCTGTCTACTCAAGGTGACCAGACTGATCTGGAACAAAAAAAAAAATCTTCCGTTTCCAATTCCATAACCACTCTGATCCAACAGTCTGGGCTTGGTCTGAGCTGAAATCAGAGCTTTCATCACACAACAGAGAACAAACTAATACTTCAATCAATACTTTCAGAAGTAAGACATCCTGTAACACGTGGGGTCCGATGAAAGCTCCAGTTGGGGAAAAAAGCCCTAAACGGGCAGGAGTGGTTCATCTTCTGACTGCTTCAGCCCACACGCATCTTACTTCTTCCTGTCATGCCGTCTTAGGATCTTAGAGCTGGCAGGGACCTGAGGTCATTCAGTCCAAGCCCTACCTGGATCATTAATCTCCTTTGCAACACCCCCAGCAAGTAGTTATTCATTCTCTGCTTGAAGACCTCTTTCAGCAGGAAACCTCAGTAGCTCATGAAGCAGCCATCCATTCCACTTAGGGGCAGCTCTAAAGGAAAGAGAGAAATTTTTCCTTCGATCAAGGTAAAAATTTGCCTCTGTAACTCAGACTCTAATTCTTCTCTCTTAGGTCAAGCAAAACCACTCTGACCCTTCTTCCACAGGAAAATTCTTTCACATATTGGAAAAGAGCCACCATATCTGCTTCTCCCTCCCCTTGGTCTTCTCTACTCCTAGCTAGGCACACATCCCACCATATTTTGTTCTCATGTCATGATCTCCTCTCGCCAAACTGGTCGTTCTTGTTGTAAATAGGTTCCAGGAAGATATATGCAGAGGTAGGAAGGCACCTCAAGGACTAAGTAGTAGTCCAAGCTCCTCATTTTCACAGATGAGGAAACTGAGGCCCATGGGGGTAAAGTGACTTGCTCAGGATGATACACACAGTAAGCATCAAGGACAGTATTTGAACTGGGTTCCTTTGACCTCAGAGACAGTGCTCTTAACACTGTGCCATGCTCTATCCCCTTCTCAAATATGTTCAAATTTGCAATGTCCTTTCTAAAGTGTGTCAAATGCTATGTGCTAATATCCTAGGTCAGAGTACCAGGTTACCTACCTGGTCCTGGATACCATTCTGCTGTAGGTGCTGCTTAAGGGCCTATGAATTTAGTTGGCTTCAACGATAACACAGCCAACTCGACGTGAAATATGCGATCCCCCCAAAATGCCAAGATTGTTGCTCTTGTTTAGAAAGTGTATATATGATCTGAAGAGAAGAAACAATTCCAGTGTCTTCCATCTTAAATGGGAGGAGGGAGAATGGACAAGAAATGGATAAAATTGAAGATGGAGAGAAAGTTCTCTCCTCTTCTAGATATCCTGTGGCCGGCTGCCATAATGTGCCAGACACTATGCTAAATGCTTTACAAATATTATCTCATTTGACTCTCATGACAACCTTAAAAGATAGCTGTTATTACTATTCCCATGTTCTTATAGTTATGGAAACAGGTAAATAGAGCTTAAGTGACTTGCCCAGGGTCATACATTCAGTAAGTGTTTGATACCAGATTGGAACTCAAATCTTCCTGACTCTAGGCCCAGCACTCTAATCAATGCACCACCTAGTTGCCTATAAGGCCTAGTTTACTGTTGTCATCTAGGCTATCCCTCATGATGCTTTCTTCAAGAGGCCCAAACCAGCTAGTTTTCATTGCCTGGTTCAAAGCTCCCAGCTCCCTGTCACACCAAGCTCTTAGCTGTGGTCTGATCTAGTCCTCAGCTAATGAGCAGTGTTAAGATGATGGATGGCTCCAGCACAACAAACATTCACACCTTCCCTAGCTCGTATTCTCAGGTTCACCCATTTTCTGACTCTTTTCTGACCAAGTTCTCTGAGGCCCTATTCTTCAAGGGAGTGGTTTCCTGGAACCACATAGATTATGAACTATTTTTGTTGTTATTCAGTCATTTCAGTAGTGTCTGACTCTTCATGACCCCATTTGGGGTTTTCTTGGCAGAAATACTGGAGTGGTTTGCCATTTCTTTCTCCAGCTCATTTTATAGCTGAGGAACTGAGGTTAAGTGACTTATCCAATGTCACCCAGCTATTAAGTTTCTGAGGCTGGATTTGAATTCAAGTCTTCCTGACTCCAGGCCTGGCACTCAATCCCTTGTGCCACCTATTAGTATTAGGAAAAACCAAGAACAGACTTGCATTAGGGAAAAAGAATATATATATGTATACATAATCATCTGAGGCAAGAATTCCCTCCCACCAACAAGGGTAGGGTCAGTGGATCATGCAGCCCAAAAGGAGAAAAAGTCGGCAATAACCCTGAACTATGCCCTTCTCATTAAAACACAATGGAACATGCCTGAGATGTTTCAAGTTTAATGAGATATTTATAAAGTTCTTTGCAGCATCGCGGTTCTATAAAAACATTCTTACTCTGAGACCTTTTTCTTCACTATTTGTTTTAAACAACATCTTAGCAGAATTGGCTGATGAACCAAAAAAAAAAGAATTACTTTTAGAAAGACATAACCCGAGGAATAATGGGTAAATGACAGTCAATCATCCTTGTAATGCCCCTGGATAATTAGCATCAGCCTGTCTAATTACTCCCGTGAAAGGCGAGTTGTCTTTCTTGGATTTCTGAAATATGGTCTGAGATGTCTCAAGTAACACAGGTTAGCCACTGGCTGGTCAACTGTGCCCAAGTCTAAACTATATTGAGTTGTACCACAATGAGAAAATACCAAGGTGCTACTTGCTTTCAAATGACTTCATAGGAGCTGCTTCCCCCAGAAGCCATTACATTGTTTTTATAACATATCAACAAGATTCGTTGTTTAAAAAAGCTCAAATTGACTCATTTTGCATCAAATTAAACATTTAAAATATATAGGCATTTGGCAAAAGAATGATCTTATAATAACTAGAATTCACAAATGGTTTGGTGAGGGTTTTTTCACAATCAGAATTTTAAAAATTACAGTATATAATTACAATGTACTACAGGAGCTGTCAGATGGATAACCCTGCTGCCCAGAAATGTTACCGCTATAAACAAGTCTTTCCCTTTAATCGAGCATTTGTCAGTACATTTATTCCAAGTGTCACCAATCCAAGTGTTCAGAAGTTAGGAAATAATTAAATTCCTATATATAATCTTTCCTAATCACCCTTTTTCCCCTTTTACTTAAAAATAACCTAGGGGGTGGTGGTGTGTCACCCAGAGCTGTTAGTCTCTGCTCCAAAGTATCACCCACCCAGAAAACAATTTGGGGATAAAAAGATTCAAAGGTCAAATTTTCTTTTCTTTTCCTGGAAATCCACCATCTAAGAAAAACATATACCATCTGAACCCAGCCTCTCGAACATTTAACAAAGGTCAAAAGAAAGCATTGATTTCTGGAATTTTAGAGCTCTATGGAAGGAAAGGGAAAAGAAACAAGTATTTATTAAGCACCTACTATGTACCTGGAACTATGCTAAACACTTTACAAATATCTCATTTGATCCTGGGAGGTAGATGCTATTATTATGCCTATGTAACAGTTGAGAAAACCAAGGTAGACAAAAGTTGAAAAACTGGCCAAGGGTTACACAACTAGGAAGTATCTGAGGCTAGATTTGAACTCAGGCCTTCCTGACTTTAGGCCATGAGTTTTATTCACCATGCCAGTTAGCTGCTTACTTAGAGGTTATCTAGACCAACCTTTGATTGATTCAAGAGGGCCCTTTACAAAACCTGATATATGGTAATCCAGCCTCTGCTTGAACACCTCCAGGGACAAGGTACTCCCTACCTAACACAGCAGCCAATTCCATTTTTAGGTCTTTCTAATTATTGGGTAGTTTTTCCTTGCCAGTGATTTCATAATAATTTGGGGGACATGGTTTTAAATCACTTTCCATAATGGATGGACCAGTTCACAGTTCCTTCAACAGTGCATTGATGTGACTGCTCAAAAGGCTTGAATATCTATATATTAGGATAGGGAAGGTGTAGAGATGGTGTGCCACAGGATTTAGAATTGGCAGAGCATGAATAGCAGAGAAATAAGCAGGGAATGGAGAACAGGACTGTATTGAACTGGTTAGCCAAAGGGTCAAAGCAATGAAAGGACAAAAACGAGGCTACAATTGGATATAATGGACTGGTAGTTCAAGGATGAACTGGACAACTAGAGGTCCCAATGAGGACAAAGAGCAGATTTATGAATGAGACAATGAGAGGCAGAAAGATAGGTGGTTGTAATCAGCAGAAACATCAGTCATGAAGGTACAGTAGTCTAGTTTTTGGTGAGATTGAGGTTTAAGGTGTGACCCCCGCCCCCGCTAGTGACTGAGGTAGAGTGGAAATGGCATTCATGGAGGTAAGGGAGTTGGTAAATTACTTAAAGCCTCCTCAAACTGAATATTGACATCACTCACATTTCTGGATGAGCGCAAATGGAGATTCCTCTCAGGTGACAAGTTGTCGATTCTATCGATTCTTTGCTTTTTGAATCCAACACTAACCAATAATTTTCTTTCATTATTTAATATAATATGACATCTGAGAGGTTTTTGTTTCATTCTTTTTCCTAGAAAGCTAATAATTATTAGATTCTGTCTCTGGACCTTGTTTTCCAAGAAAGTTCTCTCTGGGACTATCTTGTTTTCTTATATTTGTATTCCTAGAACTCAGCACAATGCCTGGCACATAGTAAATGCTTAATAAATGCTGTATCTATATCTGTATCTGTCTGTCTGTCTATCTGTCTCCCTGTCATCTATCATCTGTCTGCCTATTATCAATCTATCATCTTTCCATATCTATCATCTATCTATCATATATTTATATATACATCATCTATCTATGTATTTATACATCTGTATGTCTATCTAATTCTATATATGAATTTATCTATCTACCTACCTATCATCTACCTGTCTATCATCTATCCATCTGGACGGCTGTACATATATACATATATTTGTCCATCTATCCATCTATCCATCTCCTCGCTATTTGACTGTGGCCAGTTTATTCCCTGAGCTTCAATTTCCTTGCCTATAAAATGGAGGCTAGCAATATTTGAAATCCCTATTTCACAGGGCTGTAGTGATGATCAAACAAGATAATCAACATTAAGCATTTCTCAAACCTTAAAACACCCCATAAATGCCAAGAATTACTATTGTTGTTGGTGTTGATGGTAGATATCGCACCTATTCTTCCAATTTTACTGTCTTTTGATTTTTCCTTGGTATTTTTTTTGTCATTAAGTTTTTTGAATTTTACCTCCTCCATTCTTTTTTTTCAGATTGTTTACCCTTTTGTTAAAGCTTTTCAGCTTTTCTCCTAAACCATAGTTTCAAGTTTTTCATTAGGGTTATTTCTTTCCTTCTCTCTCCCTTCAATATCACCAAGACTTCCTTCCACCCATCCCTGAGCTTTTTAAAAGCATTTTTATTCTTGTTTGAGGTTATAAGTCATAGTTATTGCAGTTATTCTGTTTCTATGGATATTTCTCTTGGCATTCTCTTACCCCTAATATTTTTGGAACACCCTGCATTCTTTTTCTTCAAATTGGGAGCTTTTCTTTATTTGCTCATTTTCTCAGTTTCTGTTGTGCTGTTTGTTTGTTTGTTTCCATTGTGTTTTTCTTGTGAGGATTTCTTTCCTTTCTGCCCTGTGAGCTCTTATATTTATAATGGCATTTTGATGTATTTCTAATAGTTTTAAGGAAGTGCAACATACTCTCTTCCAAATTCCTTTATTTCTATTGAGGACGCCACTATCTTTTTCACCAAGGTTGGCAATCTTAATGTTTACCTCGACTCTTCTCTTACCCCCTCCATATCCATATCCATATATATATATATATATATGTATATATATATGTATGTGTGTGTGTGTATATACACATGTACATACAAACAGGCAGTTTCTAAATTTTATCCACATCTTTCACATATGTCCTTTTTTCTCCCTAATTCAAACTCTCCTCACTTCTCACTTGAACTTTTGTAGCAGTCACCTATCTCAGCTCCTGGCTCTTAGTTTCACTTCTGTCCACTTCACCCTCCACCCACCTGCCACAATAATCATCCTAAAGCACAAACCTGAACATGTCACTCCCCTGCTCAACAACCTTTGATGACTTCCTGTTGCTTCTAGGCTAAAATATAAGTCCTCACCTTATACTTTAAAACTCTTAAGAATCTGGCTCTCACCTATCTTTCAACATTTATTTAACATAATAGATCCTCTCTATATATATATTCCAGTCAAATTATCTTACTTATTCTTCCTTGTGCTCAGAATTTAATCTTGCACAACCATGCTTTTGTACATATGCTGCCACATGCCTGGAGTATGTTCCTTCTTTACTTCTACTTCATAAAATTTCTGGTTTCCTTTGACACTCAGTCCATGTTCCACCTATGGGGGACCTTTTTCCAATATGTATAACTGTTTTCTTTTCTTTACCTCAAATTATCATATATGTAATATACATATATATGCATATGTATATGCACATACACACATATATATACGTACATACATATATATGTACATATATATATATATATATGCACATTCCTTAAGCACACAGATTAGCTTTCGCATTGCCCAACACCTAGGACAGTTCTGCATACATAGTAAGTGTTTAATAAATGCTACTGGACTAGATTGGATTAGGGATCTGATTTGTATTCAGTCTCTCACACCACTGTCTGACCAGAAATATCTTCTGATATTTCCTTTACAGGCATACTTCTAAAGAATCATTTTATTCTCCCTGATAAACTGGAAAGTTGAGAGATGTTCCTTGAGTCCCTTATTTTTCCTTCTAGCCTTGTCATACCTAGAATACTGGAAATAGAATCAGGAAGACAAGTTCAAATCTAACCTCAGATAACCTACTGGATCTGTGACTATGGGCAAGTAACTTAACTGCTGTTTGCCTCAGTTTCCTCATTTGTATTATGAGGATCCAGGGGTATTATGAGGGTCAAATGAGATAATTGTAAAGTGCTTAGAACATAGTAGGTGCTATATAAATGTTAGTTATTATAAGTTATTTTTATTAGATGAGAGGCTAGCCTGCACTTTGAGCATAGATGAGTTACTTGGCATTAGCAAAAATGCAAACATTGAACACTCTTTACAAGCCAGAGCAAGGTTCTCTCCACTCTCCCAACTAGCTGGAAGTGAGATCTGTAGCGCTTTGTTGCTCTTGCTAATAGTTGCCCTGGAGAATTCCTAGTTTTATGGATCTGGACATATTATTGACATCTAACTTAGTAGAAATAGTATAGCATCAAGATTATAAGAAAGATAGGTTATTAAGGAAGAGCAAAAGGATTTTCAGGGGGGAAATAAAAGAGAATTTCAGCTCGAATCCTGCTCTGCTCCTGTGTAACTTTAACGGAATCCCTTGAGCTTCTCTGGGTCTTGGTTCCCTCTTCTGTAAAATGAGGGGGTTGGACCAGGAGAGTTCGAACATCCTTTCCAGCTCTCACATTCTCTCCTTCTATTTAACATGCATTGTGGTGCCATGTCACCTCCTGTACAGTGGAACCCATTTGTGAAGACTACGGATACAATGTGAACTGTTAGTGCAAGAAGAATGAAAGCCCTACATTGTTTCCTTGAATCTATTGTAGCAAAATGAATAATGGAGTTCTCTTGTGGCTAAGAATGGCTTTGCTTTCAGAGTCCTCCTCTCTATTTTACTTGGATTCAAGACTTGTCAGAGAATAGTCAGTCAGATACAAGGATGAGTCCTATCAATCTGAACTCAAGTGAAGGGTGATTCTCTAAGACTCTAGGAAGTTGATTGTAACCTGAACTTCTGAGCCCACTTCAAGGAAGGTCACCAAGTTTGAGGGAAACTAGAGTTTCCCACACACTTGAGCGCATCCATTTTTGTCTGGGTTGCATCAGAACAAGGAAGGTGTTGCACTGTGGTGGCACCTAATCCAGGCTATTTTCATGTCTGCTTCAATGTTTGGGCAGTTTCAGAGACAAAGGAGACTGCAGATGATTTCCAGAGAGAGTGAGCATAGTTCCTTCCTATGCAGCTGCAGCTTACTCAGGTTGCCCTAGGATGAATGATTTGGCCCCAGAGGGTAGAGCTAGCAGCAACAGAAAGACATGGGAGAGGCAGATTTAGGCTCGATGTCCGGAAAACTTCCTAACAAGAATTTTGTTGTTGTCCAGTCATTTCAGTTTTTTTACTCTTTGTGACTGCATTTGGGGTTTCCTCGGCAAAGATACTGGAGTGGTTTGCTAATTACTTCTCCACTTCATTTTAGAGATGAGGAAACTGAGGCAAAAAGGGTCAAGTGACTTGCCCAAGATCACACAGCTAATAAAGGCTGGAATTCTACTCAGGAAGATGAGTCTTCCTGGTTCCAACCTCAGCGCTCTATCCATGGTGCTACATAGCTGCCCTTTGACAGGAAGAGAGATCCAAGAGTGCAATGTGCTGCTTGGGGAGATTATAGGTCCCACAGGGACTAGAAGGGCTCTTACAAGCCATCTAATCCAATCCCATGTTTGACACACGAGGAAACCAAGACCCGGCAAGTAGAAGTCATCTACTCAAGAGCGCACAAGTAGCCCGTGGCAGAGTTGTGACTTAAATCAAGGGATGCTGACTTCAGTCTTTCCTACTATGCCTTGTTGACTCCTTACTGAATGGGTGAACCTTCACTGGAGGTCTTTAAGCAAAAGGTGGGCGATCAGGGTCAGGGATTTTGTCGAGGTGCTTCTTGGTCAAGTACAGGTTGAACTAGATGCTTTTGAGCATCTTTTCCAGCTCTGTGACTCTTTAATCTCAGAGGAACCAGGAAGATCTCCCTGGTCCACTCGACTACTTGTCCCATCTGCTGACTAATGCCCAAAATTCTTGTAATTAGGAAGGGGAGAGGGAGGGAGGCTTTCTATTATCTAATGAGGAATAAGGCTCAAAATGCAAGGACTTCTAAGAGAGCCCTTATGTATCTCAGAGATTCAAATTTACACTGATCCGCAAATGGCTTAATGAGACCCTTTTCTGTTTGGATTTTGTTCACAGCATGTGCTTTTGAGTGAGTACGTGTCTTCTTGTTTCTTTGTTTGATATTGACAATCAGAAGTTCATTAAATTTATTTCTGGGTTGCATCTATCAAGGAATTTTGAATTAATTTACCAGACCTTATTGGAAGATTGAGATGGGAAGAGTTATATGGGCAGACCTGTTTTTAGGAAGATCACTTTGACAGCTTATTAGAGGATGGATAGACTGAAGCGGAGGGAGACTTGAGGCAGGGAGATCAAGCCGAAGACTATTGCAATCGTCCGGGCGTCAGGTGATAACAGTCTGCGAAAGGATGGTGCTCAGGGAAGAGAAGGGGGCAGATATGAGAGGTAATAGGAAGCTAGACTCTATAAATTTAGCCACAGAAATGGAGTGAGAGAGAATGAGGAGCCACTTACGTTGGAAGCCAAGATGGTAGTGGCAGCCTCGAAAGTAATAGGACAATTTCTGAAGAAGGGAAGATGGGGAGGGAAAGAGAAATTCACTTTTGTACCTGCTGAGTTTAAGATGTCTATGGAGTTGGATTTCCATAGACATGCAATGAGCATTCGGATATGCAATCCTAGAGGTCAGAAGAAAGTTTAGAGTTGGATGAATAGAATTATCTTCACTCAGA
The DNA here is from genome assembly GCA_028646595.1 of Phalanger gymnotis. Lineage (NCBI taxonomy): Eukaryota > Metazoa > Chordata > Mammalia > Diprotodontia > Phalangeridae > Phalanger > Phalanger gymnotis. The sequence goes on from CM053626.1 coordinate 32,440,554, forward strand.
TGACAGTGATGAACAATACTAGGGATTAAGGATGCAAAGAGTAAATGACATATTGCCTTCTGCTTTGAAGAGCTCCCAATCTAAAAGGATAGAGTATGGTAGCAGACTAAGATAAACACACAAGCAGCAATAATACAAGCTATAGTATCATTGAACAAGAGATACCCAAATAAAATGTCAGAAGAGACACAACAAAGTACAGTTATCTTCTTCAGTTTTGAGTCCAGTTATTCTCCATCCATGATGCTTATTCTCTCTCTCTTTCTCTCTGTCTGTCTGTCTCTCTCTCTCTTTCTCTCTGTCTGTCTGTCTGTCTGTCTCTCTCTCTCTCTCTCTCTCTCTCTCTCTCTCTGTCTCTCTGTCTCTGTCTCTCTCTATGTATACGTGTGTGTGTGTGTGTGTTGATACACACACACACACACATATATTTCACTGATGAACTAACTCACCGAAAGGTTCATCCATCTTTGGATTGTCACTGTTGCTGTTTGTCTTTCATTTTCAAAGAGGGTCAATGACATTATATGGCCATGTCTTGACTCATGCATGAATTGGATGAGGCAAAGCTGCACAAAGTCATCAGCCTTGCTCTTTATTTTTTTAATTTTATTTTTAATTTATGAAATAAACATTTTCATAACAGCAGAATAGATGACTGTGCATGAAACTGCAAATTTATTAAGTACAACTTGCTATCCCTTTTAAATATACGCTAAAGTTATCACATAACTTTCTTTATTTTTTCTTTTTTCTTCCCTCTCCCATCCCACCCTAGAGGTGTCCACCATTAGACACAACTATGTGTGTATATATGTATGTTCATACATACATACATATGTATGTAAAATCATCCCATACATACTTCTATTTATCAGTTCTCTCTCTGGATTCATACAACATCTTCCTTCAGATGTCTTCTGTACTTTATTTGGGTATTTATAATGGTCAAAATTACTTAGTCACTCAAAGTCATTCTTAAAACAACTTTCTTCTTCTTATGTACAATGTTTGAAGAACATGGAACATATTACCTATCAGACTTATGGACAGCCTCACTCTTTCTTCCGGTGGCAAGACATCTTTATGTAACACTCTGGGCAATGTGTCTTCCTTTACTTAGCTACTCTTGAGTGGATTTATAGGCAGATTTCTATGAGCAGTTGTGGATTCCACTGGGCAGATCCAAGAATCTACAACGGCTTGTTGTACTAGACATATTATTAACATGTGCAAATAAGAGAGTCTGGAGACACTCACCATCCACATTAAATCCCTTTTCTGTTTGGATTTTGTTCACAGCATGCGCTTTTGAGTGAGTATTTGTCTTCTTGTTTCTTTGCTTGATATTGACAATCAGAAGATCATTAAATTTATTTCTGGGTTGCATCTATCAAGGAATTTTGAATTAATTTACCAGACCTTATTAGAAGATTTTTTTCAGTCATTATCAGTCATGTTTGATTCATTGTGACCTCATCTGGGGTTTTCTTGACAAAGATGCTAGAGTGGTCTGCCATTTCCTTCTCCAGTTCATTTGACAGATGAGGAAACTGAGGCAAACAGAGTTAAGTGACTTTCCTAGGGTCACACATCTAGTAAGTATCAGAGGCCAGATTTGAACTTAGGAAAATGAGTCTCCCTGACTCAGGCCCAGTGCTCTATCCACTGTCACACCTAGCTGCCCCTTGTTGGAAGATATCCTATAAATACTCCATTTACAATACTTTATCTTATTTTTTCTTCTGGAAATCAACAATAAATACAGTACCATCTTTGTACTCCCTAAACTTTTCAGTCGTTGTCTGGAAAGGTATGGTCTGCTATAGAAAATTATTTGCAAAATGCCTATCTGGTCTCTTACTATATTTTCACTAGCTATAGCTTCAATACATGCATAGGCCAATCTCATTTTAGAGATGAAACAATTGACATATATGTCACTAGTTACTGATGTATTCTTGATTGTATGTGTGTGTGGGGAGAAGGGGGATGATAATACTATGGGGTATGATGTACTATGGTACAATGGAAAGATCAGTAGATCTGTGGACAGAGAATTTGGGCTCGAATTCCAACTGTGTCACTTATTACATGTGAGATCTTGGGCAAGTCATTTAACTCACCTAAACCTCAGTTTCATCATCTACAATATGAGGGGTTTAGACTAGACCAGGGGTTCTTCACTTTTTTGTATTTCATGGACCCAGGGGTATTCTGGTAAATATTTAACAATTGATTCTTAAGAAAAATTATATACAATACCCTTTTAAGTTGACTATTCATTAAAAACATTTCTACATCATTTTCTTAAATCTAGTTAATCCACAGAACAATAAATCAAGCTCTGAATTGTAGCATTTGTCAATTTCTGAGGTCTAAATGCTCACACTGAAAATTTAACAATCAACTGTCTGAGTCTGTATGAAATGGCTCCAGAACACCCATGCATGGACCCTTCTGGCATCCGATGAAGGCTATGGAGTACTTCTCAGAATAATACTTGTTGCCTACATTCATAATCGAAGCAAATGCTCAATTTTAGAGGTTAGTGAAACTAAAGATGTATTTTTTTTCATTCCAAAAGTAAGTACTCCCTGAAAATCCATCCATGGTCTTTTTGGAAGTTCATGGACCCGGGTTAAAAATAGCACTCAATACGAGAGAGAACAGAGGCTTGTAGAAATTCAGTGATTTGCCCATGGTCACATATCTTAGTCAGAGATAGAATTTAAACTCCAGTCACTCTTAACTCAATGGTCAGTCATGCTGACTCATTAGAGTGTTCTGAAGATCATGGGATCCTAGATTTACTGGAGTAGAACTCAGAGGCCCCCGAATCCATCCCCCTCATTTTCCAAGTGAGATATCTAAAGCCTAGAAATGGTAAGTGACTTCTCCAGGATCATGCATTGCTCTAGAGTAGCTAAGGAAAGAGGGATTAAAAAAATTCATTCCTGGGTAATTGTGAAATACAAAGATTAATTTAGAGTTGCCTTCATTTTGCTTTCTTATTCCAAAAATGTTCTTCTCAAGCAAGGTTAAGAAATAAGAGAACAAAATCACAGGAAGGCATTTATTTCCCTGTGCTTTTTTCCTTCCTCTTTGCCCCCCTGTAGTGTAGAAAACATAGCAGTTTGCAGTAGGCCTTCATGCTGAGATGCACAATTTTATGCACCTTTAAGTAATACCCTCTTGCCCTGTGGCATTCCACACACACAAAATAGAATTTTATGAGTCATTGAGTGGCTCCCAAGGTGGCACCAATTTCTATGCAAAATGTTCATCTAATGACTAAGACAATATTTAAGACTTTAAATCCTTTTCACTTACCCAACCCCTCAGCACATATGAGCTGGACTCTCTCCCCTAAGGCTAGAGGGCCCTACAAAAATAACCCCCCAGGGTACATGGAGCTAAAGAGCTTCTTTTAACTTCCCTCTCCTTTCCTTTACATGCTTTTATATGTTCCCCACCCCTTCCAAGTCTATTTTGCTTGGTGGGAAGAATCCCAAAGAGAGAATGGCTGTCTCATCAATGCTAGATCTTCAATGGCTGCCAACGGAGAGGCCTCATCATAGCAACAGTAATTCAGGGAAACAGATCAGCCATCCAAACCTGCTTGCTGGCTTTACCCTGACATAGGAACCCTTTCTCAGCTACATGCCAACTGTAGTGTCCAGGTAAAGTGCTTTGCATAGTGATTGGGTAGGAAAGAGAGTATTTTTCCGACCTTCTTAGAGCTATGTAACAATGCATGATGTATCTGCCACCCTAGGGGGATTCAACAGTCTCTCTGCAATAAGGAGAGTGAAGTCTGCTCCTGATAGGAGGGTTCCAAAGTTACATTTGGGTATGCAAACTGTGGGGCAGTTAGGTGGCACAGTGGATAGAGTACCAGGCATGAAGTTAGGAAGACCTGAATTCAAATTCAGCCTCAGGCATTTACTAGCAGTGTGACCCTGGGAAAGTCACTCAACCCTGTTTGCCTCAGTTTCATCATCTGTAAAATGAGCTGGAGAAGGAAATGGCAAACCACTCCAGTATCTCTGCCAAGAAAACCCCAAATGGGGTCATGAAGAGTCTGACATGACTGAAACAACTAAACAACAATAATCAAAACTGTTATTCATACATATATAAATGTAACACTTATGTATATATAAATACATATATATGATATATATGAATGTACATAAATAAATTCCATGATGAAACTTTTAAGTAGGACTTTGGGAATCCTGTGATGCTTAAATTATATCTGTAAATCTTATCATCAGTGTCAGTCATTTTGGTTCATATAGAACTTTGGTTTTTTAGTCTTGTCTTTTGACTCTATTACACCAAATCTTCTTCTCCTTCTGTGTTTTAGAGTTCCAGATCTGCTATCCTCATCTCAAAGATTGAATATCTTTGAGAAACTGAGTCATTATTCTAAAATATCTATCCTCACATTCTTATTAATTTCTTCTTTAAGAGCTCTGATTTCCATCTTCCTTTAGTCCTAATTTCCTGTCTCATTTCTTCCTCTAATTTAAAAAAAGTCTCTTTTGAACCATGCTGAAGTTTATTGTTCTTGCCCACTATTTTTCTTTCATTTGGAGTCTCACTGCTGGTTTTGCTTCTTGCGTGCTGGATTTATCCCCAGTCTTTTTCCCATCAAGACTTCTTGCTCCTCACTCCTTTTCTCTTGCTCAGTTGGCATTGTGTCAAGTCTCCACATTGTTTGGTCTCAATTCAATATTATGTCAGTGCAGAACAATTTCAAAACCATCATCATATTGAAACTCTGTATGTCCTTCTTCCATGGGGCAGCTCCTCAAATTCTTTAATACAATTATCACATTCAATCCAATTCAATTCAATAAGGATTTATTAAGCACCTAATAAGTCTTTACTTCTCCAAGCTAAACAGCCCCAGTTCCACATATGGCACGATCTCCAGACCTTTCGCCATCCCACCTGCCCCCCTCTGGACAATCTCTAATTTATCAATTTCCTTTCTAAAATGTATTACCCACAACTGAGCAGATTACTCCTGTTATGGTCTGACCAGGGCACATGACAGTAGGACTATCACTTCCTTTTTCCTGGAAACTCTTCCTCTCTGAAGCCTAAGATTACATTAGCTTTCTTGGCTGTCTGACAGAGCTGACATACTGAGTTTGCAAAGTCAGCAAATCACTGAAGAGGAATCACTGAGGAGGAAAACAGATTTGAGATGGCAACATGACATTATGTGAAGATTCCCTGAAAGATAGAACAGCAGAGATAACCTGGATTAATGGTTCTCTGATCATTAATATCAATTGAGGCATGAAAAAGGGATGCATTCATTTGCTTGAGGTGTTTCCCACTGTCATGGAGGAGGTCAAGCATGAAGTCTGAGTCAACGAGGGATTTCCTGTGGATGATGAGGTTTTCCAGGTGTTCATGTTTGTGTATGGCATTGATTGCAATAAGCTTTGGGACTTTTCAGAGCCTCTTGGATGAGATTCACTCAAGTGAGATTTACCTAACTATCTATGAAGGAAATACCAAGTGGATGAAAATATCCATCATAATTGGATGGACAACTTATAGAGCTCATCAATCAATATATGCCTTGATGTGGAAGATAGATAATGAAATAAGCCTAGATTGGAAACAGAGGTAGAGGAGGGCCTGGGGTGCCTTTGGGAAATTCTGTAGTGCTTTTAATGACCCCAAGAACCTTTCTGAAACAAACACCCATGTTTGAAAAAACAACATTCTTATAATGTTGTTTCGTGAATGTGAGTCTGGGAACACAACCATCACTGAATGATAGAAACAGGTTTGTCCAACGTGAAGTGGAAAGGTGTTTAGAGTGAATGAGCAGGACTTGTCACACTACAAACAAGGTGTTATTATGTAAAAGTGATATGAAGAACACCATCTGGTTATGATACCATTGTTGGAAGAAACATACACTTGGCCTGCTTGAGTTAAAACCTTTCCAGAAGTTGAAATTCTCACCCTAAAAAAATAGAGGCCCCCAAATCTGAAAGTCAGTTTGGTGCTTAGGGCATCCTGAGTCATAGAATTATAAATTTAGAGTTGGAAGGGATGTTGGAGAAGGAAGATAAGTAAAATAAGGCTAAGAGGTTAAGTGACTTGCTCATGGTCACACAGCTATTAAATGTCAGAGGCAGGATTCGAATCCAGGCCTTCTAAAACTGAATGCAGGACCTTTTCCACTTCCACAGTGAAAATACTGCTCAAAATTTGTCTGCCCCTGTCAGGCCTCCCAAAGTAATTTGCTTTGGGAATGCATTGCTGCTTTAAGGAAGGTGCTTAGCAGGAGAAACCAAAACTGAAGAAACACCCCAGCTTTGCTTGAGGCTTAGTTTAGAGCAGAGGTGAATGTGGACCTCAAACATGGATGCTGGGAGACAAATCCCTTATTGCACAGTGAGACAGATGATCTCATCTGGAGAATCCCCATAGACTTGTTCAGTCCAGCAGCCTCAGTAGTAACCACCTGCAGCTCCATCTGGGGTCTACTAAGCAACACATCCCAGCTGTCCCTTGCAAAAGTAGGACCCTCCCCACCCACTATCTTCTCATCCATCTCCTTCCCCATCGCTGAATGTGACAAATTAGCTTTTATTTTGGACAATTAGTTAATTTGGCAGTGCAAAAAGGGGGACAAAAATGTTCTTAAAAAATAGAAAGCTAAAATCACAAACAAAATCAGCCAAAAGCCAATAGATGGCTTTCCCTTTCTGGGTTTTTCTTCCCAGCATGGTGCATTTTGAATAAACTTCATTTATTAATGCAGGCTTTATAGACACACTGAGTCTCAAACAAGATTCTCTCACAATATAAAGTTCTTTCCTTGCCTGTCTTCATTTAAGATTTTCCTTCAGTCTTAGATCTTGCCAAAATGTGGCAGACCCTCATCGCTCCTGTCCTAGACTATTGAAATTGTCTACCATCCCCCGCCCCTGGCTCCCAGCCCTTCTTTTTTTCCGCTCTGCAAATCAGCCTCCGCATGGCTACCCAAGAGATATTCCTAAGATGGTGGTCTGCCCATATAATGTCCTTCTGGGAAGCTTCAGGGCCTCCCTATTGGTCACTGAATCCTGCCTGTCTTTGGGTGATTTTTGCCTCTCTTAGAGCTTGTCAGAATCGAACAGCCCCTCGTGTCCTCTGTGCTAGGTTATTGAGGTAGCCAACTGATCTCCTTGCCTCTAATTTCTGACCTCTCCAATCCATCCTCCACACCAGGGGTAGGAAACCTGCAGCCTTAAAGCCATATCTGTCCTTCTAGGTCCTTAAGTGCAGTCAAAAGCCTGTACCTAAGGACCTAGAAGGCCATATGTGGCCTTAAGACCCTTAAGCTCCCCACCCAGGCTCCATGTAAATGCCAAAGACTGACCAGGGCACTCCTCCAATCAAGAAACTTACTTGTCTCCCATCTGACCTTAGGATAAAATAGAAACCCCTCTGTTGGCATTTAAGTCATTTTTTTAAAATTTTATTTAATATATTTAGTTTTCAGCATTGACTTTCACCAGAGTTTGAATTACAACTTTTCTCCCCATTTCTACCCTCCCCCCCACTCCAAGATGGCATATATTCTGGTTGCCCTGTTCCCCAGTCAGCCCTCCCTTCTGTCACCCCACTCCTCTCCCATCCCCTTTTCCCCTCCTTTCTTGTAGGGCAAGATAAATTTCTATGCCCCATTGTCTGTGTATCTTATTTCCTAGTTGCATGCAAAAAATTTTTTTGTTGTTTTTGAACATCTGTTTTTAAAACTTTGAGTTCCAAATTCTCTCCCCTCTTCCCTTCCCACCCACCCTCCCTCCCTAAGAAGCCAAGCAATTCAACATGGGCCACATGCGTATCATTAGGTATAACCCTTTCACAATACTCATGTTATGAAAGACTAACTAT
>CM053626.1:32448970-32482090 GCA_028646595.1 Phalanger gymnotis
TTTTTCCTCTACTTCTCTAACTTGCTTTTCCAAATCATTTTTGAGCTTTTCCATGGCCTGAGACCAGTTCATGTTTTTCTTGGAGGCTTTTGATGTAGGCTCTTTGACTTTGTTGACTTCTTCTGGCTGTATGTTTTGGTCTTCTTTGTCACCAAAGAAAGATTTCAAAGTCTGAGACTGAATCTGGGTGCATTTTCGCTGCCTGGCCATGTTCCCAGCCAACTTACTTGACCCTTGAGTTTTTCAGCAGGGTATGACTGCTTGTAGAGTAGAGAGTTCTATGTCCCGAGCTTGGTCGGATGTGCTGCCACGCCAGCACTCCTCCTTCCACAAGAACCCCCACCCCAGACCGGACTTAGATCTTCAGCAGGCTCTTTACTCCTGCTCTGATCCACCACTTAATTCCTTCCACCAGGTGGGCCTGAGGCCAGAAGCAACTGCAGCTGTAGTTCTGTAGCTGCACCACCTCTGCTGCCCCCCAGGTGGCGGCCGAACCACAAACTCCCTGTCCCCAGCAGCTTTTCCCACTAACCTTCTCTGTTGTCTTTGATGTTTGTGGGTTGAGAAGTCTGGTAAGTGCTGCAGCTCACTGATTCAGGGCGCTAGGGCACACTCCACCTGGCTCCTGGTCTGGTTGGTCCGCGCCGCCCATGCTGGGCTCTGCTCCACTCCCAGCTCCATGCAAGATAGACCTTACCCAGAGACCATCCAGGCTGTCCTGGGCTAGAGCCCTGCTTCCCTCCTCCACTTTGTGGGCTCTGCAGTTCTTCTCTGTTGTCTTTGGTGTCTGTGGGTTGAGAAGTCTGGTAACTGCCACACGCACTGATTCAGGGTGCTAGGGCACGCTCTGCCCGGCTCCTGGTCTGGCTGGTCCGCGCCACCCACGCTGGGCTCTGCTCTGCTCCCAGCTCCACGCGAGAAAGACCTCACCCAGCAACCATCCAGGCTGTCCTGGGCTGGAGCCCTGCTTCACTCTGCTATTTTGTGTGTCCTGTAGCTCTAGAATTGGTTCAGAGCCACATTTAAGTCATTTTACAACCTGTTGCCTTCCTATCTTTCCAGTCTGCTTAAACCTCATTCCCATCTGTTCACTCTACAATCCAATCATACTGGCCTACTTGCTTTTCCTCCCACATCATATTTATGCTGTTAATATGTATCAATAATATTAATAATAGATAGCCATTATAGCACTTACTATATGCCAGACAATGGGCTAAATGTTTTAGAAATATTTAGAAATACCTGTCTTCCCCATTAGAATGTAACCTCCTTATAAGAAGATTTTTTTTTTCATTCTGTTGCTTGTATCATCTAAGCCTCGATTAGTGCCTGGTGTACAGCAGGTGCCAAATAAATGTTCATTGATTGATTGATGGATTGATCTCTGATCCCTATGCCTTTGCACTGGCTTCCCTCACCTCCACTTCTTTTTTCACATAATATTTTATTTTTTCCAATTACATATAAAGATGATTTTTAAGTTATTTTAAAATTTTTTGTTTCAGATTTTCTCCCTATCCCCTCAAAACAGTAAGTAATTTCATATAGGTTGTATATGTTCACCTCCACTTCTTAAAAGCCCCTTGCTCTCTTCAGGACTCAGCTCCAATGTCATCTCCTGCTAGAGGCCTTTCTCGATTTTCCCAGTTGATAGTGTCCTTCCTTGAAATTAATTGGTATTTATTTTTGAATATATTCTGCATTTAGTTTTCTGTATGCATGCTTCCTCTCTGAGTAAAATGGAAACTCTTTGAAAGTAAAGATTGCTTCATTCTTGTCTCTGTATTCTCAGCACCCAGCATATGGGATTGGTTCATTTTTGTCTCTGTATTCTCAGCATCCAGCACACAGAGGCCCTTCCTTCTCTGCCTGTCTCCAGTTGAGTTTTGTATGGCACGAATGTGTGCCAGGATGAGCTGATTGGGATGAGGCCTTCTGCAGATAGCACTGATATAGAACACCATCACGTCAAGCTGGCCTTCTCAGGACTTTCCCCTAATGTATGCTCAAATTACAAACACACTGTTGAAAATCTCACCTGAAATCACCAGTAGGACATTTTGTCACTTCATTTCCTTGGTCCTCAGTTTCCTTATTTGTTAAATGAGAGGGGAGGGAGTGGGCATGATGGCTTCTTCCAGATTAAGAGATACAGTGCTTGGATCCTAACTCACTTCGTTTCCTTGGTCCTCATTTGTAAAATGAAGGGGTAGTTTCAGACAGACTCTGGGGTCCCTTTTGCTTCTAAATCTATCACAGAATGGGTGGTCAAAAGAGGCCATTTTCCTTCTGGAAGTTTGTTGGGGGTTTTTATTCCATCCCTAACCAATCCTTTCCAAAGATCCTTGCCTGCCCCTAATTTCGTTAGTGTGGAAAAAAATCTGGGGGCCTCCAGGGAAGGTTAATTGGAGATGTCAGAGACCACAGTGGGGTAGTTGGGCCAGCTGCTCTGCATCGTGCTCCTTGATCAGTGTTTTCCCCCACCCCAAGCGGGTCCTGGGTTGTCGCCAGCTCCCGGCTGGCTCTCCGCTCCCTAGCCTCTCTGGCTCCTCATTTTTGTACGCTTCACTCCCCCTCACCTCTCTTTGCCAGCCCCATCCATCCAGACACAGCTCGCAAAGTTTGCCATGTGCGTTGACCCTGGGCTGACCCTGAGCCATGATACGAACTGGGAGATTGTCATGACCCTCTAATTGCCCACCTTCCCTCCATGAGAACTCCGGTCATCAGCCGGCAACACAGCCCCAGCCAAACCTGGGGCCCCGGAAGCCAGGACCCCCACTCAGTGGCTGCCAAATGAGGCCTGCAGTCTATGCTCTGAGAACTGACAGGGAGATTTATCTCCTTCGCTATGAATCAGAGAGGGAGCTATCACATGGTGACTCATCCAAGGACTATTTGGGGGTGTTTGTTCTCTCTTTCTGTATTTATCCTATCCAGAGAAGAAGAGAGCCCTTCAATTGCAGGTCAGGTTCAATGGATCTCCCTGAACCCAAGGGAGATTGCCTTCTGGGCCATCATATTACTCTCGGTTCCCTGGATCACGCCAAAGCTTTACTTATTCTATGAAACCCAAAATTTGTTTGTATTTAATTACAGGGCATAGGTAGTGCTCGGGTTTCCAGCAGGAAGCTATTTTATGCCCAAGCAGCATGATAAATTGCCAAGGCAGGTGGGCTAATGGATGCAAAATGGCAGGAGGGGAATGAGAGGTGGCGTGGACGGGTGATAGCATTGCTATTCTTGGCTCTGCTTTCAATTTATTCACAGATCTCAGGTGAGCTATCTCATTTGGCTGGCCTGGTATCCACAGAGTTGTTCAGGGGATTAAACCGGAGAAAGACCATGGAAATAACACGAAACGTTTTTGTGGGTTGGTTTGGGCCAGTCTTGTGATTTCATCTGTAAAGAGAACTCCTAATTGGGAAATTTCTTCTATTTGACAAGTCACTTAAATTCTGTTTGCCTCAGTTTCCTCATCTATTAAATGGAGGTAGTAACAGCACTTACCTCTCCAGGTTGTTCTGCGGATCAAACGAGATACTTGTTAAGCACTTAGCGCAGTGCCTAGCACATAGTAGGTGCCATATAAATATTTATTTTATTATCTATAATATAGAGTCTTAGAAAGTTGCCTGGGACAGTGAAAAGCCATGCGACCGGGACAGGATTACACAGTCGGTTATGTATTAGAGGTGACACTTCAGTCCAGATTTCCCTGAATACAAAGACAGCCCTAAAATCACTAATAATGATAATAGTGATAATATAATAATATTAACATTCATATAGCACTTCCTATGTGCCAAACATTGTGTTACGTGCTTTATAGATATTATTTCATTTGATCCTGATAACAACATTGGAAAGTTAAGTGTTATTATAACTCTAATTTTACAGATAAGGAAACTGAAGTAAAAAGAGGTTAAGGGATTGGCCCAGGGTCACACAGTTGGTAAGTGCCTGAGGTCAGATTTTTAATTCAGATCTTCTTGACTCCAGGCCCAGAGCTCTCACCACTGTGCAACCCAGCTGCCTCACTAGACCATATGATCTCTTGAAAAACACAAGGCGATAAATATGAGTTTGTTTGTACAGATGATTGTTGGTGATCTAATTGTGGAGCTGCCAATAGTGTGCAGCCTGGAGAAAAGAGAGTTTCAAGTGAGCTGTCTCCAAGTATTTGAAGGACTGCCTTGTCAGGGAGGGATTAGATTTGTTCTGCTTGGCCCCAGGAAGTGTCAGGGAGGCATATTCAGGCTTCATGTCAGGAAATACTTCCTAACAATGAAAATGATCCCAACATGGAATGGACTGCCTGGGAAAATGGCAGCATCCTCATCACTCAGGGTCTTCAAGGGAAAGCCAAATGACCACTCATTAGGGATGTTGATTGGCAGCCAGAATATAAATGCTGCTTATGCCCCTAAGGTCTTCAGTTTCTTGCCCACGACTTAGGAACACTTAGCCATGCTTCCTGGATTCCTTTCTGCAGTGTCATAGTATCTATGTGAATCAGCAGAAGTGAGTCTTATTCATCTGCTTTGACAAGTCTTGGGATGGTCTCCATCAAGATCTGAGCATATGCTCTGGAAAGGCAGTGCAGTACTTTATTATAATTTAATTGACAAACTGCCTCGGGAACCCTCTGCATGGAGTCACCACTCACGCTCACTACCGTACCTTATCCTTTTTCTTTCTCACCTTGTTGGAAGATCTTTTGCTCAACAAAATCTGAATCCATGCCATCAGTCTTTGGAGGAAAAGTAGCCACCCCGCCTCCAAAGGCCCAGTTTCCTACTTGCTAGGGAAAGTCTCACAACTCTGTCTTAGCTCCAAGTGCTCAATGGGCCTTTTTCCTTCCTGTCCTACATTCTGCCATTCTCCAATTTCCTGACAGAGGTCAGGATTCCTCTCTGTTCCTCCAGGGCCTCTTCCTTCCTTCTTTTTTCACATGGGAGGTTTCCCATTTTCTTAAGGAACAAGCATTTCATTCTCTCTGATAACCTTGAGTGTAAAGGGACATTCCTTTGGTTTCTTTACTAACTAACCTAACTAACCAGACTACCCTTTGAATATAGGTACCAGCCACCTGGCTGTGGCAGAAATTCAAATATTACACCATCGATTTGGGTCATTGCAAAATTCAGCCCACTCTCCAAACTGGTTGGAAGTGAGATCCTTGGGCATTGTTGTTTTTGCTAGTAGCTCCCCATAGTACTCTTTGTAAGGGTCTTCCACTCTGGAGGTCTTAACACTCTTTGACATCTCAGCTGCCACATCCAATTTTGTTTCCCTCGCTATACTGATGTCTTACTTTGTCTTACTAACTTGGCTCACTTACATTGAGTTCCTCCTTCTAGAGATTTACTCTTGCTGGAGTCCATTGCGTCTCCTCCTCCATCTCCTTCTTGGATCCTTCTGCTTGAGTCTGCTTAAGTTCCTTCAGCTCTAACCTTCTTCCCCCTTCAGCCATCATACTTCTCCTATAGCTACGATCTTTCTCTATCTCCTCCTTCAACTGCTTCTTAACTTCTCTCCAATGTGTTGTCTGGTCATTTTTCAGTCATGTCCAACACTTTGTAACCCCATTTGGGGTTTTCTTGGTGAAGATACTAACGTGGTTTGCCGTTTCCTTCTCCAGCTCATTTGACAGATGAGGTAGCTGAGACAAACAGGGTTAAGTGACTTGCCCAGGGTCACACAGCTAATAAGTAACTTTAGCTAGATTTGAACTCAGGAAGTTGAGTTTTCCTGACTCCAGGCCCTGCATTCTATCCACTGTGCCACCTTTCAAATTGCCCTCCCCCAAATCAGTATCTGACATTCACATTTTTAAAACCCTTCAAATCTCTCTCATAACTCCTTCTTCCTCATCTGAAGTGCTTTCCCCTTTCCTTTTCTTCCATAAATTCTTTTGACATAAACCAGAATGAGTGAATGAATGAAAAAAGCATTTATAAAGCCATAACTATGTCTCAAGCACTGTCTTAAGTACTGGGCATATAAATACTTGAAAGAAAGACAGTCCCTGCTCTCAAGAAGCTCACTTTCTCATAGATGGAAAACAACACATACAAGAGAGTGGTGACCGGGGAAGAATATTTTGGTTTGGGAAACCCCAGGGATGGGCAGTGAATGGATGGGGATGGGGTTAATTTCAGGCAATAACAGTGTCACCTTGATTACTATTCCCAGAGCAAGAGGTAAAGCATTGGAGAGGCCAGGGGTGATGAGAGTGAATGGCAAAGAGATGGTTGGAGTGGCTCACTGTTGTTGTTGCTGCTGTTTGTCTTTTGTTCTCAATGAGGAGGATGGCATCAGGAAGGTGATGCCATGACTTGCAAGTAACTTAAATCTAATTCCTTTGCAAGCAGATGTACAGATGAGATGCGAAGCATGGTCTGGAATCTCTAAGTAGAGCCATTTGCATTTGTGCTCCGTGATCCACTAATCAAGATGGCTTCAGAGTAAAAGTTTCAAATAGGAGTAGATTAAGTCACTCAGGCCATGGTCTCAGGAAGGCTGGTGGTCCAGAGGGCAGTGGGAGTAGACTATGTGGTAAAGAGAGAGCTGAGAGTAGATGGATGGATGGAATGTGAAGCATTAGACCATTAGAAATGAGACTCATAAATCTGAGGAAATGACCTTAGGGACAGATAATTATTTCACTGGGAAGCTAGATGGTGCAATGGATAGAGTGCTGGGCCTGCAATCAGGAAGACCTGAGTTCAAATCTGGCCTCAGACACTTATTAGCTGGGTATCCCTGGGCAAGTCATTTCACCTGTTTGCCTCAGTTTCCTCATCTGTAAAATAAGCTAGAGAAGGAAATGGGCAATCACTCCAGTATCTTTGCCAAGAAAAACCCAGACGGGGTCACAAAGAGCTGGACATGACTGAAAAACAACCGAACAACAAATTATTTCACTGGCTACAAGGTATATATGACTTAGTTTGTTATGTATGAAAAATGCCAGGTCCTTCCTGCTCACCAGGTTGTGTTCATGCTCTTCTCCCAACCTTCGGAGTTATTTTTCCTTCTTTTTGTATATTTTTGGTTTTGATACACACACTTCTCTGTGTGTATTGTTTCCTTCCCATGTGAGGTAAATGCATTGAAGCTGAATATTCCATTTCTGCATGTCTAGAGGCTAGCACAGTTACTGGCACACAGTAGGTATTTATTAAATACTTGCTGAATTGAATTGATGATGAGAAACTTCCTTACGTAAGTTGGGAAAAAGGGGAGAGAGCCATTGAACCCAGCCTCTACAATCATGAGTAGGACACTATTCCTGCTGGGGAAGAGACTGAGAAAGCTACTTGCCAAAGAGATGTGACGGTGAGTAATGGAAGGGTCTTAGAGCATGCATAGACACACTGTAACTGGTTCTGATCTGCTAAACAAGGGTTGACTAGCAGTGTCTTGGATTGGTTGTAGTTATAGAAGCATGGGTTTGGGGGTGGGATGGGGAGCAGGGACTTTGACAAGGCATTGGTTGGTCTTAGTCTCTTCTCTCTTGATTTAACCTTTTTTTCAGCTCACTTGCTCTTGCTACCTGGTGAGATACAATGCTGTAAGGGCCTTCTCCCCACTTAGACCAATTTGTGGCCTGGCCTATGGACCTCTATTCTTTGACTGTCTCAGAGCCTCTGCTTTAATTTTAGGTAAGAGAAAGAGAACCTTATGAGTTTCAAAAGCCCAGGAGAGCAAGTCACCCAAGGTCTGGGAGTGCCAGAGTTGAGTCCATTACAGGTTTTTGGAGCTAGCCTAACACTGATACCCCAAGGAGCAAGGAGATGCCATCAGATTCAGCACAGAAGAGCTAAGGCATGGACTCATTTGACAATGCTGCCTAATTTGGCTATGAGCTTGCTGGGATGTAGGCTATGTAGAAACTATGCTAAGTCTGAACTCCCTCTCCCCAGAGACTGAAGAGAGATTGGGGGATAAGGGAGATTGTGTGCCTTCATGTTAGGGAAAAATGTTTGCACTTCTGTTCTTGTTCTTCAAAATCAATAAAAATATTTTTGTAAAAATTCTATAAAGTCCCTTTGCAAAAGGATGATTAAAAGCAGGTGGAGTGCTAATCACGGTGGGAAGACAACCTGTGGGGAAGGAATGGATAATATGAGAGGAGAGCCCCCTGAACCTCTGGGTCATTCCTAGAATGTCTATAGGGGCTGCTCTGGGACAGTGAGACCAAAGATCATTCTGGTTAAACTTCCATAGGCAATGGTTACTATGACTTCACACTTAGGTTGCCAACACAATATGAAAAACAACTTAAAGAATAAACTTGTGTATTTCCTGGACTGGCTTAACACGGAGCCAGATGGGCCAGCAGAAATGGCTCATCAGAATGTTTGCCTGAAACCAGCTTGAACTGCTATTTACTAGGGGAAGTTTCCAGTGAAAACATTTCTTAGCTGTCATGCTGAGAATGAAAATACTTTTCAGGAAGTTTCTATCATTGGCTTTTATAAAATAAATTCGACTTTTTGTTATGAAACAGTGTCTTGCACTCACTGCTACTGTGTCCCTGGGGCACAAGGACTCAAATGCCATCTCCTAGGAAAGACAAGAGGAATTCAATAATTCAACAAATATTGATCTGTGAAGCACCTGCTAGGCCACTTGGGCCAGAGCTCTGCATTCTGCATTGTCCAACCATGGGATTTCTTTGGTGTGAAGAGCTCGTAGGGATGAAATCACCTCCACCAGTGAAGACCAGCACCTGCAACTTCTAGTCTTGGATAGTTGTCAAGGGCACTGAGAGAGTAAATCAACCAGTCAGTCGTCAAGCACTGATTAAGCCCCCACTATGTGCCAGGTGCTGGGCTAAGTTCTGGGGATACCAAGAAAGGCAAAATGATAGTTCCTGCCCTCAAGGAGCTCATATTCTCATGGAGGCCACAATTCACATCTATGTAAATGGAAGGTATTTATAGAACACCGGGCAGTGGATAGAGCACTAGGCTTAGAATCAAGAAGATTCATTTTCATGAGTTCAAATCCAGCCTCAGGCACTTAATAGTTGTGTGACCCTGGGCAAGTGACTTAAACCTGTTTGCCTCAGTTTCCTCATCTGTAAAATGGGCTGGAGAAGGAAACAGTGAATCACTTGAGTATTTTTGCCAAGAAAACCCCAAATGGGGTCATGAAGAATCAGACATGACTAGAAAGGACTGAACAACAACAAAAACAAAACAAATAAGATGCTGAGGATGACACTGAGATCGTGAGTTTGGGTGACTGGGAAGATAATGGTGCCCTGGACAATTTCCACAAGAAAGTTAGGAAGAATGGAATGTTTGGGGGAAAATATAATGAGTTATGTTTTGAATATGTGGAATTGGAGATACCTAGGGATCCTCTAGTTCAAGATGTCTAATTACATGTAAAGATAGTTTTCAACATTCATTTTTGTAAGATTTTGAGTTCCAAATTTTTCTCCCTCCCTCTCTTCCCCAAGAGAGCAAGCAATCTGATATAGGTTATACATGTACAATGATGCTCATAGTTTTTAGGTTATGTGTAGCAGTGCCTTTATTGTGAAGGATTAATTGGTTTTCCATCATGAGATGCGTTAAGTTGGTATCAAGAATGCTTAACAAATATCTATCGATTGTTTAGTATATCACATTCAGACAGCAGCACCTATTGATTTGGTTTAGTATTGCATCCCAGCTCTACAGAGCAGTAACAGGTAAAGATCAAAATTCTAAGAGTTTTGAACACAGGGGAAATGACTCTAATTCCTAGGGTGTAGAAGTGGAGCTGACGGTGATAGAGATCATTGAGCAGAGAAATCGTCATAAAGCATGACAGATTATACAAACAAAAAACACGGCAAGCAAGTACCATAACTGACAGTAGAAGTTGCTGGCATATAACAAAGCCCATTATAAAATCTTACCTTATCTTACCCACCCCCACAATGGAATTTTAGTTTCTTGAAGAAAGGAATGTTTTTGTTTCTGTCCGTGTATTTCCAGCACCTTGCACATAGCAGGAATATATTAGGTGCTTAATAAATACTTGTTATTGATTGACAGGTGAGTGTCAGTAACACACACAGAAGGGACACCTCTGCCACCTGTGTCACTTTGAGAACGTTGCTTAACCACTCTGGGCCTCAGTCCTCTCATCTGTAATATGGAGATAAGATGAATGCTAATGTCCCTTCCAACTCAATATCTTATGAATTAAAATTTTCATTGAACATTTAAATTTTTTTCAATGGGAAAATTTTTCAACTGGAAAATTTTTCTTTGAGATTTAGTTTTAATTTTTCATGGAAGCCGATACAGACAAAACACTTTGCTTTTCTGAAATTGATTTTCTGCATCTATCCTGGAAAGTAAGGGAGACCCATATATTGCAAACACAAAATTACATACATGTGCAGGGCAAAATAATGTTTGGGGGACTAACCAAGACACAGATGGTAAAGCCAGCATTTAAAAGAGTAATTTAGCAATCAAGACCCAATTCACAATAAAAATTCAAGTTTTCATTTTACATAAAAAATCTAGAAGATGTTTTCCCTTTTATTCATTTTCCATATGAACCAAGACTTTAAAGAACCTAATTTACAACTACCAACTATCCCCAGAATGTGCTTTAGACTAGATCATGTGGTTTGGGGGAGGAGGAAAACAGTGGTCTTAGAGGTACAACACCTGAATCCGAAACCCAGCTCTGACCATTTACAACTGTGTGTCCTAGAGTAAGTCATTTTAACTCCCTAAGCATCAATTTCCTCAACTGTAAAAAGGGGACAATAAGGCTTACACTAATCACCCCCATTCACTTGTTGCAAAAACCATTTTTCAAGGCTCAAAGCATTTTTGTTGTTGAGCCATTTAAGTCATGTCTGCCTCCTTGTGACCTCATTTGGGGTTTTCTTGGCAAAGATACTGGAGTGGTTTGCAATTTTCTTCTCCAGCTGATTTTATAGATAAGGAAACTGAGGCAAACAGGGTTAAGTGACTTGCCCAGGGTCAGGCAGCTAGTAAGTGTCTGAGGCTGGATTTGACCTCATGAAGATGTGTCTTCCTGATTTCAAGCCCATCCATTGTGCTGCCTAGCTGCTTTCTGAAAGCACTAGTCACCCATATAAGCTGTGAGCATCATTATCTCAACTCTGTTTGCAGTGATGAGTCAGATCTCCAGAGGAAGGAAGACTCTGTTTTTCCGTCATAGTTCTAGGGGTATCCTTGAGGGACTGCAAGGTTTCTGACTAATACTGTCGGCTCGGGCCTCAATTCCAGTGTGTTCTCCACAACATAAATCACCAGTTACAGTTAGTGTCTACCTTAAATGATCAACTGACCCAGTAATTAGCACCCCAATATAATTTACCCAATTAGCATCAGTTACTTGTAATAAGGGATTTTTATGAAAAGAGATAGCAAAAACAAATACAAATATATCCCCTCCAATCTGAAGTCACACTCTTCCCAGTACCACTTTAGTCACTGGGGAGAGTGGGCTCAATTTAAAAGGTTATTACAAAGAACCATGCCCCCACCCCCCCAATCAAGTTCACTTCCAAACATAGCACAACCGATGGTTGATTTGCTTACAATCATTGCTATGCTGGCTCATTCCTCACCAGGTTCAGCTCTAGTATAGACTTCTAACCTTCCACAGGCTACAGGATCATGGCCATATCCAATAACCCTTTGCTTCTCAGAAACAACAGAACAGTGCCCTCAAGGTATCACGCTTGCTCTGGATGATAAAGGTCCTGAGGTTCTCCACACATACCCACCTGGCCACCCACATCAGCTCATCCTCTTCTCTCACCCACCAGGGAAGGAAGTTGAATCGCCCCCGTGAGACACTTTTATATGCACACCTAGTACTGGTTCAGCAGCTGATCAAAAAGGCATGCTGTAAGACTGGAAATAGTCATAGAATGTTTGCACAGGCTCTAATATTTGCATCAGGCTGAGAGCTTTATATGTGCTCATGGTGCTAAACTCTCAGTGGCTAGTCAGTTATCCATTAAACACTCTAGAAAACTGAGTGGTTTTATTATGCGATTTGTGGAGGAGGCACACCTTGCCTGAATTTTTCCTTTGTCCCTATCTCTTTCTACCTGGAGTGTGCTTATTTGTGTACTTATCCAATCCAACAAGTATTTATGAAGTGCCTACTATGTGCAAAACTCTGTGTTAGATATTAGGGATACAAAAGCAAAAACAAAGGAGTTATTGTTAAAGTGGCTTAAATGCTACATTTCACCCCTGGGGTCCTAAGCTTTTTTGGTGCCATGGACCCCTTTGGCAGCATGATGAAATCTATGAATCCCTTCTCAGAATTAGGGTTTTAAACGCATAGGATTACAACTGGGAGGGAAATATACTGAAATAGCTATTAGATTTTTAAGTTCACAGAACCCTAACTAAAGCACCCGCATGTTCTCTTCTCTCTCCCCACCTTGATAACAAAGATAGTTCAATTTTTCATCACCTTGGCATTAGAGCCTGGAATTTTCCTTTCCAAAGGGGAGAAAATCTGGACTTGTGATTTTTAGCAACCTCGGATATTCAGTGTGGAAACTCCCTCCACAGTTGCAGATGGGCGATGATGATGATGATGATGATGATGATGACGATGATGATAAAAGCTAGCATTCATATAACACTTTAAGGTTTGCAAAGAGCTTTACAAATATTATCTCATTTAATCTTCACGAAGAAGGTAGATGCTATCATTATTGCCATTTTAAGTTGAGGAAATTAAGGCAGATAGACTTGCCCAGAATAACACAGCTTTTAATTATCTGATGTGAGATTCAAATTCAGATCTTCCTGAATCCAAGTCCAGTTCTCTATCCACTGTACCACCTGGCTTCAAGTTGAATATAACTTAATAGTTTTGGAAAGTTAGCTAGAACAGACATGTTAAGTGAATTGACACTGTAACAAGTAACATGAGTTGAATGTGTCACTGACGTGACTTGAACCCAACTCTTCCAGATTCTACTTTCTCTATATTAGACTACCTCTTTCCCTTGCTCTTCAATAAATTATTGCCTAAATATTTATTTTGGATTAGATCTATGATTTCTACGTGTGCTGGCTGAGGGCCAACCTAATTCAGTTTGGAGGTTCATTCCCAGTTGGTCAAAGGTGGAGGAAATTTTTCAGCCATGGCAACTCTTGGAAGCTTAGTGACCTCTGTTTATACTGATAGACTTTCAGGTCCTTTGGATGTTTATGTAAGTTTACTCAAAAAGAACAGTGGGGAACTCCTATCAACATACCTGCACAGATCCCTTTCATAGTCACATTTGTTCCTTAGATGGAAATGTTGGAGGAAGTGTAAAGTCAGGCTAGGGCATTTCTGTCATTACCCAAGCCCTGGCCAGGCAGCCCTGGAACTGAGCTGCTCCTGGGTTGACTGTGGAGATCCTTTTGTTTTCAGGCAGCAAATAGTCAAGGGGAAACTAGTCAAACTCGTTGGGGCCTGAGGCTGATCAAGTGCACCCTTGTCAGCTTTGCCTTATATAGTTGACCTTTTTTGTCTTCCCCTCCCTTTTTCACCTGTCAACACCACATGCCTTCTCCACTCAGCCTCTGCTCCCATGGATGTCCCTTGATTTGGGAATCTCAAACCACATGATCTCAGATGATAGCAAAGTGAGTCACACAGAGAGACAGCTGCTGACAGTGCCAGGAAGTCCTCAAGCTTTGCCGGGTGACCCATGGGGGGCCTCATGCGTCATCCAGTCAATCGACCACAGTTGATGCTATGGTTCCCACAGCTGTTCATTCCCTGTTGCAATCACAGTGGCAGAGAAGGTTTCCCTCCTCCCAGAGAGGCAGCTCAGCATTGCTGGCTCTGACCTTGAGGTGGGGTAGAGTGTCATAGGAAAGAGCCTTCCTGCCCAATGCTAGATTCCGTACTCTTTCCTTTTCCTCCCACTCCCAATGATTCCATTCCACCTCAAGCTAAAAGCTTTTCCTAAGCAATGAGGACAGGAAAGTAGAAGAATCACCAGGGTCCAAAGGAACAAACTCTGGGGTCAGAGAGGTGCAAGAAGAACAGAATATATTTAGAAGCTGCTGGAGAAAAGAACCTGAAATCAAAAGTAATGAAGAATTCTTTTTTTTCAATCACCCGTGTGTCTTCACCACCCACAGGGACAATCACAACCTCGATCTAATCATCACCCACAGGTAACTCACTTCCATGATCAATTATTCTGAAATTTTTGAAGTGAACCAAGGCCTTTTATGACTCATTCCACCTAAACCTATGATTTGTCCTCACCACTACCTACAGTCTCTCCACCGTGCTTTCCTTCCTTCTCTGGTGTCACTTGATACTCTCCCCGGTTTTTACCCTGGAGTTAACAACTTAACATTACACTATTCTATACTCTCAGATCCCTCATTTTCTTTATCATAACCCTGCTCATGCCTTGCCAAGACACAAACTTGTATTACTCACACAATCTGCCTCTTTTACTCCTAAAGACACGTTGTTGGTCATACAAAGTGATGGGGTACGCTAAAGATTTTTATCCAACCTCAACTGGACCCTCACTGCAGCAAGCCAATTTGGGTACTCCTCCTTAATTGATCCCATTATCCACTGTGGCTATTCCAAAGCTTCTAGAGTGTCTCCTCAAGTCTCTCATACTGCCCCTTCATGATAGGGCCCCTTCTCCAGCAGGGGACCTCTCTCCACTCTTTACTGAGAAAATAAAGGCCATTTGTTCTGAGTTCCCTCTTTTCCCCTTTTCTATATCTCAAAACCTTTTGACATTGTTTCTTATTATCTCATCTTTTACTTCATTCTCTGATAGAGAGGAGGCCCTTCTCCTCATCGGAGTCAATCTCTCTACATGTACTCTTCAATCTTTTCCAAGTATAATCATCCCCTCTCTGTTGCTAATATTTAATCTTTCCCATGCCATGAATCCCAGGATTCTTTTCCTATTGCCTATGGACACATGACATTAAAAATTCCACCTACCCTTTGCATAGGGGGCCCTTCATACTTGAAATGCATGCCCTCCCCTTTCCACTGCCTATAAGAATGCCTAGTTTCCTTCAAAGCTCAGCTAAACCACTACTCCCTGTATAAGACCTTTTGTGGCACTCCAAGCTTCTAGTGCCCCAGTTTCTTTGCATATACTTTATATATACTTATATGTGAACTTTACATATACTTATATGTGAACAAATAAGAACGTATTCTTTTATAAAATATAAGCTTATTTAAGGCAGGCTCTGTTTTTTCTTTGTATGTTTTGTCTTTGTAGCTCCTAACACACTGCTTGAAACATGGTAGTCATTTTGTGAAGGTTTATTGATTGACTGTTCAACAGCTGCATGACAATTAGCAAGTCACTTACTCTCTGAACCTGTTTCTTCATCTGTAAAATGTAGATAATAATACCCTTCCTACCCACCTCACAAGGGTGTTTACAGATTAAATAAAATAATGTGTATAAAATGTCTTATAAACCTTAAATTGCCATATACACGTTAGCTATCACTATGCAGATCACAGTACTGAATTATTTCAAGTTAAGATAAAGAAAATCAATTTGAGTCTTTCAAACACTCAACCTCAACCTCAGATATCACTCTAAATGAGTCCATAGAACTTGTTGTTTCCTTCAAAGGAATTAAAATGATTAAATAAGCTAGTATCCAAGAGACTTGTTCTGTATTTAGCATTCATCTTCTACGACAAATAAGAAAGAAGATCGCAAAGATCATGGCAGAAAATACATCCACAAGAGTAGTGACTGAAAAATATTGACATATTCAGAATGAAGATATACATAGGTGTCAGAAAACTTCATAGAATAGAAAGAAAATATAAGATAACATCGGAAGAAGATGTAGTGGCCAGAATTTAACAAAAGGCAAACTGAGGCAATTCTCGAGCAAGATATTTTTTATTAACAGGGACATGCAGCCTGGTAACAAAGGGGCTAATTACCTAGCCTCTGTTTATGCCCTCTTTTATACTATTCCTAGGTATGTCTTCCTTCAGATTGGTTTGACAGTATATCATTTGGACCTCCTCTGGCAAATGTAGGGCAACTCTGATTGAAGGAGATTTTAATTAGGAGGTGGGTTAACAGTTCTGAGCTCCTCCATATTACTTCTTTGTTAGGGGGCAGGACTAATCCTCAACATCAGTCTACAGCTAGGAAAAAAAGACTGGCTTTCAGATGCAATTGATCACACTCCTTTCTGACAACCAAGGAATGACAGTTGCTCTGTGAGAGACAGCTGCCTCCCAGAAATATTGATTAGAAAAAAAATAAGCCATCTCAAACAGGTTTTTACTGGCTTGGTCTCCATTTTTTAGACCAGGTCACCCCAAACTTTGATGAGGGAAAAAATAAGGATAAAGCAACATGTACCTGGTAGAGAACCTAGCTCAGGCTGGCTTCTTGTTTAGAGGGTAAACAAAAGCCAGAGTCTTTGTCCAAGTAGATGTCTTGGGAGCTGGGAGTAATTATCTTATTCAGTTATGTTCTCCAGAAACTACCTGACCTGCAGAGGTTAAGGGTCTAAGGAAATGTATGAATGCACATAGAAATATTGGCAATACAATCCAACATTTTTCCTCAAACATAAGTTCTATACAAGTTAAAACTGGCTGGTCTTGAAGACAGAATTTACAGTGGTAAAACTAAGAATCATCAATCTATCAGAAAAAAATATGATGTTATGAAAATTCTTAGTATCATAATTCAGGAAATAATATTTTAAACATTGGAAACTGGAAACATCGGACAAAATACAAATACTTAGAACCAAGAGGATGTCAACATATTTAATTTGCCTCCATGACTTAATTCCATATTTATCTTACCAAAAAATGTAGTAGCAAAACTTCAGAACTTTGATGTCAAGCAAGCAAGCATACAAGCAAGCACAGTCATACAGCAAACATGCAAGAAAAAGCTCCTCCTTTATCAGGGAAAATCAGTCTGTATCACTTAAAGCTATCTTTTGTTTATAATAAGTGAAAGGAAGTATTGAAAGGTGATATCCTAGAGGGTATTATTCCACTAATAACATATCTTGCAAAGTTGGTCCTCATCATCAATAAAAACGAACTTTCTGCAAGTAAAAGATTCAAATAATTATTTCGAAAGAAATCATTAGTGACCACAGAATTTTACATGTAAACCATGGAGTACAAGAAAAGTGGAGCAGTAGAATTACCAAAGAAAGACTAAACAATAAATAAGTTTTTTTCCTATATCTAAGGCTAAACAAAGTTATTGGTTTTTTTTAATTTTTAAACATATTATTGGAAGTTAACAAGAGAATACATAAAATATATTTATGGATAAAAGAGCTAAAAAGATTTTTAAAATCAGAAGAAAAGAAAGAATTCAATTAATATTTACTGAAAAAATATTAAATTAAGATTTATTTTCTCATTGGTGTAATGAATTATTATTTGGGGAGGTAAGAAAGTACAACAATAAATTATTTGGAGCAAGGTAGCAGAATAGTGTGTCAAGAAGGGGTCCACAATGGTATTCCTATATGGCCTGGGCTTGCAAAGAAAGGATACTACAGCTTTTTAGTCTCACTTTATATTGTGAACTTAGATCCAAAAAGAGCATTTTGGAGCGGGGAGGCTGGCGTCTGAATAGTGGAGCCCAAGTTAGGTCACTCCTGTGAAGAGCGGATGCATGCCCTTGGGGTATCATGGCACATGACTGGACTTAGAGGAGTACGTGCCTAGGAAGTCTTGTAATAACCTCTTGGGATGGGGGGAGAGAAGGAACTTCAGGAGACTTTCTCCAACAGGGGTCATGCTTTTCAGGACCACCTTTCATTCTCAAAGAAGTGTCTGTTGCAGAGGGCTAGAATATAGAGGAACGTAGCACCTAAAATAGCATACACGACCTTTTCTTAGTATGAACAGGTGGTAAATAAAAAAGCATTAGTAGAACTGTGTATCTTGACATCATATCACATTGCCTCTTTCATGGATAAATATTTCAGGAATTTAAGCCCTCTGAAAAAAAATCCTTAAAAAATATTTAAGAGAAGGAGGGTGTAGGTAAGAGATGTAATTGAATTAATAGGTGAGATGGATAGAGGAAAAAACTAAACCTCACCTGATATGAGGGTCATTGAGAAAATAAAGGATATGCAAGCTAGGGGTAGGGTGTGAATAGATTAGATTACAGCATAGTCTACAAAGGGAAAGGATAAAGTAAATTAATGTTTCTTGGAAAGACACATTGTGGCTAGTACTTAGGTGGGGAGGCAGGGTTGTGGCAGGAAACAAAAGTGAGGAATACTCTTACCTGGCCTGGGAAATGAAAGGTCCAAAAAGAAATAAAGAATGAGAATAAAGTAAATTCAATGAATTCTGTCAAAATGATATGTGTGGGAAGGAGAGTCTGTGGGAGGAGACTAAAATGAACTGGTATATACAAACTAAAGCTAATAGATGAAAAAATAATCAATACCAAGAATAAATGAATGAACATACAAAGTAACTATCATAAGTTTGAATGTAAATCAAAGTCATAAATAAAAGAAAGACTATAGCAGAATGAATAAGAACAAACCCAAACTGTTTTCTAGGTGGAAAGAACATGTATACAATTGGGTACAATAAGATATACACAAGATAAATTGGAGATGGTCAACAGAGGGAAGGTACTAGAATTAAAGGGAATTGGAAAGGCTTCTTGTAGAAAATAAGCTAAAAATTAATGATATGGAGTGAAAATGAACTGCTGAATTTGTTTCAGCTTCAGAATTTCAGAATATTTCAGCTTTCAGAATATTGCTTAAGATGATTCAAAAGAAACAGTAAGGGTTATAATCATGATTTTAGATGAGAAAACAATAAAAATTCAAAATGTAAGGACAAATAAAGGTAGCAATTGAATTATGCTTAAAGACTCTAGAAGTAATGAAATGATGTCATTCTTAAATGTGTGTGTATCCACCAAGTTGCATAGTACCTAAGTTCTAAAAGGAAAAGTCAAACGAATTACCAAAAGGCATTGACGGTAATGCTGATGATTCGATATTCTCTTTCGGAATTAGATACATTTAGCAGAAAGATAAACAAGAAGGAAAATGTACAGGTGAAAATATTTTTAAGGAAAAATAAACTTGAAAGGTTAATGCACTGTGAATGAGGAGATCAAAGAATATAAATATTTCTAACTGTTTTGTGATACTTTCACAAAAATTTATTATATGTGCTAAGGCATAAAAAATAAGTGTAGAAATGTCAAACGGGTCCTTTACAGGCCATAACACAAAAATAATACTAATTAAATTTTAAAAAACACAAATGAAAGATACAGACCTAAACAGAGAGTAACAACATCCTGAATAAAGAGTGGGCTAAAGAACAAATCACAGAAACAATAAATAATCATGTCAAAGAGAATGATAGAAATGAGACAATACAACAAAATATGGGATACAACTAAAGTCATCCTAATAGAAATTTTTTTTCATCTTTGAACCCACATACAAATAAAACAGAAAAGGAGAATTAATGTGTAGGAAAAAAACTGGAAAATTAACAAATGAACAAGCTCAAAACAAACACTAATGAGCAGTCCTGAAAATTAGAGTTGGAATAGAAAAAATTGCAAAATAAAAGACTCTGGAACTGACAAAACAATGAGTTGTGGGCTTTTTTTAATTTATTTTATTTTTTTTAAAAAATAAGCTTACTTGATCGAAACAAGTGGAAAATAAAGTTAGTAAAAATAAAGCAGAGCAAGGTGAATTTACAGTGCATAGAGAGTAAATATGAAGAATATTCAGGGGGGAAAATACCCAAATTAACAAATTAGGACACCGAGATCTTAAACAGTCCTAAATCAGTAAGAAAAATTAAACAAGACAGAATTGAACTTCCCTGCTAAAGGAAATTTTAAAAAAAAAGACTCAGATTTATGAGTGAAATTAATCAATTAATAAATTTAAGCAATTAATATTTATGCCTCAAAAATTTATGATAAATGAAAAAGAAGACATTTTATGAAAGTCCTTTTATGAAGTAAATATAGTCCTGATATCCAAATAAAGGAAGGTTAAAGTAGAAAAAGAGAATACCAATTTCACTAATAAATATTCATTTTAAAATTTACATAAATATTAGTAAAGACATCAGAGCAATATTTCCAAAAAATCATTATGAGTAAGTTGGTCACATTACAGGAATGCAAGAATACTCCAACAGTAGGAAATAAAATAGCTTTAGTAATTTTTTTTTTAAATAGAAAATTTCTTGCCCATAAACTCCCTCTACCAATGCAGATTGGCAACTGGCTTATAGCATAATCTTCAAGAATAGCTGAGGACACTACGAAATTAAATGATTTAGCCATGGCCACATAGTTACTGTGTCAGAGGCAGGCTAAAACCCATGTCTCATTTTTTCCAAGGACAAACCAGTCTTCGCTTGGCCGTGCCATTCCTATTTAATCACATAAGCAACAAAAGTAATGGAAAGCAACATGATTATATACATACATTCAGAAAAAGCCTTCAACAAATTATAACTCATTTATGTTTGAGAAAAAAACCTTTAAAGGCACTGAAAGAAAGAGCCCTTCTTTGAAATTATCAAAAATGTGTACATGAAACAGAGCTGGCATTATTGGCAATGAATAAACACTGGAAAAAGTTTAGAGGTAAAACAAGGTTGCCCTCTGGCCCCACTGTGATTTTACACAATGCTAGATATGCTAGCTATAATAATAAAATGAGAGAGAAATTAAAGATATGGATATCAGTAAAGAGAAGATACAAACATCTTTATTTGCAGATGCAAAAATGATGGTTTACTTAGGAAAAACTCAGAAAATCATCTAGTAAAATAATTAAGATGATAAATAAATTCAGTAAAGTAGCAGGTTCCCAAAGAGATACAGAGAAAATCACAATCATTCCTATGCAGTAGTAACCAAAAAGGGGTGGGGGGGAGGGAATAGAGAAATTCCACAACTGTAAGTGCATAAAATGTCATGGACTTAACCTGTCAAGACACTATGGATTTATTTTAAGAAATAAAATCAGGCTGAACTTGGAGTCAGGAGCATCCGGGTTCATCACCATCCTCTAACACTTACTAGTTGTGTCCATGAACTTCACTGAATATTAATTCCTTCATCTGTAAAATGGGTGTAATAATGTATAAGGGACCAGCTTATCAAGTTGTTGTGAGGGGGATAGTGAATAAAAAAAAAAACACTTTAAAAATTTAAAATGTAAGAGAAATGTCCATTAGTATTATTATTAATATTATATTTAGTTAATATGTTTATATATTATATCGCTTATATTGATGTAGGTATATGATACACAATATGCTTATATATCAACATATAATATATTAATAACACAATATTGATATTTACTATATTTATTTACTAATGTTTTTTGTTCTCTCTCTGGTCTGCCGATGAGCCTTTCCCACTTAGCTCAGTCAGTCCTTAGACATCTAAATAAGTCAGCCAACAAGCCAGGCAATCAGCATTTATTACGCGATTACTCCATGTGCCAAGCACTGTGACGTTCTTCACTGAGCCCATACTCAAAGCTGGGTTTGTTTTTTTTTTTTTTAAGACAAGCCTCTCTCTGATGACATCCTTCAACTCGAGTCTTCTGGCCAATTCTTAATTAGCAATGCTCTACAGCTTTTTCATATGTAACATTTGGCTCTCCACTGCCCTTTGGGTGACTGCCATTTAATTCTTCAAACACTCTAGTGCTCCATGACTCATAGGATCCCAGATTAAAGCTGGAAGAGTAAACATCAAGAGCAAACCTCTCATTTTGTAGACAAGGAAACTGAGACAGATAGATGGAGGTTAAGTGACTTGCCCAGTGGTAGCACAATTGGTAAGTATCAGAGGCAGGATTCAAACTCAGGTCTTCCTGACTGATGCAGTGTTGTCCACTCACAGAAATCCAACATGAGGCAGTGTGGTGTAGTGGACTTAGAGTCAGAAATTCTGGGTTTTAAATCCTGTCTTAGTCCTATCAACTGATTGACCTTGGGCAAGTCATAGATAGGTATACAAGTAGAGAGAGCATTGAATCTGGAGTCAGGAAGACCTGAGTTCAGATCCAGCTTCAGACATTCTCTAGTCTTGTGATCCTGAGCACATCGCTTCAACTCTGTCTGGCTCAGTTTCATCTGCAAAATGAGCATAAAAATAGCACCTACTACCCAGTGTTGTGAAAATCTAATGTGATTATAATTGTAAAGCGCTTTGCAAATCCTCAAGAGCCATATAAATGCTAGTTATCATAATTATTATCTTTGCTGAAACTCGGTTTCCTCATCTATGAAGCGAAAGAGTTGGACTCAAAATCCTCTAAATCTCTTCCAAGTCTAAATCTATGATACAGCATGTAACACAATGCGTAGAACAAAGTAGACACTTAAATGCTAGTTGATCGACTGACCATCGTAATACCCCTGCTATCATAGTTATTTCAAGTCAGAGGGCAATATAATGACACTTTAGGTAGAGTTTCCTCCGAGGCTGCTTTAGTTAGTTTATGTTAAACAACCACAATAACCAAAGAATACAATCAAAATTGCTCCAAGCTCCCGGTTAGGAAAAATTTTAACATTTATAAAATGGCAGACGTTTCACTCTTTGTCTTAATTTGTTTTTATTTCTCTTTCCTGGTAATTATAACCCCTTACTCCTTTGTGGCTGAAAAAATTCAGAAAACCACAAATTAACATTATCTGTGTTATATCATAATTTTGTTTATTTTGTTAAATATTTGCCAATTACATTTCCCTGGACTGGAGGCTGCTTATGGCTATGGGCAGTGAGTTGGACACCTCTGCTCTAAATACCTGGTCTCCCAACTTGAAACTGTAGTCTTTAATGTTTCTAAACTATGTTCTAGATTTTGCTCTCCCCAAAGGGAGTTCAGTGGGAAAGAGGGCTGGATTTTGACTCAGAGGGCAGAGGTTCAAATACCGTCTCTTCCATTTCCTGGCTTTGTTACTTAAAACATGGATTTACATCCTATTTCTTTCACTTCCAACCATATCACTTTGAGTAAATTCCTCTCTGGGCATCACTTTTGTCAACTGTGAAGTCAGGGGTTTGGACAAGCTAGACTCAAGCATCACTTCCTGTTCTTAGAGCTATGATCTTATGAAAGCTGATAGTCACCATATCAGTTCTGATTGCTTCCTTCCAATCAGAAGCACTGAGCCATCATCGCCTCCCTTGACTCTGTCACCAGCTAATCCACCCAATTGCTTCTGCTTCAGATAATACAAACTAAAAGACTGGTCTGAGTATTTTACCAGGTCCCTTATGGAAAATTGATGTTAAAGTTCTGTTTAGATTTGGGTAAGAAAAGATGATCAAGGTTGCACTTGTATAGAAATGTCCTTCAGTGAGGACCTGTGCAAGCAAATGCAGAGAAACGTAAGCAGAATTAAGAGAGCAGCAGGCACATAAGCCACAGTTAATTGAATGAAGATAACCCAGAAAGGCAACATAACCCAGGTCAAATGCGGTGGACCAGGTTGGTTCTAGATCACCCATCTAGAGTTGGAAGGGACCTCGGAAACCATCTAGTCCAACCTCATTTTACAAGATGGAAACTGAGGCACAAAGAAATGAAGCAATACCCAAAGGTCACGTAGTAAGAGGCAGAACCAGGACTTGAATCCACATCTTCTGATTTCAGATTCAGAGCTCTTTCCGTTGCACCATGATACATGAATGAGACAAAACCATCTAGCTTTCTATCAAACCCTCCCCCTACCAAAAAAAATGTAAGGGCAGAAAGTTAACACATGATCAGTAGTGATCACTGTATTGAATTTTGAGCAGAAGGCATTCTGCTAGGGGTACATAGGTGGTACAGCGGATAGAGCACCAGGCCTAGAGTCAGGAAGTCCTCAGTTCAAATCTAGCCTCAGATATTTAATAACCATGTGACATTGGGCAAGTCACTTAACCCTGTCAGCCTCAGTTTCCTCATCTGAAAATGGGCTGGAGAAGGAAATGGCAAACCACTCCATTATCTCCACTCCAAGAAAACCCCAAACGGGGTCACAAAGAGCTGGACATGACTGAAAAATAACTGAACAACAGAAGGTACCATAAAAAGTGATTGGTGTGTCAAAGCAAAGTATATCACTAATTAAAAAAAAAAACTTCGCCTTAGCATCAGTTGATATTCTCCCCAGTCTTTCCTTCCAGCTGTGGTTTTCTGAATTTTGTCAGCCACAAAGGAGTAAATTAAGACAAAGAGTGAAACGTCTGCCATTTTATAAATGTTAAAATTTTTCCTAACTGGGGGCTTGGAGCAATTTTGATTGTATTCTTTGGTCGTTGTGGTTGTTTAACATTAACTAACTAAAGCAGCCTCGGAGGAAACTCTACAATGCTTTGGATTTTTTTTTGTTAACTCACATGTATACATGATCAAATGAGATAACTTATAAAATATTTGTCCACCTTAAAGCACTATATAATTCTAGCTATTATTAGTACGTTGGTGGTGGTGGTGGTGATCACTCCAATAATTACTTCCTCTTCAAGTAAGTTCCTTCAGGAGAGAGATTATTTTATACCGTTTATCTTGGTATCTCGAGAACCTGGAAAAATCTTGAATAAATGCTTGTTGAAGTGAATTAAAGGAATGTCTAGTTTGTAGCCCATGCTTGGAATGGACTCCCCCGCCCCCTCATCTCTCCCTCTTAGGCTCCCCATCTTTCTTCAGAGCTCAGTTTAAGCATCATCACCTACACTAGGCCTTTCCTGATGCCCTCAGCAGGTATGCCTTGACCCCCATCCCCTGACCAATTACATTGTATTATATTTTGCATATATTTAAGCAGCTAGTTAGTGCAGCGTATGGGGGCCTGGGATCAGGAAGATCTGAGCTCAGATCTGGCTTCAGACTCTAGCTATGTGATCCTGGGCAAGTCACTTAACCCTGTTTGCCTCAGGTTCCTCATCTGTAAAATGAGCTGGAGAAGGAAATGGCAAACCACTTCAGTACCCTTACCAAGAAAACCCCAAATGGGGTCATCAAGAGTCAGACATGACTGAAAAACAACCAAACAACAATAATATTTTGCATATAGTTAAATATAGTCATGTATTTTGTGTTTGTTTCTATGTGTGTGTTGTATTTTTTTTGTCCTGATAGAGTGAAAGTTTCTTGCGCACATGCATTGTTTCATTTTTGTCTTTTTGTCTCAATGCCTTGACCAGTGCCTGGCAGAGAGAAAATAGGCATTTGACAAATGTTTTTTCACTGATTGGTCAGTTCAATCCTAATCAGATATAGACACAGTCATCTTTTCACAAATTTTACACTCATCTTGAAATCCTTGAAAGCAAAAAAAAAAAATAGGTTTGGGCAAAGTAAGAATAACAATAACTAATGTTTATATAGGTCTTACTATGAGTCAGCCACTGAACTAAACATGCTACAATTATTTTCTTAATTGATCCTCATAACAACCCTGAGAAGTATTATTATTATGCCCATTTCATAGATGAGGAAATTGAGGCAAAAAAGAGGTTAAGTGACTTACCCAGGATCACACAGCTAGTAGGCATCTGAGGTCAGATTTGAGCTCAAGTCTTCCTTATTCCAGGTCCAGTGCTTTATCCACTGTGACACCCTTGTTCTTTTTGACTAAACCCTGATCACTTAGAGGTTTTGAAAAAAATCCGGTTTCCCAGAACTGAATAAATACATTAAATTTTAGAATGGTAACAATGATGGTGAACACTTATATAGTACATTTGCAAGGCACTTTACATTATATTATCTCATTATAATTATAAGGCAAAGCTTTGCAAAGTGCCCAGAACATAGTAGGTGCTTAATAAATGCTTGTCAATGGATGGGCATCATTTGCTTATTTTTAGATTAAAACTTGAAGAAATCCATGTCATTGGAAATGAATCATTTATTCTAGCTATTTCTTATGTAGGATTTAGCAAGATTGCCAGTTTGGAAATAAATGAGAATTAGCCTCAGGAAAGGACCCCAAAGAGTGTTCCACTTCATCCCAAAGCCCTTCAAGGGAATCACGGGGGCTGCATACCCTCATTCTCATTCTAATCCCGACTCTCTCATAGTATCTCTCACCAAGGAGCAGAAAATGATTGGTTTTTAGTGCCATCTACATTTCTGTGGGTCAAGAACACCAGAATAAAACAAAGACAAGCCCCTTGTCACAAACTACCCAGAAGCACCTTTCTCCTGTCAGCCTCCTCCAAGGATAGCAATATAGCTGTTCTTGTTGGAATTCTTATTAAATCCTGATAAATACTGAATCTTCTTGCATGGCCATTTAAGAGAATCTTATATGGTAGGTTTTTTAAATGATCTCCAGTCATATTGCTTTTATCTTTTTCCCTCTCTTATTGATTTTTCTCCTTAAGACTTTAATTCACTCTTCTGCAGCGTCTCTAGTCAAGAGAGGAATTCTGCACATCACATAGAGATAACATTCCAACTCAGACTGGGTCACTCACATCGCTCATAAGAATACCAGCTTCCTGCAGCTTGCTAGTCCTCTCCAGCTTTGCAGGTTCTTTTGGTCTGTCTTTTCATTCTCCCCCCTCTCCCTTAGTATTTGAGTCTTAATCTTTCTTCAGACTCACTCTTCATGCTGTGCTCATCTGAAATGTACCAATAATTGCCCGAGCTAAGCCTGGTCTCTTCATTCTATGTGCTCCATGAAGAAGCTCCAGAAACAGGAAGCGGAGCTTTTCTTCAGATGGGACCTAACGCAGGGGACGGCCCTCAGGGATCGTGTGCATCGTTCGTTGTTTTCTGCAGATATGGCCCAATGTCATGTATAGTTGTTTCCAAAAGATGCAACTAAATACCATTTAACTAAGAGCTGCAACAAAATAACTTTGCCATTCTGAATCATCTGGCTGGGGGTGGAGGAGGGAGGAGATGGCGAGGAGGATTTTTGTGAGGACTCACGTAGTGCTTGTTGAGAACTACCATCCTAACTCCCACTCAAACTGATGAGTTGGGGACCCATACTATGGTTATTAAGTTCCCTCAGGCTCCTAGGACTACCCTTTAGGAGCTGAGGAAGGTTGTTTGTCTAGTACTATAGCTCATTCGACCCTACTAGTGTGCTTCCTGTGGCGATGGTCAGTTGATATTATCATTTAGTTTTTAGAAATGGAGATTATGTTAAAGAGGTAGTTAGGTGACTGGGCCCAGACTCAGAGAGAACTGAGTTCAAATATGACTTCAGACACTTACTAACTATATGACCCTGGACAAGTCACTTAACCTCTGTTTGTCTTAATCCATTGGACAAGGAAATGGCAAACCACTCCAGAATTTCTTCCAAGAAAACCCATGGATAGTATTGGTGTGCTACGGTCCACAAGGTCACAAAGAATCAGACATGACTGAACAACAACAATATATTAAGACAATATAGTTGGTATAAAGCATTTTCCCCAAAATGTGTGACTCTTCCACCAATACATACAGGATCCACAGGAATGTGGACTCAAGCTTAGAGATGGCAAAAGGGCAATTTATAACTCTTATAAGTTTTTTTGCTAGAGTCCACAAAGAATAGCCCATATACTTAACATATAACTTTTCTGCTGGACTTTTGTTAAGGGCTTTATTCTGTGTCTAGTCAATCCTTGGCTTCTTATATAGATACTAATGTCATCTGTCCTGAAGTTCCTGCTAAGGTATTGATGGGAAGATAGAAAATCGAGAATCTTCCAGCCTTTTTAAATTTCGAAAAGATCTTCTCTAGCCAAGCAAGTGTGGAGGACGCTAATACTGAGGCTAAGACCTTAGGATCTGTTCCTTTCTCCTCACCTAACTTTTTCTCAGGAGTTTAGCTGTAACACTCTCTCCTCTCTGCTTCCAGCCACTCAAAATCTCTTGAATTTTGAACTGACTTTCTGATTTTCATAAAGACATCCACAGGGCATTACCAAATTCAGGGGTGGGGAACCTGTGGCCTTGAGGCCACATGGCCTTCTATATCCTTAAGTTCAGTATTTTGACTGAATCCAAATTTTAGAACCTTCTGTAAAATTTAGATTGAGTCAAAAGGTCACACTTAAGGATCTAGAAGGCCACATGTGGCCTCAAAGCCGCAGGCTCCCCACCTTTGGCCAAGTCCTATACCCCCATCTGAACAGATTTCCTGTGACTTCAATGGAGGGGTTTAGGTCTTGTTCATACCCAATGAACAATAAAGATATGTTCTCTCACTTGATAAATGTATCAGGGCTAAGTGATTATGGTATATTCTTACATGATAAATGTTTGAGAGATTAGCATCTTGACATGCTTTAAATGGGGTAGAGTGATTTGACTAATTTACCCAATCAGCACCCCTTTATAATTAGCTAAATTTTAACACTCATTCTTCCTCACATTATACTGACAATCACCTTTGCCATTATTCGAAAGAAAGAATTCACTCTCGAATACATACAACAGTGGCTCGGTGATCTCATTTATGGGGATCAACCTAAAGTCAGTCAAAAAGACGCTTACCATGTACCAAGAACTGCACTGAGTTCTGGAGATACAAAGAAATGCAAGACAAAAATAAAAACAAAAACACTTTATCATTTGATATCAAAATGTAAGTTGATATTAAACTGATGAGCATTTGTTTCAGGGCACAATTTATAGTCATTTAAAGAACAATTGAAACTCCTGAAGGAAATCTGGGCCCTTCCAGCTCTAAAGCTATGGTACTAAGATAATTTAGTCTGTTCTCCTCGTTTTATATTCCAGGCCCAAATTATTATCCAGCTGAGGTATTTGTCATTAATTCTTTGGATAGACGATAAGTTTCTCAAGAGCAAAGATTGTTTTACTTTAGTCTTTATATCCATACTACATGACACACAACAAAAACTTAATAAATCATATATAGCATATATTATATATTGATATATTTACATACATACACATATGTATGTATATAATGTGCATAAAATGCATACATATAAATGAAATACACTCAGATAAACACATGCTTGTAGATTTTTTAAAAAGCTATGCTTATCTGACTCCATATCATCATTTAGACAAAACATATTTGTCATCCATTTGTGTTTTTCTTGTGTGAATGGTTAAACTAAACTCTTGAGTAATTATAAACCTCATTCATGCAGTGATTCTGGACTTGACTCAATCAGTACAATATCATCTGCAGATAGGAGGCTCTGGAGAGATCAATGAATAAGGGTTATCAAGAGTGCTGTGAGTTTCATGTAGTTTATCTGTACAGCCCCATCACAGCCTACTCTATATGACACTTAGTAAGAGCTATTGTTATTAAACGTCTAAGAAAATATCCCTAAGGACAAACAATAAATACCACTATGGCAAAAGTGGCTTGGAAATCTGCGGAAAAATACTGAAATATCAATATATAGCTAGAACATCAGTGGAAAATTTAAACACTGTTCCACTTTAAAAAAAATACTGAAATGGAAAAGAAGCTAGAAAAAATGTGTTATCTCATTTAATTCACGCAACATTTATGCTGTATGAGACGTCTGTACAGAGCTGTTTACACGCTTTCTCTACCATTAGGTTGTGGGCTCCTTGAGAACAGTCTTTAACATTTCTTTGTGTCTCCAGATTTAGCAGAGTGCCTGGCATATAGTAGGTGCTTAATAAATGTTTATTGACTGGTCGATTGACTGACAACAACCCTGGGAGACAGGTGCTTCTATCACCCCACCCTTAGGCTAATCCTGGGGCCAGACCTCAACACAGGCACCTGTATCCCATGCTGGAGGTTCGGGGAAAGGCATTGAATGCATGCCCTCAAGGTGACATAGTAATAAACCTAAGCCTCTCAATTTTGTTACCTCCAGTTCTTTCCATGAGACCAGGATGCATCCTCTCATTTATTATATCAAAGAGGAAAAAATACTTTTAATGTTTATGGTCAGTTATTTTGAAGCCAATGGGAGCTTTTTGTATCTCCCACCCACTCATTCTTTTAAGCCCATCTCCCGCGATGTCAGTGCACTCTGGGTAATTTGGTAAGCATTGGCCTCAGGCCCTGTTCCATGGACAACACGGGTCTAAGAAGCAGGACTCTGGGCTGTGGGATTTCGCGGGGGTATTCGGACAAGATGGGGATTGGGAAATAGGGGTGGGCGAGGCAACCGGCCGAATTCCAAATTCCCTGGGCTCTGGCCCCACGGAACTCGGGAAACATGAAGCGGGACTGGGGCTCGACAGGATTCAAGTCCCGGTGCCTCTTCCCCGACTGGCAAGCGCAGAGCCGGAAATCCAGATGAATAGAGCCCTAAATGTTTTTTTGTTTGACATTCATGCCGAATAGAAAATGATGAATCCATTAGCAGCTCCTTCCGCTGCCAAAAGAAACAGACTTGCACTTGTAAATTGCTTTCATTCGGGTCTATCAAGTCACTGCCTGCGCTGCTTGGACAGCCTTGACAGTCATCTGTCATTCCGAAGAAGCTGGGTTTTGAGGTGCGAAGGTACGGGCTTCATTGTCTGCTGTGTGTTCGTGCGTGTTGGTGTGTTGATCTGAATGTGACTCATTCAAACGGGAGGACGCAAACAGTTTAAACAGAATTCACTGAGAGGGGGAGGGACAGAGGGTAAGATGTCGCATTGGAGCTTGTTTTGCTTTATTCTGAACTTGGGCGCTAATTTTGTGAAACAATGGGCTTATTGGATTGATTTTTCTCCCCTCTCCCTGCCCCCAAGATATGCTATTGAGAAACAATTAGCTATTTTATTTCCCGGCCCAGAAACATGTTTCCAGATCAGACGGTCTCCCAGACATGCTCTGGTGCTTTAGAAAATGACTGTGAACACAGAACTGCAGATTTCCAGGAACTCTGGGTAGGAAGTGACCTCAGTGGCCAACTGGACCACACCATGCCTGATCACAAATCCCCCCCAAGTGACGATCCAATTTTTGTTTAATTCCGCCCCCTTGCCCCCTTATCCCTCCACTCTCACCCCCTCACCGCCCCCCCAACTCCGCAGTGAGGGGAAACCTACCACCATTAAGGGCCTCATCCAATTCCTTCATTGTACAGATGAGGGAATTAAGGCTTAGAAAAGGGAAATAAATTAGCCAGGGTCATATAAGTGTCAGCTACCTGACCACAGATGGTCATCACCTCACAGCCTCAGGTGTCCTGATCTGTAAAATGGGGATAAAAGTACTTTGACTACCTAACATCTCAGCATTCACAGATTCACCAAATGTGAGCGTTGAAAGGAACCTAAGTAGCTTTCTAGTTCAAAACATATCTGGAAAAGAATCCTTTCTACAACATTTGCAGCTCCACACACACACCCACTCCCATAATCAGCACATCCCCCTCAACAAACACATGTATACATATATATATTACAATATTATATATATACACACATAGATAGATAGATATAGATATATATATATAAACCTCAAAGTCTTATTCCTTCAATCCGTAAAAACTTATTTGACAATCCAAGATTTAGTGTTGATGGCATTTAGTTAATTCTTTCATCTTCTCTAGAAGTCTCCATAGAGTGCCTTTTGAAGTCTATCGTTTAACATATGGACTACATTTATTTTTATTATTATAAAATGCATCTAAATATAATGGAGGAAAGAAAGCACCTGGAAAAAATGCATCTGGGGTGCCGTAGCAGCAGATATTATTTTAAACATTTCAAGATGTTCTTCAAACGTTGATGATCTTCAAACGTAACTTCATGCAATTTCAATTATAGCAATCATTTCTTAAGTACCCACTGTGTGCCAGCCACTGTACTAGGGTATAAAGTTTGGGGGTTTTGGACTAGCCCTCATTAGTTTAGAAAACTTCCAGTGAGGAAACTCTCTTATCAATGCAAACCAGTACCTACTCTTCAAGGTTATTACAGTGGTATGGTTATCAAAATAGTTTTAAAATAAAATCACGCATCCCTGGTTATAAACTTCTATCTGAGAGAGTTTCCTGGTACGCTCAGAGTTAAGTAGCACCCAGGTGGTACAAGGGTATTTGGAGTCATGAAGACTGGAGTTCAAATCAACGCTTTCTCTTTTTTTGTGTAATGGACTGCTTTGGGACTCTGGTGAAGCTTATGGACCCCTTCATGGAATGTTTTTACATGCATAAAATGTAATTACATGGAAATAGTCATCAAAATAGTTTTAAAATAAATTCATAGATAAATAATTATAAATTTCTGTCTTACACTCAGATTTAAGTAGCATGGTGCAATGATACTTGGAATCATAAAAAACTGAGTTCAAATCCTGTCTCAGACACTTACTGGCTGTGTGACCCTAGGCAAGTCCCTTGACCTCTATTAGCTTCCTCATTTGTTAAATGGGGGTAATAATAGCATCTTTTGAAGTCTACAGTTTAGCATATGGACTACATTTATTTTTATAAAATTCATCTAAATATGATAGAGGAAAGAAGACACCTGGGAAAATGTGTCTGACATGCTATAGCACCAGATATTATTTTAAACACTTCAAGATGTTCATCAGACATTGTGGATTTAACTTCATGCAATTTCAATTACAACAAGCATTTCTTAAGTACCCACTGTCTGCCAGCCACTGTGCTAACATTGTTATGAGGATCAAAATAGATAATACTTATAATGTGTTTGGAACATAGTAGTCATTTAATAAATAAGTGTTCTCTCTACTCCCTACCCCCAGCAATTAGTGCATTTTTGTTATTGTTGTATCCTCAGTACCCATCATAGTACCTGGCACATAGTAAGTGCTTAATAAATGCTTGTTGAATTAAATAAAATATTAAGCTACATGTGGTAGGGCACACCTATAGTCCCTACTACCAGGTAGCCTGAGTTTGGTAGATCACTTCAGCTCTGCAGTTCCAAGCAACAATAAGGCAAAAGCCGATTCCAGTGTCCACTCTAAGACTAGCCCCTGGGAGGTGGTTCACCAGGCTACTTAAGGAGGAACAAATTGACCCATGTCCCAAATGGAGCAGGCAAAAGAGTCCATGACAATCGGAAGTGGGATCAGGAGCATGAGTGGGTTCTATACTTAGAGCCTAAGCAAGATCAATTA
>CM053626.1:32482590-32504149 GCA_028646595.1 Phalanger gymnotis
CACGTAAGCACTGCCTCCCACAACCAAGGCCCAAAAGAAATGATGCTATGAATAAGGATCACTTCATGAGTCAAAAGGATGACTTCATAGTCTCTTTTTCTTAATTTTTCACAAAACTGTGTTTAGAAAAGAACTTTTATTTCCTAAAAGCAGTAGCTTATTTTTGGCCTTACAGTAGCAGAAGGAAATGGGAGAGGTCGGGTGAGAGAAGAGATGGTGGTACAGGGAAAAGATCAAATTCTGGATTCAGAGAAGCCTGGTTCAAATCCTGTCTTTGGTGCTGACTTGTGTGACCTTGGGTAAGTCACATACCTTCTCTGAGACTGAGTTTCCTCATATTTAAAATGAGGGGGCTGGACTAGATGACCTCTTAGGTTCCTTCTAACTCTATATCTATGATCTTGGGAAATGCAGTTGTGATCCACTTTAATCACAGGACTTGAATAAAATTTGAGCACTCTGGTGACTTTCAGAAACCACCCAATCATGCCCTACCTTCTCCCTTCAATGATCTGAATAACTCACATTTCTAAAGCATTTCCAGCTTATCCAAAGATTTCCTCACGTCAACCCCGTGGGCCAGGTCATGCAAATATTATCTCCATTTCATAGAAGCATGAAGTAACATTCAGAGAATTAAATGAATTGCTCCCCAAGGTCATACAGCTAATAAGTGCCCAAGCTGAAACTTTAACCCTGGTCTTCTGGGCCCAAAGCTAGTGCTCTTTCCAATACACCACAAATATTGTTTAGGGTTTTCGGAGACTCCCAAGCAACATTAAGACTTCTGGGTGTCGTCATCTTCACTGACATTAGGCATTCTGCATGGTGTAGGTCCCTTGGCTAGTCAACCTGGACAAGGTTATAAGTAGCCTGATTGTATGTGGTCACACCAGCATAGTGGGGGTAGGGATAGAGAAGGCAAAGTCCTGACATACTCTGAGGCAAGTTCGATGCCATTACCACTGATCCTATGTGCCATAGGTCTTCAAGACTCATGGTGAGGGGGTATTCCAGCCTGGTAGGCCTAAGGGGAAGAGTGTGACCATGATGGGACCCTAAGGGACAAGATTAGGGAATGGGGGAACATCATTCTTCCTCCCAACTTGCTGGTATCTAGAGCGTAGATTTGCATATCCTCCCCATGCCACACTTCCTCACCCCAGGGTCTTCCAATAGTTCTGTGCCAAGAGGAAGAAGCCCACTTCAAAGAGGTTGGCACTTGGTGCTATCTCTGGTGATTGTTCTTTCCTCCAAATTTCTATAGCATTGTGTGGGTTTCTTCTATGGCACTTAGCATAGCTACCTGCATGCATCATTGGGGTTTTAAATGGATCTGGCTGGTCTCTCCAACCACATTTTGGCCCCTCGAGAATAAGGATTGTGTTTTATAGTTTGAATTGCCAAGAGAGGACCTAACACACTTCCCTGCATACAAAAATAGGTGCTCAATAAACGTTGAAAACAACACATAAATACCCAAAGATCTGTTATTCCATCAGTGGGGAACTCCTGGTGTAGGAGCTTCCTCTGCCAATGCAAGTTGACTTCTTAGTAGATCATGGAGTCATAGCAACTTAGACCTAGGGCTGGAAGAGACCTTGGAAACTATCAAGTCCAGTCCTCTCCTTTTCTACATGAGGAAACATGGAAGGTTCAATGACTTCTCTAGGTTCATACAGTTAGTATATATCATAGGTGGGATTTGAATTCAGGTCTTTCTGACTCTGATCCTGTCACTGTACACGTTGTGCCGCACTCCCTCTAGCGAGCCTGTGTGCTAATTTCAAAGAATGGTGGGATTGGAGAGTTTGAGCTGTAAATTTTCTTAGAGGTCATTAGTTCCAAACCCTTCATTTGACAGATGAGGAAACTAAGGCCCCAAGGGAGAACAAGTGACTTTACGAGGGTCACGCAAATAGGAAATGTCAAAAACTAGATACAATTCCAGGTCTTCCAACCTAACATTCTTTTCACAGTGCCTTGAAAGAACAAAGCACCACACTGTATCAGAGGTTTATCAAGACAATGCATATGGTCTCTCCTCTAGTAGCTGTGTTAAGGAAATAAACTTGTAGTCCCTCCCCACCCCCACTCCTCGCCACCTGCACACCACCTTCCCTGTGAAATGTTTCTTCGAGGCATAGCTAATAATATTCTTTATGACTAGCATAAAGCCAACAAAATTCGATGGGAGTTAAGTCATCCTCCTGTGATTAAATCCGGAGCTGATCTGTTTTATATCTAGGATTTTACCCAGGACTTTGGATTGATAACAACAGTTAAAGGCATGCCTTCTGCCTCAAAAGATTAGAACTGCTCTCCCTCCCGCAACTCAAATATGCC
Organism: Phalanger gymnotis; assembly: GCA_028646595.1. Lineage (NCBI taxonomy): Eukaryota > Metazoa > Chordata > Mammalia > Diprotodontia > Phalangeridae > Phalanger > Phalanger gymnotis. Next base: position 32,484,937 of record CM053626.1, read on the forward strand.
CAGCTCTTTAAAAATGTTTTATTGGCATCTTTTGTTTTTTCATCTCCTTCATTTCCCAATGTAACCCTCCCCCTCCCCCTCCTCCTCCCCAGAAACCTGTCCTTTCTCACAAAGAATAAAACAGAGAGGAGAAAAATTAGCTCTGCAAAACTAACCAACACGTCAATGAAATCTGAAGGTATATGTAGTTTTCCATACCCGTAGTCCTCCACCTCTGCAAAGAAAGAAAGGAGGTACATTTTCTCTTTTCCTTTTTGTGGCTAAAATTATTCATGATAATCATACAACTTTCCATTTCAGTGTTACTGACATTCCTTCCATTTATGTTACTGGAGCCATCAGAAAAAAACTTTTCAGGTTTTGCTTATCTAATTTTGCATCTGTTTATCTGTGTCTCCAGATTTCTCTAAATTCTTCATATTCTCTTCTTCTTAGAATGCAATAACGTTCCATTCCATTCATATACCACAGTTTGTTCAGCCATTCCCCAATCAATGGGCACCCATATTTGGGTTTAAAATCCTAATAGTAGCAGTATAGGCAGCTAGGTGGCAGAGCAGATTGAGAGCTGGGCCTGGAGTAAGGAAGACTCCCCTTCATGAGTTCAAATACAGCCTCAGACACTTACTAGCTGTGTGGTCCTAGGCAAGTCACTTAACCCAGTTTGCCTCAGTTTCCTCATCTACAAGACGAGCTGGACAAGAAAATGTCAAACCAATCTAGTATCTTTGCCAAGAAAACCCCAAATGGGGTCATGGAAAATTGGACATGACTGAAATGACTCAACAACTACAAGTAGCAGAATGAAGCGTACCTTTAGTTGATGGAGATGAGGTGTAGAGCTGGGAAGGCCTGAGAAGAGTTTCCCTCCTGCCTGCCTTTTGGTAGTTTCCCATTTTCACTAATATTTTTCTTTCTAAGTAGATGCCAAGCTATAAAGTGTCTGTGCCACTGACAGAATTCAAGATTTTGAGAGCTGGATGGAATATCAGTGGCCTTCTAGTTCAATCCATATACAAAAGGAATTGTCATTGGAATATAGCTGAGAATTGCTGTCAGTATCTTCTAAATTTGGTGGCTTCAAAATTCAGTAAACTAGGGGAAAGTCCCACTTGTCCCTTCCTAGTTTTGACTCTGTTTAAGATTAAAATGCTTGTTTCGTTTTGGATGTATGCTAGGTTTTCCAGCATTTTATGGAGCAGACCAGAGTGGTATCAATCTTTTGGCACTTTAAAAATAGACTCTGATTTGCAGATCATAGAAAAGAATCAGGCTCAGACTTTGTCGCCTTGCTGATGTTTGAGACTGGGATGTTCATATATATTAGAATGTCTTCCAAAAAGTCATTCCAAGAGCAAGATTTTCATTTCACCTTCAGTCCTTCTTGACATACCAGGTCAAGATCTCTGCTTGAAGGACCCCCAGATCCGCACTTAGAAGACGAAATAGATTTTGAGGACAAGTTCATGTTGGTGAGAAAAAGGAAGAGTATTGACAGACATATGGATGATGATGCCACACTCAGAAGTCATCACCCAGGTACAATGACCCTTCCCCATATTGTTTGTCCAGTGGAAGAGATTACAGAGAAAGAGCTGGAAAACATCACATCTCTTCCCGGGACAAGACTTACAAGCGTTCATTACCTTCCACCTGCCATCAATGTCACCAGAAGACAATTGACAAAACAAACTGCAGAAACTCAGAATGTTTTGGAGTTTGGGGACAGTTCTGTGGCCACTGTCTTCAAAATTGATAAGATGGAGAGGTCGAAATAACATTGCTGGAACCAAATTGGCATGTCCATCTTGTCGTAGAATCTGAACTTCAGCTTTCATAGGCAGCGAGAGGGATAATGTGCGACTCATGTGTTGGCGTATAGTGGGGGGAAGAAGGAGAAAAAAGAAAAAGTACACAGTAGAGAACAAAATAAAACCTACAGGGCAGTAAAGATGGACAACTCTGAACATATTTTATAATATTTATTATATAGGCTTTCTTGACATGGAAATGTATCGCTTTATATTTTGAATCTTTTCTTATGTTCTGCTGTGCACATGGCAATTTTTTCTTTGTTTATTTTGTATTTAAACTTTAGTATTTAAGTTTCTTTTTTCTTTTCTTATTTTCTCTTTAAATTTAAAATGTTAAAAATTTACCAAAAAAATGTAGAGTTGAGAAGATCTGTACCTGTGACCAAACTAAGTTTCTAGGCATGGTCTATTTTACTTGTTCCATCCCCATCCCCACCCCCACCCCCACCCCAACCTGTGGGCAAAATGTCACCTGCTACCCCGTTAATTTCAAAATAAGAGGTGGGGGAGTTGTCCCTATGGTAACCAAGTGTCATTTTACCCACCTGCCCATTGCCAGCCTGTTGCTAAATTACTCAGCCCCGGAGCAAGGCATCAGAGAACCCAAGGCAATATTGCTAATGTAATGAATTCAATAGTACATCTGCCTAAAACGTGGTGTGTCAGCTTGGAAATGAGGAGAGTGACTCCCCCAGCCCCAAACCTGGCAGCAGGGCAACTGCTGGCCTCTCGGCATTACAAAACAAGATCAAAATCGACACCAGAAAGAGGCTTCTTGGTGGCAAGTGGCCTAACTTTCTGGACAGCAGTGGGTGGCTCTGCTGCTGGGCATGGAGACTGGAGGGGCAGGCAGGTCTACGTTCACCAACATTAGTATTTCCCTGCTTTGAGCATCCTGTTTTGATCTCTTCAATGGGGGTTGTTGTTCTGCTGTGAATAAAAATAAATATCTCCTGGAGTAGAGGTTCTTAACCTAAAGTTCACCAACTTGTTTTTTTTTAATAATTTAATAAGTGTATTTCAGTATATCATTAATTTCCTGTGTATTTTATTTTACACATTTAAAAAAAATGATTCTGGGAATGAGTCCATAGGCTTCGCCAGACTGCCAAATGGATCCATAGCAAAAAAGGTTAAAAATCCAACTTAGAAGGCAACAGAGAGCCCTGTGGTTGGTGATGAGCAGGCTGAAACCAATTCCAATCCAGAAACGATTATGGAGAAGGGGCGTAAAGATGTTATTTTAAAATGTAGGAGCAAAAAAAAGAGTGATGATAAAAGTAGATGATAACTTATTGAAACTCAGAGTGCCCCCATTAAGAGGCTCCCTAGGCTGAGAAGGGCAGCGGAGTGCTGGGCCTGGAGTCAAGAAGACCAGAGTTCAAATCTGGCCTCAGACACTGGCTGTGTGACCCTGGGGAAGCCATTTCACCTCTGTTTGCCTTAATCCACCAAAGAAGGAAATGGCAAACCACTAGAGTATCTTTGCCAAGAAAACCATACTGTCCATGAAGAGTCAGATATGACTGAACAACAGCTAGGCTGAGGAAGACCTCCCCACACTTCTGGTGGCAAACAGGGGAGCAATTCAACAAGAGGAACACAAGAGGACAACAACAAGAGGAAGCGCAAGCAGGGATGGGCTGCAATCTGCATCTTTGGACAGAATAGTGACATTGATGAGCTCACAGACCCAGAAAGATAACTATTAGAACTGTTGCGACTGAACAGATAAAACATGATTATGTGTTCGTAAGGGCCTACAAGGGCAAAAAGGCATAATTATTTTCTCTGGGATGTCAACTAGTTCTGGTGGCTAAAAAGCAGATTTTCCTTTAGGTGAAATTTTCCTAAGAATCTGCTAAGAGTATTAGAAAAGAACCCCTTCCTTATCAATGAGGTTCCAGGCCTTTTTTGTTTTCTCCATCCCAATCTCTCCCTAATACACAGCCTTTACCAACCATACCCTACTTGTTGAAGCAGCTAGCTGCCCCAGTAGATAAAGCATTAGGCTTGGAGTCAGGAAGACTAAGCTTCAAACCCTGCCTTAGACACTTACCAACTGTGTGATCCTGGGCACATCAACTAGCTTCTCTCAGCCTCAGTTTCCTTTTCTGTACAATGAAAGGGTTGAGCCCTGAAAGCCTCCAACATGGACCCCAACTCTAAATCTATGATCTAAGAGTGCCCCTCACAACTTACAAAAAAGTCAAGCAAGATCAAAGGGGCATTATTTGTATTTATTCCATATATACTTATATATGTACATATGTCCCGTGGCAGAATGTTTTATTTACCTAATATTAGAGCTTTTATGAAGGTTTCTATATGTCAGGCACTGAGGTAAGCTCTGGGGATACAGAAAAGCAAACCACAACCCCTGCCCTCAAGGAGCTTACCATCTAGTGGAGGAGACAACAAGCAAACAATTGTATGGATATAAGATATACACAATGTAAATGGAGGGTAATCTCAGAAGGAAGGCATTTAAAATGGGAGGACCAGTTAAGGCCTCCTGGAGAAGATGGAGTTTGGACTGAGTTTCAAAGGACATCTGAGAAACCTAGCCAGAGAAGAGGAGAGAGAGTGTTCTAGGCACGGAGGACAGCCACAGAAAAGACAGAGTGTGAGGACGTAAAATGTCCTGTGTGAGAAACAGCAAGATGGCCAGAGTTTCTAGATCTCAGAGTACAAGAAGGGGGAAAAAGATAGGAAAGGTAGCAGAGGGCCAGGTAGTGAAGGACTTTAAAAACCAAACAGAAGATACAAGACAATAGGGATTGTTTTATTCTTTGTATTTGCATCACCATTATCTAGGACAGCAGTTGGAACATAGTAAGAGCTTAATAAATGCTTTGCCAATCACTTGATCTGACAATGTATGTAACAACCAGTACCTATGGCCCCTGACCTATCCACTGAAAGGAAGGCAGTATGTTTCATTCTCTTTCCTAGAACCAAAACCAGCTGCATTTTGCCTGCCTCTTCTATTGTTTTCCCTTGTATTATTGCAGTCATTATGTTTATTTGGTTCTGCTATCATCCCTTGCTTTTGGGTCTCATCTATATAATCTATCACATTGATTAAAGCTGTCTTCAAATGTCAAAGGACTGTCATCATGTGAAAGGGGGCCTGGATCTGTTCTGATTGGCCCCAAGAGCCAAAATTAGGGGGAATGCGTAGAAATTATAGTCATATTTTATTTTGGTATAAAGAAGATATTCCTAAAATGATAATTGTCCCAAACTGTAATAGGCTGCTGTAGGAGGGAAGATATTCCCTTCAATTGGAAGTCTTCAAGGAAAAGCTGGCACCCATTAGAAACATTGTGGCGAAGATTCTTGGATTCCATGACTTCCGAGACTCCTTTCCCTTTGAAATTCTAAGAAGTCAGATCTCCTGATTCCCTATATCCTGATCTTTGTTATAAGAGATGGGACAATTCCATCACATCAGAACTTTCTAATAACAAAGAAGAAATGCCCAATAAAGATAATCAATTGTGGCAGGAGGCAAGAATGGAACTGGGGTCAGGAAGACTGCTCCTTCATAAAATTACATTCCTGGGGCAGCTAGGTGGCACAGTGAGTAGAGTGCCGGCTCTGGAGTCAGGAGGACCTGAGTTCAAATCTGGCCTCAGACACTTGACACATGTACTAGCTGTGTGACTTTGGGCAAGTCACTTAACCCCAATTGCCCTGCTCCCCTCAAAAAAAAACTAAAATAAAATTATATTCCTGTCAAGGAGTGATGATGCTGATGGTGGTGGTGGTCATGGTGGTGAAGATGATGATAGTAATGTGATGATGGTGGTAGTCATGATGTTGATGGTGGTAGTGGTGGTGGTGAAGATGATGATGGTGGTGTTGATGGTGGTGATGATGATGATGATGATGGCTGTTCAATTATCATTGATGAGCAATGGTTTAAGTTTTGCAAAGTCTTTTATGTCCATTATCTAATTAACCCTCACAATAGCCCTACATGGTATATACTGCAAGTGCCTATCATTTCCCAGATGAGGAAAGCTAAGCTCAGAATGGTTCAGAGACTTACTCATCATCACACAGCTATTAAGTATTCCAGGTGGAATGGGAATTTGGGTCTTCCTGACCCCAGGCACAGCACTCTACTCTGCCATACTGACTCTCCAATAAAAATTAAGGGTGGGAGGATTATCAAATCATAGAACATTAAGGCTGGAAAGGATCTTAGAGATCATTGAGTCTGATATTATTATTTGAAAGATGAGAGAACAGAGATCTAGGGAGGGAAAGCCACTTATTGGAGGATACACAGCAAGTTGCAAGAACTAGACTAAATTCCAAGTCCCTGATTCTCAACAGTGCCTTTTCCTTTCCTTAAAAAAATACACTTTATTTATGCCTTTTATCTTTACACAATAATTTTCTACCACATGTTCAAGATTGATTCTTCGCTTATGACAAAAAGGAGGGGTAGGGATCTGATCCAGAAGCCTTGTCTTGGAAATGTAAACATTATTCTTTCTTAGTCATGTTCCATTTCTCTCCTATGAAGACAGAGGTATGTTTCATTATCTCTAGGATATTCACTGATTTTTCCATTTCTTGGAGGTCAACTTCCTTGAAGTAATCTTTTCATTTGTATGATCATAGTTATTATGTATATTGTTCGCTTTTTCTGCTTATTTTGCCCTGTATCGGTTCATCCAAATCTTCTTATGTTTCTCTAAGATCCTCAGCCATCATTTCTTACTGCACAAAAGTGTTACATTATATTCCTATGTTAATGAGTTTTCATTCCCCAATCACTGGGTCCCCTCTATCTTTGTTTCCAGTTCTTTTCTGCTATAAATGAGTGTTACTATGAATATTTTGGAGCTCTGTGACATCTCTTCATCCAGGACATTCCACTGCTTTCCCTCCCTTGGCTACAAATTCATGGTCACTACGAGGTATTTCAGAAGATCTTCTAAAAGTTAACTATTGAAAGGACTGCTAATATGAAAGACTTCTTAGGGCATATGCCCCCAGAATTCAATGCTTCATCCAGCAAGAACAGTCATTTGATTTGGACATAACCAGGGCATGGCAGCAGGAGCTTTGCTCCAAAGTATCCAAATTTAGGTGGCATTGTAAGCACTTGAATTCCTTCAGCACCATAGAAACAATTTCATTCGGTACCTAGTAAGCAAGAATAATTAGTTACAAGAAGAAACTAACAGTAAACTCTCTCCCTGCAGAGGCTGTATTCTAAATGAGCTCCTCCCTGGGCTCTTCCTGTCTTGCTCTCTTCACTCCCTGCAGTCTCTCTAATGGGAGTCTATGGAATCCCATTCATTTTCCAGGGGCCTCAACTTCACACAAATACACATACATAAATACACAGGACACTACAATGCCTCCTTCTACCTCCAGGAGATTTTGTTTTGAAGTGATTTGAGGGCAAGATGGGGTCACCATAGGATCAGAAGTTCATAGATATAGATCTGGAAGGGTCCTTAGAGGCCAGCTAGTCAAAGCCCTTCATTTCTCAGAGAAGGAAGCTAAGCCCAAAAGGCATCTAGCCGGTTATCATCATTAGTCCCAGGCAAAAAAAATGGCTAGTTATGGCTCCATGGTATTCATAGAATAGTCACTCTTTTCCTATATCCTGAATGAATGAGTGAATAAATGTATGAAATCCAAAGCCAGTTGTGATTCCAACAGCTGCATAAGGTGAATGACTCACTGACAGCTCACTGATGGAGGACCATAATCTCCCCACCTAAAGAAGGAAAAAGAGATGATCTACTTAAATCCCTATTAATCTACAAGCCTCCAAGACAGAGAGTTTCATATGCTCCAAATGGATAACTTGGCACCTTGCATGTCATGGCACAGCTCAGATCCCCATTTTCCAGCTTAACTTGATAAGTGTACTCTAGAGACACACACCAGATGGTCTCAAAGATTCCCTCCAGTCTCAACATTCTATTGCTTTATACATAAAGTCTATCCCCACCAAGAGTTAATATCTATTAAGAGCTCCCTGATGGGAGAGCATAGCTTCTCATTCCCCATCTCTACTCTTACCTTTAACCCCCCAGCTCCTGCTCTTTGTCATTTCCTGTTTTGAATTGGGAGTTACTGATATGACAAAACTATTGCTTTCTGTAACTAAGACATCCCGAAAAGGAAGATAGCTGGATTTGAGTTCAAATCCCAATTTGTTATTTACTACCAGTGTAACCCTGGGGAGGCCACTTCCTTTCTCTATGCTTATCTTTTCCTCCTCTATAGAAATGAAAGAGTTGGACTCAACCAGAATCAAATAAATTTAGAGTTGGAAGGAAGCTGACCCAACGCAAAGTGAAAAGGAATCCACACCATAGCATACCTGATCCTTGGCAATCCAGCTCCTGCTTACAGGACCCCAAGGAGGGTAGACCTATCACCTTCAGAGCCTGCCCATTCCACTTTCAGACATTAATTGGAAGAAAGTTTTCCTTTATGGGTTTCAGGATCATAGATTTAGAAATGGATTAGAACTCATAGATCATCTAATCCAACATAAGTTGGAAAATGAGCCTCAAAGAAGGTAAGTGACCTGTCCAAAGTCACATAGGTAGTCTGTGATAGAGATAGGATTTGAATCCAAGTCCTTGACTCTGAAACCAGCATTCTTTCCACCATACCATTCTGTCTCAATTTGACTCTTATGAGATGGTGATTTCTGACTCCATGTTCTCTATGGTCTCTTAGACATTGGAGATAGAAGGCATGGGATCATATTCAGGAAGACCTAGATTCAAGTTCCATGTCTTGATTTTCCTGGCTATGTAACTGTAAGGAAAATGGTAGTGTGGTTCTTGTTGTCATTCTTGTCGTTCAGTCCTTTTAGTAGCAATTCACTCTTTGTGACCCCATTTGTGGTTTTCTTGGCAAAGATTCCAGAATGCTTTGTCATTTCCTTCTCCAGCTCATTTTATAGATGGGAAAACTGAGGCCAACAGGGTTAAGTGACTTGCCAGCGTCACAGCTACCAAGTGCCTAAGCATAGATTTGAACTCAGGCCTGGTGCTCTGTGTACTATGGTGCCACCTAGCTGCCCAAGGAATGTGGTATAATGCAGCCAAAAAAGATCTAAATTTGGAGGGAAAAGACCTAAGTTCCAATCCCAGCTCTGCCACTTATTCCTTGGGAGGCCTTGGGCAAATCACCTCTCTGGGTCTCAGTTTCCTCATCTGTAAATTGAGAGACTTGTACTAGATAACTGGTAAGATGTTCTAGCTCTAAGTTTATGATCTTCGGACTCTATGACAAAGAAAAACAAAGAATTTGACTTTTCTGAGCTTGTTTCCTTATCTGCAAAATGGGGGTGTTGATGATAATAGCTGTAGTCCCTGCCAAAAGGGTTGTTGTGAAGATCAGATAACATATTGCCTAGAAAATGATTTGAAAACTTGAAAGCAATACAAGGTAACCCAAAAGTTTTACTGCAATATTAAGTGAGACCTTTGGAATACCTTTCCATTTGTAAACCCCTTGATCCTATAGGCCATACCCAGCTACTTGGGTGTGACACTTAGGCCTCTCAGCTTCCTTCCATCTAATCTGACTCTCCCCCACACTTGGGGTAGGAAGGTATCTTTGCCTTCAGCTTTTCTCTTTCCACACCCTCCTTTTTTGTGGAAGATCTCATTTCTTTGACAAGATTTGAGTCTAAGACTAGATTTTCATGGAAGAATGCAGGCCAATGAGTCCACCTGTCCTGAAGTCACTCTTTTCTAAGATGAGTGGATTTTACCATGATTTAATGCTCTTCTTGGGTTCTCAGTCAGCCTCTAATGATTATTTTCTATTAAATTACTGCCAAATGTCATTTGAGGGTAGTACCAAAATTCATGAATTTCAGCCTGTTAAGACACTAGAATTATGCTTCTTCCTCCATCAGAAAGCCTGATTTAAGCCTTTAAAATGCTGCACATCTTCTGCAACTGGCAGCTCTGAGACCAGGGAAGCCCCCCAGACAGTGCCTCGGGGAGCTTTGTTTTTAGTGAGATGGGGCAAGTCCCTGCACGTCATTTGGCCTTTTTCACTGGGGGAAAAAAAGGGTCTCCAGCAGCTAAGCTATAGCATCTTTTTATTCCTCTCTACAAAAAAAAAAGCTGTAGGGTTCAGTGGAAAGAGGGCTGGATCTGGGTGTCAATCCTGCCTTTAATGCTTAATTATGGACAGGTTGCAATCGGTGTTGATGAAGGGATTTCCCACACCAGGAGCTCCCATGTTGAAGAAATCACAGATCTTTGATTCATTATCTCAACAAGCCAATTATTAAGTGCTTTCTATACACTGGGCATTGGGTCAGGTTTTGCGGATTCAAAGATAAAAATGAAACTGTATATACAAAGACAAGAATTAAACCATCTCTGCTCTCATGGAGTTGCCATTTCACTAGAGGGAAACAACATGTACACAGGAAAATACACTATGAAATATATACAATGTAATTATCAATGGGCAGCTAAGTGGCACCATAATACATAGAGTCAGGACCTGGAGTCAAGAAGACTCCTATTTGTGAGTTCAAATCCAGCCTCTGACACTTAGGAGCTGTGCAACCCTGGACAAGTCACTTAACCCTGTATGCCTCAGTTTCCTCATCTGCAAAATCAACTACAGAAGGAAAGGGCGAAATGAATATTTTTGCCAAGAAAACTGTAAATGGGGTCACGAAGAGTCAGATACGACTGAAATGACTGAGTGACAGCAACAATTATCAGTGAGAGTAAGGAGGAAAGAAGGCATTATGATAAGCTTGATAGGAAGGAGCATTCGAGCTAAGCCTTAAAAGTGGGGAAGGAATCTCTTAAGAGAGTTAAAGAGAGCATGTATTCCTGGCATGGGGTATGGCCTACACGAAAACATGAAGATGAGAGGTGAAACATCGTGCACAGGAGACAGCAGATAGGCCACTTTGACTGAAGCAGAGCATTGTGTTATAAGCCCCCAAAGGGGGCCCCAAAGGATCATGGATCCAGAGCTGAAACAAAACTTAGGGTTCATTGAGTCCAATGTACTCATTTCGAAGATGAGGAAATTCAGGCACAGGGAAGCTAAGTGATTTCCCTAGGTCATACTGCTAGTAAGTGCCTGATGCAAGACTCAAATTCAGGTCTTCCTAACTCTGAGTCTACACCCTACACATTACACCATGCTGCCTCTCCCAAGATAGGCTGAAGGCAAATTGCAAAGGGCCTTAAGGTTGGGCTGAAGATTTTTGCATTTTTATCCTACAGGGAATAGGAAGCCACCAAGCTCCCAGAGACTTAAAAACAAAGGAAAAGTAAAAAGACCCACATGTGCAAAAACATTGATAGTAGCTCTTTCTGTGCTCACAACAAATTAGAAATTCAGGGAAGGCCCATCAGCTGGGGAATGAATAAGTTTTGTATTATGATTGTGATGGAATACTGTTGTGACAAAAGGAATAATGAGCAGAATGGCTTCAGAAAAACCTGGGAAGATTTATATGAACTCTTGTAAAGTGAAGTGAGCAGAACCGGGAGAATATTACACACAGTGACAGCAATATTGTACAATTATTGACTGTGAATGACTTAGCTATTCTGATCAATACAATGACCCAAGACAAATTGCAAAGGACTTTTGAAGAAAAATTCTATCAACCTCCAGAAAAAGAACCGATGGAGTCTGAATGCAGATTGAAACACAATTTTTTTTACTTTATTTTTCTTGGATCATTGCTAATATGGATATATGTTTTGTTTGATTTCACATGTATAATTGATATCACAAAAAATGCTAAGCCCCCTGGATGAAATTCATAACCACTTTAAAGAGTTTGGCCCAACCATTTATCCTGAAAAAACAGAGTGTATGAAATATGCTTAATGTCAAGATTATGACATGTAACAAGATGGCTAACCTCTAGAATTGTGATATATGTGCATATATACACATAGGTATGTATGTATTACATACATAAATACATATTATATAAATAATATATGTATTACATACATATACACATGTATTATGTTGATATATGCATGTATTCTATACTGGTATGCATGTATTATATACAGACATACATGTATTCTATATGTATATACACACTCCTATATAGCCATATTTAGAGTTACTTGCTTTTAGGTTAAAAGATCAAAATAGTTATTTTGGCCTGCTAAAATAATAAGATATAAATTTATCAGACTTCACATATATGTATACATACCTATATATTATGTAGAAAGAGATTATAGATGCATATATACCTATTACATATGTATATGACACAAGAATGTGTATATACATGCATATGTACATATATGTATATATGCATGCATATATACATATATAGCTGAGAGTTCTATCCTGTCACTATGAATATCTGAGTGTATGTACACAGAGGGCAACTGTTTCCTGCACATTAAACCAATGTTCTGGAAATTATTCTTAGAGAAGATGAATCTCTTAATTTCTTTTTAGAAAGTATGTTTTGTTTTGTTTTTTCTACAGTTCTACTCTGCTATTCTCCCATTCCCATGTCAGGAGCCATGTAATCTTTAATAGACCTGAAACTTCTCCAACCAGCAATAATTGAGGAAGACATCAAAAACTAGACAGAATAAGGCTAATGTTTCCTCACCAGGTGTCTAGCCCCTTAATCTAGTGATAATATCACGTTCCAAAGGAAAATACAGAGAGACCCTCCCAGATCTCGTTCTAAGCGTTTACCTCTCCACCTGGGATTACTGAGTGAGGGCCTGGGCCACATTCTCACCTGCACCAGGAGTGAGTGCTGATCTCCTGGGGCTCAGAACAGCCACCACTGAGGAATAAACAAGAGCTGGAGCAAAATGTTTCTTTAGAAACCCAAAACCGACAGCCTAGTTGTGGGTTTCAGGGGCAGGTGCCAGACTCATCTGAGTTTCATTCCAACCTGAGTCTTTGCTTTGGAATTCTGAATGAAAGTGCGGGTCTTCTCCAAGAAGGCATATTTCAGGAGAACGCATTCTTCCTTTGCATTTCTTTCTGGTTCGGCAATGAAGTTGTTAGAGGTTAAACCTGGAGGCTGATCCACGCTCCATGTGGCCCATGGCCGTATGCAGGATCAAGGGTGGAATCCAACAGGATGACTGGACATTAGAGGCACAGAAACATAGTCAAAGCATTAGTCAACAAGCATTTATTAAGTGCCTACTATGCGCCAGGTACTGTGCAAAGTACAAAGAAAGGCAAAAAATCAGTCACTGCACTGTCCCAGTCTAATGGGCAGAAAACATACAAATGACTAGGTACAAACAAAACATATACAGTATAAATTTAAGTTACTCAGTGGAGGGAAGATACTAGCATTTTTATTGTTATGTGCTCTGATAAATAATGGGTAGATGGATGGATAATAATGACATTTATATAGTGCTTACTATGTGCTAGGCCTTACATTAAGTGCTTTATGATTATTGTCTCATTTGATCCTCAAAATAACCTTGGGAGGTAGGTGCTGTTATTGTCCCTATTTTACAGATGAGGAAACTAAGGCAAACAGCAGTTAATTGATTTGCTCAGGGTCACACAGCTAATAAGTGGCTGAGGCTGGATTTTAACTCAGGTCTTCCTAATTCCAGAACCAGCTCTCTATTTCCTGTACCACCTACCTGCAATGATATGGTCTGATATATGGATGGATGGAGAGATGGATGGATGGATGGATGGAATATTTATTAAGTACTTTACTATGTGCCAGGCACTGTATTAAGTGCTAGGTAAACAAAAACAAGAAAGAAAGATAGTTCCTTCAAGGAACTCGCATTCTATTGGAGGACAAGGGGAGCTAGAATGTAGACAAATAGGGAACAGAGTATAGGAAGCAATGGGAAAACCTGGTTTCTGCTAAGACAAAGCAAAAAGGCTCACCTATTGACCCAGGAGAGTCAGAGGTGGGGACTCCAAGTGTCCTGTGGGGTAGAGAAGTAGAGAGTTGGGCTATAGGGAGAGTTCTTTGAAAAGAATAATCTTGGTTTCAGTACTAACTATGGACAGCTCAATTTTCCTATTGGCAAAATGAAGAGGAGTGCTCAGAGCCCACTCTATTGGGATGCTGGGGGATAACTGTTAGCAAAGCATCTAGTGATTGAGAATAGCCAGGAAACTGAGGCTGTGATTGACTCAAGTACTCTAGGGAAGAGAATATCTCAAAGAATCATAGAATCTCAGAATGGAAAATGACCTCAGAGGCCATCAAGTCCAAACTGTTTCTCAATCAGAATATCTATAATATCACCAATAAGGTGCCATCTAGTCTTTACTTTGAAGTCTTTCAGTGAGGGAGAGGCCACTCCTTCTTGAGGCAGCCCATGCAGGTTTTGGAGAGCTCTCAATGTTGGGAAGTTTATCAAGTCCAAATTTCACTCTACAACTTGCACCTATGGTTCCTTATTCTGCCCTCTGGGGCCAAGCTGATAAAGCCAATTCCCATCTCAATTTGATTTGATTTAAAAACATTTGATCAGTGCTAGGCAGTTTTCAACATGAAAGTCCTTCAAGTACTTGGGAACATAGACTATAGCTGGAAGGGGACTTAGAGGCCATCTAATCCAATCCTCTTATTTTATAACAGGTTAAAGTAAAGCCCAGGGATGTTCAGTGGTTTGTCTAAGGGCATACAAGTATTATTAGAGGTGAGATTTGAACTCAGGTCCTCTGACTGCAAAGACAGTACTCTTCCACCATACCACATTGAAGACAGCTATCATACTTCCCCACAATCTTCTCTTCTTCCGGCTAAAGGATTCCCAGTTCCATCGATGGTTTAGGTCCTGCCCTTTCCACTTTCACTGGCTATGTGACTTTGGGCAAGCCAAACAGTTTCTCTCAGTCAAAATTTCCTCATCTCTTAAATGGAGTTGATAATGTCTGACTCTACTCCTTTATAGAGTATGTTGTGAGGCCAAAGGAAATAAGAGATGTGAAAAGGGCAAGACAGACTCTACAAGTCACATAAGTATAAGAAATGATCATTTTAAAAAAAGAGCAAGTCACAATATCCTACCTTAACACAATTTTATGTTCCTGTGATGCTTCAGAAAGCAAGTCTGAATCTCATAATGTCTTAGGATCATTGTTGTGAATATCAATTATCATTGTACGCATTCCTATATGAGAAGATATACTTTTAACTCCTAAGAAGTTTATCATTATTAGGGCACTTACAAAGAGTCTACATAGACAGAAGGCATGAGTGTGAGTCAGTTATTTTGGGAGGAGCTCAAAAAAATGAAAGCATGAGAAAGAAGGATTCACTGGAAAAAGGAAAAAGAGAGGTAGAATGACAAATTTTTATCACATAAATGAGATTGGTACCATAGACAATGAAACAATATAAAAAAATTACAGCAAGTTTCTCTGACCAAGATCTTATTTCTCAAATAGTTGGGGAACTGAGTCAAATTTGTAAAAATAAGATCCATTCCTGAATTGAAACTGGTCAAAAGACATGAATAAGGAGGTTTCAGAAGAAGAAAGCGAAGCTATCTTTGTCATGAAAAAAATGCTCCAAGTCACTATTGATTAGAGAAGTGCAAATTACAACAACTCTGAGGTATCAGCTCACACCTATCAGAAATGACAAATGATAGAGAGGTTAAGTAGAAATAGGTATGCTAACAAACTTTTGATAGAGCTATGACCTGGTCCAATCATTCTGGAGAACAATTTGGGACTCTGCCTAAAGACCAATAAAAGTGCACATACAGTTTTGATCCAGCCATACCACTATTAGGTCTGTATCCCAAAGAGATAAAAGAAAAACAAAACAAACCTAAATGCATAAAAAACATTTGTAGCCACTTTTTGTGGGGGTAATGAATTGGAAATCGAGGGGATACTCATCAATTGGCGAATGCACGAATAAGTTGAAACCTATGATTGTGATGGAGTACTGTTGTGCTATAAGCAATAATGAAGGGTATTGGTTTCAGAGGCAAAAAACATGAAAAGACCTCTATGAACTGATGCAAAATGAAGTGAGAAGAAGCAGGAGATAGATCACTGTGCACAGTAACAGCCATGTTGTAATTGTGATCAATTGTGAAAGAGTTGGCTACTCTGATCTAAAACAATTCCAAAGGAATAATGATGAAAAAATGCTATTCACTTCCAGAGGGAGACCTGATGAACTTTGAGCACAGATTGAAGTATAACTTTCTTTCTCTTTTTTTTTGCTTTTTCTTTTGATATGGGTAATATGGAAAAGGTTTTGCATGATTAAACATGTATAATTGATATCATTTTGCTTACCTTCTCAGTGGGTTGGGGAGGGGTGAGAGGGAGGTAAAGAATTTGGAACTCAAAATTTTAAAAAAAGAATGTTACAAATGAATAATAAATGTATTTTTAAATCATCATTGTATAGTCTTAGAAATGAAAATACAGAAGAGTGAGATAAATCACGGACTCTAACATACACAGAAGTTACTTTTTAAAACAAATTCTTCATATCTGTATATTTACTTGTTACTTGTGTCTTTCCTTTGTCTTTATGTGCCCAGTGCTTGGCACAAAATAGGCACTGAATTAATGCTTAATTGATTTGTTGGGCTTTTTCCCTTAAAAGTAGAGTATGGAAAAGAACAAACTAGTCACTTGTTGGGTATGTTACACTCTGGAGAGGAGTCCTTTGGGACTAAATGATCAGTGAAGATCTTTGCAAACTTCAGATTCTGAGATTTTGTCATTGACCATTCAGGGTGTACAGATTCTGGGAAAATGAGAGTTGCATGAATGAAAATGGTCTCATTGGGTTATTTATTTTGAATGTTGATGGGAACATTTAGTATAAGACCTTCCCATATATGGTTCAGTTCAATTAACTTTTTTAAATCACTTATTGAGCATCTATTGGGTACAAAAATTTGTTTCAGAAACTGGGTTTACAAAGATGAATAATATTCATAAGGATAGCTCTCTGATTTTGAGTAACTTATGATCAGTGGTAGCTCTGATCCTTTATGCTCAACGGATAGTCTAGCTACCTCCATGCTAAGGCAACCGTGTGGTGTCTCAAAAGTATCTCTGGTTCTGAAGTCAGAAGTCTTGAGTTTCCATCCTGACTTATTCACTTTTGATGTGTATGACCTTGGGTGAGTTACCTTCCCTCAGCTTTCTTTCTAAAATAAGAAGGCTGCCCCAAAGAGGTCAAAGACACAAGGAAAGGTCTCACATGTGCCAAAATATTTATAGTAACACTTATGGTAGGTAGATGGATAGGTTCCTGGCCTGGAGTCAGGAAGACCTAAGTTCAAATCTGGCCTCGGTGACTTATTGTCTTGTGTGACCCTGGACAAGTCACTTACCCTCTGTTTCCATTTCCTCAACAATAAAATAAGGTTAATAATAGCACTTATCTCCCAGAT
This sequence comes from Phalanger gymnotis, assembly GCA_028646595.1. Taxonomy (NCBI): domain Eukaryota; kingdom Metazoa; phylum Chordata; class Mammalia; order Diprotodontia; family Phalangeridae; genus Phalanger; species Phalanger gymnotis. The sequence continues at coordinate 32,502,155 of CM053626.1, forward strand.
TTTTTGTGAGGATCAAATCACATAACATTTGTAAAGTGCTTAGTATAGTGCCTGGCACATAGTAGGCACTTAATATTGTGATAGTAATGAACCAGGACACAAACTAACTGCCTACAGATTGGAGAATCGTTAAACAAATTGTGATATATGTGAGTAATATAATATTATTGTGTTGTAAGAAACCACAAACATGAGGATTTCAGAGAAGCATGGGAAGGTTTGCCTGAACTGATGCACAGTGAAGTAAAGTGAAGGCAAGAAAACAATATACATGATGACTACAATAAGATAATGGAGAAAAACACTAAGATGAAGCTGTGTAATTTTAATCATCAATCTTGGTCTCATGAAGAAATGAGAACTTAGAATTCCTTCTGTTCCTCTTAGAGGTAGGGAACTATGGGTGCTGGCTATTGTATACACTGCAAGGCACAGTTGCTGTGCCAGTTGGTTTTGCTGACCTTTTGCCCCATTACAGGAAAGGCTCTCTTGGTAGGGGATTTGGAGCAAGGAGTGGATAGACAGTTGGAAACAAATGTGATATAAAAACAAAAAGCATCAGTAAAATATTATTTTTAAAATAAATAAAATGAGGGGTTTCTAAAGGTCCCTTCTCTTTCTAAATCCTATCAATTACCCAGATACCCAATGTTATTCCAGGCCACAACAAACTCAATTCATCACTGTTGGAAATGAACACTTTCTGAATGCCCCCAGAGCACTGGCAGGATTTAGGTCACATAATTGAAGCTGACCAAAGAGATAGTATGCCCAGTAATTTTTCCAGGAATGCCATCAAGCATCAGTGGGGCTTTTGTTTGGCTCCAGCTTTTCTTCTCTCCTCTCCACCCTCCTAGGGCTAGGCTCCAAGGGTTCTTTTTATTTAAAATTAGACCTCCACCTCCATCACATATCTGAGCTTATCCTTCTTCTAGTTTTAATTATGCCACCCTAATCCCAAAGAAGTTGAGACCCTGGGCTAAAACTTCCAGAGGTAGAAAAAGAGAGGGGAGGTGTTGAGAAAAGAGCCTATGAATAAAGAGCAAGACAGGGCCAAGCATCGCCCATCTCTGCCAGAGCTGGTTATCCAGCTCCACTCAGAGACTTCCCAATACAAGCCTGGGTGGCCAGGCTTGGCTTCTTGGCCAGAAAGGATTTCTGATGACCTCTGACAAGGACCCAGGCATACATACCCTCCGGTCTTCTTCTCCTCACCCCCTTCCTGTCCTATAATCTATCCTATCTCAGCCATTCATTAAAGGAGTAGTTACAAATTGCTTAGAGAACAGAAATAGAGAAGAGGCCAACCAGGCTCACCTTTTGTTCGGACAAATCCGATCTCCCCAATCTGTTTTCATGCTTTGAAAGAGTTAACAAAATGATCTATAAAGGCTAACCAGTGGGTGGACTTGCTTTAGAGAATAAGAAATACACAAAGAACACAGAGGCAGCCTGTTAACCCTGGGAGAAAAGGAGCACTGACTTCCCTTTAAATCTGGCTAAGGGAACATGGAAGAAAGAACTAATTTCCTAAAGTGGAAGAGATGAAAATACAGCCATTACTCAATAGCATGAGCCACTGTATAGGAAGGGAGGCAGTTTGGTGGTACCGTGGATTGAGTGCCAGGCCTGGGAGTCACAAAGACTCAGCTTCCTGAATTCAAATCTGGACTCAGACATTTACTAGCTGTGTGATCCTGGACAAGTCATTTAATGCTGTTTGCCTCAGTTTCTTCATCTGCAAAATGATGTGGAGGAGGAAATGGTAAACCATTCCAATGTCTTTGCCAAGAAAACCCCAAATGGAGTCATGAAGAGTTGGACATGACTAAAAGGATTGAACAAAACAACAAAAATATGAAGAAACCTCTTTAAATAATAATGATGGTGATATTAATATTACTATTAATGAGGAGGAAAGATATGTTATATTTAGAGCTGGAAGGGACCTTAGAGGCCATTGAAATTAACTCCTTCATTTTACAGATGAGGAAA
>CM053626.1:32504249-32523929 GCA_028646595.1 Phalanger gymnotis
AAGGAAAGGAAAGGAAAGGAAAGGAAAGGAAAGGAAAGGAAAGGAAAGGAAAGGAAAGGAAAGGAAAGGAAAGGAAAGGAAAGGAAAGGAAAGGAGAAGAAAGAAGAGAAGAAAAGGAAGAAGAGAAGTCTTTGATACTTTCATATTTCTACTATATAACTCCAAGCACATCAAAGAACATTTGTCATTCTGGGGCATTCACAAAAGGGCTTGTTGATGATATTCTTGTGTTAGGGCCGCAGCCAGGTACAGAACCAGGAGGTCCCAAACTCTTGGTTCTAGGGTCTCCCCCCAGGAGCAGCCCACCTTTACTAGGGTGCCCTAAGGTTTACAAAGTGCTCTCCTGACAACCACCGCAGGAGACAGGTAGTGAGAGTGTTATTAACCCCATTTTAGAGAAGAGATTGAGTCCTCAGAGTTGAAATGACCTGTCCATGGCCAGCTACAATGGCTCACATAGCTAGGCTTCCTACAGCCACTATAGTGAGTGTCAAAGCCCTTCTGTGATTCTAGGCCTCCCCGGACTCCGTCCAGGTCCAGCATTCTTGGGACTGCACCAAACTGTCTCTCACACACACTAACTTAATCCCACCGTCTCTAGGAAACCAACAAACCGAGAAGGCAGCCAGGAAGGGAATAGGGGGAGGGTTTCCTTTGCAAAGAGAGATTAGGATAATTCAGCTGGCAAAAGGAAGGGAGTGAGAGATGAGAACTGAATATTTTTTAAAAGTACCGTTGACATAAGCAGGCTAACACAATAGCCCTGTCTCACTAACCCATTTGCTCACAACACAGTGGCATTGGTATGGAATTAACCCCTCCAGGACCACTTAGAAGAACAAGCAAAGTATACTCAGTGCTTCCCAGGAAAGAACTAAGACAGAATGAGCAGCAACAGCATATCTTTGGGCCCCACATAATGAAGAGAACAGGAAATGCTTACTACCGGAGAGGACTAGACAAACAGTTTGGTACAATGAAGGTTCGAATGAAGAGCCAAATGAAGAGAAGAATCGGGAATTTCACTAACACTGGTGATAGTTAGAAAGTTGTCCAGGCTCTAGGTTCAGAGTGTGAGCTCCTTGGCAAGGTGGAAAAGCAGGAAGTCTGGGTTCCCATCCCAGCTTAGCCATTAATGAGATACATGAGACTTTGAACAAGCCACCGGATCGCTGAAGTCTCAATTTCCTGTTTGTAAAAGAAAGGAGTTAGACTGAACGAGCATGATGGCCCCTGCTAATATTCAAGATCTAAATTGCAGTCTACAGGAAGAGGCGGTCTTCTGCCTTTCTCTGTGTGCTGGTTCCCAAGGATTCTCCCATTCTAGTCATTGGTGACCTTTCCAAGTTAAAATGATTGTATGTTTGCTCTGAATGTCTGTCTGGTGGCAGAATCACTGCTGCTGGTCCTAACGGTGCTGGAGAACCGTACCCATTCCTCTGTCCCATCATCTGCGTCCTACACCCTTCCATCTTCTGCATCTTCTTCATCCTCAGGATTGTACAATGATTGTTGGTGTTTACAACAATGACCTGAGTCACAGCAAGTTTCTGCACCAGTTTTATTCCTGAGGGAGCCTAGGTCTAAAAAGGGGTATCAGACTCCTCTTTTTCATATTCCTGGCCTTGTTAACAAACCCTCACTCCATTTATTGAGGGAAGATTTTACCCGTGACTTGAGTATAGGACCCCTCACCAAAGTACATGGAGTAAAAGAGGTAGCCAATGTACAACACTTACCAGGTACTGCACGGGTAGTTTATTTCTACTCAGGAAGGTGTTCTAAATGTGGGAGAATCACAAACACCTTAACAGAATTAAACAAAACAGGATTTAGTGACTTAACTTATAACTAGGGTTGCAAGCAATTGGGAGGTGACTATCTAAACTCCATTAGATCAGAAAATAGCTTCACCCTTTACATATCATCTTGGCACTGGCGGTAAGATCCTGCTGGCCTAATTGAGCCAATTCTCTTTCTAGTGGCCATTCTCTGATGCCAAAGTTTCCTTGGCTACCAGCGAGGTCTTGGTCTTGAAGGTCTCTCCCAGCTGCAAATTCTCTGATTCTAGGACAGTTGGCTGACACGATCCTTATTTTCCTCTTCTTTCTTGAGAACTGTTCTCTGCTATCTAGCTTGTCTGCTTCCATGCATTTCCTTCCTTCTACCTCTCTGCTTTTCCTCAACTGAAATCAAAGAAGTAAACCAAACAAAGATGGACCTGGTTGATATCTAAGCTTCTCATAATGTTTATAGCTTACTTTTTTAAAAAAGTGAAAACTCTTTTTGAGCAGGGATTGCTATTTATCTCATATTGAATGTCCTTCCCTTGGTTCTCTAAGGACCCAATTCACACTAGATGATTTAGCATTACACATTATTTCTCTTAAGGACCACCAATGTGGAATGGTGGTGGTTAGGAAGGCAGAAGTATACATATAGAATTTCATTGTAGGTATACTTGAAGACAGTGCTTCTTCATTTTAGGTTCATCATTTTAGAGCTAGAAGAAATCCAAGAGGCAATGTAGTCCAACCACTTCATTTTACAGATGGAGAAACTGAGGCACAAATAAGCAGTGACTTGTTCAAGGTCACAGAAATGACCTTGTCTTTGGTCACTTGTGTCTCACACAAATGTCCAGTAAATATCTGAGGAAGGACTAAAATTTATGTCTTCCTCTTAAATCTAGAACTCTATCCACTGCCCCATCTAGCTACCTAAACCAGATATCCTAGTAGACTAGGATCTGTTGGCAAATCTCAGAAGCATTATGTATACTCTGGACATTGTGAAAACCTTTTCCCCTGGCCAGCTGTTAATGGGTTTGCATTCAGTGTTCCCACATCCCATTTGATTACTATTCAAATCTAACCATAAACTCTTTTTTATAATTCATGGTGTGTTCTCTTCCTTCTTAGATAGTCTTATGTCTTAGTTGTATCATCTAATAGAACCAAGACTCCTTGAAAGCAGAGTCAATCAATCAATCAATCATGTCCTTCCTATGTCAGTTACTGAGATAAGCCTGAGAGATACATAGTAAAAGCAAAGACAGCACCTGACCTCAGAGAGTTTGAATTATAAGTGGGGGAAGGGACAATATATAAATACATTGGTATATGCATGTTAAAAACAATGCAGATGGAAGACATTCTCAGAGAGGATGGAGCTAACAGATCAGAGGGAGAAAGGCCTCCTGAAGAAAGCAGAATTTAAACTGAGTCTCAGAAGTCAGGAGGCATAGGTGAGGATATACCAACAGCATTCCAAGTATGGGAAATAGCCAGTACAATATCACAGTCCGAGTAAGAGGTGATACGGGTCTAAACTTGGGTGGTAGCTGAACAATGGAGGGAGAGGTGTAGGGAAGAGATTTGTGAAGGTAAAAATGTTAATAATTGACAACAGACTGGATAAGTAGGGTATGTGTGAATGAGATGTTGAAGATGACACTATGCTTGGCACATAGCAGGCAATTAAATTCCTACTGATTGATTGAGCACCATTTTGTCTAAAATAGGTGCCAAGAGGTAAATGGATGGAGAGATGGTCTGAAAGTCAAGAAGACTTGGGTTCCAGGCCAGTCTCTGATACACAATGGTTGTATGACCCTGGACAAGTCAGTAGCTCAGCAAGCTTTCAAAGACTCTTAGTTAAAGAGCAGGTGATGATCTTTATTGGTAAAAGGAGTTCCATCTACCAGTGAAATCACCTCTGATCTAAAATATACACAAAAAACTCCAGTGCCTAGTACATAGTAGGTGCTTCAGAGCAGAGATATGCTTCCAAATTGTCAGGCCATTTAAAGGCAGGATGGATTTAGTCACCCACTCACTTTTCCCCAGGATAAAGACATTCTTCCCTTCTGTTTCAAGCAGAATATGTTTCTCACCGTTCCTCCAATCACACCCAAACGGTACCCCCTAATCCTCTGAGTCTACGTGGGGAGTGGTATTCTGATTCTCATCCATCAGGAGGCCTGGGAACAGGGGAACGGTCTCAGTTATTAACTGTGGTTAGGGGATTGCAACAACCCAGACTCCAGCAGATCCCTTTGCAGGCCATGCTAAACCTCCCCAGGTGCTCTCCATTCGTTACCCTTTCCCATTTGGCCTCCTGCCCAAACCACCTCATCATCCCCCAGGTATGAGCCATTGCACCTGGAGACTTCATGTTTGAACTGAAGGTCTGAGCAGACCTTACTCACTCACCTGAGCAGCAGCAAGAAAGCAGAGCAGGGCTGGTGCCCAGGAACTGCTCTTGAGGCTTCTTTATGGATGTGGAAGCTCCATTCATCCTGGAGAAAATGGAAGCAGCGCTCCTAGAGGGAAAATTTTCCAGCAGGGAGAAGGGCTAGCTTATTTTAGGAAACTCTGGCAAAGTTCCAAGGTGGCAGAATAAGGTCCCTTCAGAAGAGACAGCTCTGATTTTCTACCTGGCTTAAGATATTGTTTTCTAAATAGGCAAGAAATGCAAAATAAAACAAAGAAGGCACTGCAAGAGGACTTCTGGTTTTCTCACAGAAGATAGATAAATAGATAGATAGATAGATAGATAGATAGATAGATAGATAGATAGATAGATAGATGGACAGGAGAGAGATGATACATAGGGCATTTATTAAGTGCTGATCATGTTCTAATAAGCTGTTCTAAGTGCTGGGGGTGCAAATATGAGCAAACAAGACAGTCCTTTCTCAATGGAGGTTGTGTTCTAAAGGGGGAAGACCTCAGATAAAGGAGGGAGAGGAGAAGGGGTCTTCATGGTGGTATGGATGCTCGGTTTTTAGCAAGATCAGGAGAGAGACTCAACTATCAGAGTTAAGGACCAGGTGATGCTTCAAGGCCAGAGGATGATAGAATGGTAAGTACATTAGATACATCACACCCTCAGAACAACTGCCTAGAACAGAATCTGGGTGATGGAAGGGACTCGAGTGCAGGCCCTCATCGCCTCACTGTGGCAATAGCCTACTGGGGGTCTGCTAGCCCCAAGTCTCTCTCCACTCCCACACATCCTCTATTCAGCCACTAAGGTTATTTGCCTAAAGCTTAGGTCCAATCATATCACCCTCTTATTCAATACGCTCCAGTGGCTCCCTATCGCCTCCATGAACAAATACAAAATGCTCTGTTTGGCATTCAAAGCCCTTTATGACCAAACATTTCCTGCCTTTCTAGTTTTCTCACACCTTCCTCCCTACCACATACTCTTCCCTCCAGTAACACTGACCTCTCTGCTCTTCCATGAACAAGAACCTCCATCTCTCAGCTCTGGGTATCTTCTTTGGTTGCTCCTCATGCCTGGAACACTCTCTTTCCCCTGCTCTGACCACTGACTTCCCTGGCTTTCTTTAAGTCCCAACTAAAATCCCACCTTCTATAGGAAGTAATTCCAGTGGTTTCTGTCTCTTAACTATTTCCTATTTATCCTTATATATTTGCTTGCATGTTGTCTCTCCTATTCGAGTATAAGCTCCTTGAGGTCAGGGACTGTCTTTTGTCTCTTCTTGTATCCCCACTGCTTAGGACAGTACTTGGTACATAGTAGGTGCTTAATAAATGCTTATTGTTTGATTGATTGGCTTGCTGTCTCATACAACCTATACATGAAAGGAACCCATGCTATACCATGACCAGCAAGTGCTCACCCAGAATTGAGAGGCATCTCAGTGCAATGCAATAGTCCCCAATCTCCTCTGTGTGACCTTGGACAAGTCACTTAAGCTCTATGAGCCTGACACTCTTCATCTATAAAATCAGGAGGATGAACTAGACAGCCTCAAAGTGCTAGAACTATGACCCCAGGAACTTATGAACATCATTTTTTAAAATTAAAAAAATACTTTCCTGGATCCCACATGAGAGTCATACTATTAATATCCACTGAAAAAAATGAATGACAAAATGTCACTCTAACTGATAATAGGGCATTCTGTGATGCAGTGGAAAGAAAAAAGAATTTAGCTTTGGGTGCCTTCCGAGGGTCTTTTAATCCGTGTTTGCACCAAGCATTGTAATTTTAATCCAGGGAAGTGAATATGGATTCAGAACACCTGAGTTCCAACCCAGGCTCTGCTATTCACTAGCTATGTGACTGTGGGCAAGTCATTTTCCTTCCCTCAGCCCTAGTTTTTTTTTTTCATTTGCAAAACGAGTGAGTTGAACTTGAAGTAGGTGCTACAGAAACTTCCATTTTATAGAGTAGTTAACTGAGGTTCAGAAAGTTTCAGACACTTGCCTTAGGTCACACAGCTATCAAGAGTCAGCAGCAATGGAACCCAGACCTTCCTGACTGTAAGTATGGCACTCAATCCACAAGGACACCTGACCCAAATTAATGAATCCAATAATGCTTTTAAATTAATTCATATTTTATTCATTTCCAATATCACATACATGCATAAAAATAACAGAAGTGGTTAGGTTGCCTAGTGAATCAAGTATTGGACTTGGAGTCAACAAGATCTGAGTTTGAATCCTCCTTTATTTAGACACTTACTAGCTGTGTGACCTTGAGCAAGTCACTTAACAGTGGAAATAATCAGCACCTAGCTCATTGGGTTATGGGGGGATCAAATAAGATAAGTGAAGTGCTTTGCCAACCTTCAAGCAAAGCTCAGATAACCAACTATTGGTTATGTTGTAGAGGGAATTTCTTTAGGAGCCTGAGTAGGACTAGGTGGCTACTAAGGTCCCTTCCAACTCAAAAATTCTGCAATTCTTTGAATCAAGAACAGGAGTATAAGTTGGATGTAGGCAGATTTAATCTTGGTGTAAGCAATTATATTTATCCCAAACTGGAATGAGCCATCTTGGGAGGTGGTTGTTTCCCCTCTACTAGAGGTCTTCCAACTTCAGCTGGATGACCCACTGTTAGGAATGTCATACAAGGATCTTGTTCATGGACAGGTTGGACTATGCAACCACTGAGGCTCTGGCTAGCTCTGAGATTCAGAGATAAACAGGAAAGCACCATCAATGTGAGTGGTTGGTATTATTGAGCCCCAGAACTGGGGAGGAAAAAGTGGCAGCCATCAGTAGGAAAGAAAGAGTGGGAGATCAAATTAATACCCTTCAACACATCTGCTGAGTTTGTTCTATATTCATGAAAAAGAAATATACCAAGAACAAAACAAAACAAACAAAAGACCCATCAACTAAATCTTTGATTACAAAATGAAATATATTATAATTACTTTGTATTCCTCCCCTCTCCTGTCTCAAATTTCATTGGTTTTTATATTATAACTCTTTCAGCTTAGTCCTAGTACAAACCCTCGAAAAAAGGCCATGAGTAATTATCAAGGGGGAATTTATCTATCTATCTATCTACCTATCTATGTATCTGTCTATTTATCTATCTATCTGTCTATGTATCTCTCTATCTATCTGTCTGTCTATCTATTATATTATAATGCATTATATGTATATAATACATACATAATTATGTATACACATATATATTTTACATATACATATATAGTTATATATAATACATAAATGCATATAATATATACATAATAAATACAATAAAATACATAAATAATAAAATAAAATACATATCATACATATGTATTTTAACATGGATTGATTTTTCAAGGCAGCCAAGTCTATCTCATAGGAATCAGACCATGAAACACATCACATCCAGAAAGGGATTGGAACACATGAGATTTGCTGTTTCTAGCCATTGCCCAAGTGGTAATGAGGGGTCATCTCTCAGCAAGGCACTTTCTTTCCAGAGAATAGAAAAAAGAGATCAATGCGAACCAGATTGGGGGAATGGACCTGAGGAATAGGAGGCGATTGTGTCATTATCTGAGATGCTGGGAAATAATGGTGAAATTCTTTTGTCAGGGAATCCTATAAGATCATTGTTGTTTGCCCCACATGGTTGTAAACAGCCAAACATGGCAAGAGAAACAGGGTCAGATAGCTGTAGAGAGTAGCCTTGGAAGTGCTTACTGAGACAGACAGCCATGGAGGCTACACAGACAAATACAATAGTCTTGAAAAATATTGGTTGAAAACCTCCAATGTTTGGTATAGGTAAGTGAGTTATTGACAGGGAGAAGTTTTTAATAGAGGGAGAAGAGATGCTAAAATACAGGGTGTCCTTAAAGTCTGGACACACAGGAAATCTCACTGACATCTCATTAACCGTTTCACCAAAGACTCTATGTTGTTCAGCAACTTCTTTTTCTGGGGTGTGCTAAAGGAGAAGGTGTACTCAATGAAAATCACAGATGCAACACACTTGACTGAATGCATAAAGAGTGACTGTGCTAAAATTGATGACAATGTGGAGTTATTGCATCGAGTTCATGTGAATCTTGCAAAGTATATCGACCTTTGCATCACAAATGATGGAAATCATATTGAAGATGTTTTTGTTAATATTACAATTAAATAAAATGTCGCAAATTTCATTCATTTCATTTATTGAAAATATGCATTTTTGCCTATGTGTCTTTAGGAACACCCTAGTCCACTGCGCATGGTATCCAATGAGTTGCATTGCATGTTACCCTTTTATGTTTCTTCTGAAAAGAGAGATCCTAGGCTGATTTAATGGTGCCATGCCTTCCTGTAGGGATACCAGATAGACCATGGGAAGCCTTGGCATTCTGTTAGAAAGATTGTAGAGGAAGAAACCCAAGCCAGATAAAGAATAAAAAGGAAAGATTAATGAATGAACCACAATCAAAAGGGGTCTGACATGATGACTTTGGCATAAGGCAAGGTAAGACCCAGAGAAGTGCCCCTGAATGGGAAGCCCTGGGAAATACTAGTTCAATGATACCTTTCCTTATTCTCATATCCTCTCTGCTAATATTTCCCCTCCCCAAACCACCTTGTTTTTTTTAAATATATTTTGTATAGTGAAAAGAGCATTGGTCTTAGAGTTAAGAAGGCATGAGTTCAAATCTCACCTCAGATATTTACTGTTTGACCCTGGACAAGTCATTGACCTCTGTTTGTCTCATTTAGCTCACCTGTAAAATGGGGTTAATAATAGCGCCTACCTCCTGGGGCTGTTGTGATGATCAAATGAGGTAATAATGGTCAAGCACTTAGCACAGTGCTTGGCATATGGTAAGCACTATATAAATGCTAGCCATCTATTGTTGTTATTATTTGTTTAACTTCAGTCAGTCTTAGTCTTCTGATCTGTAAAATGGGAATAGCAATATCTATCTCAGAGTGTTGTTATCACATGTGTAAAGTGCTTTGCAAACCTTATAATGTCCTATAAATGTTAGTTATTGTTGCTATTGTTGTATGCATCTTATCTCTCCCAAGAGGATGGTAACTCTTGGAGGGCAAGTCTTTCTATCCCCAATGCCAAGTACATTCCCTGGCACGTGGAAGGCACCTAATACATGATTGTTGAGACCCTACAGTGGATAGCACATTGGACTTGGAACTGGGAAGACCCGAATTAAAATCCTGCTTCAGACATTAGCTGTATCCACCTCTGTAAAATGAGGATAATCAGAGCTCTGACCTCACAGGCCTGTGGTGAAGTTCAAATGAGATAATATTTGTACTTTATATGAAAACCTTATAGCACTACAGATGTGCTAACTCCTACTTTTGGTTAATCGAATGCAAGTCAACTCAATTCAATAAACATGTTACCTACCTACTATGTGCTCGGGGCTGGGGATACAGAGACCAAAAAAGAAAGAGTTCCTGCCCTCAAGGGTCTTGTATTCTACTGGTTTCCCAATGTGTGACTCTCTTAAAACATTCCTAAGACCAGCCAAAGCACCTGGGACAGACGTCAGGCGTTCATTGCCCCTTGGCTGTCTAGGATCATTTCTGTCTCCTTCCAAGAGTATCAGCCTGGAATAAGGCAGCATTTGCTATCCAGTAATCAAACAATTTCATGGCTTCTTGGTAATGCCAGGGAGAAGGATTGTAGAGAGACTAACCTCATTGGCATAGGGAAATCCTAGGTGAGGATAGTGGACCAAGAAAAAATTACCCCAGGGTAGTTTCTTTGCCAAGTCCTTGATTTATAACCAATAGTTTACAGGTGATGTAATTTAAATTCTGTCCTTCAAAACATCTCCAGACTTAACTTTGGAAATAGAGGGTGCTCAAGCAATTCCTTTGTAAAACACCCAAAATGACATCCTCTTTTAAAAAATGTATGCATGTATGTACATATGTATGTATGGAATGTATCCTCATTTGATCTAGAAGCTTCCAGCTCAAAGTCTGCTGATGGGCTGTTGGTAAGTGATGATGAAGGGGGCTGGGAGGGTGATGGATGGGAAAAGCTTTGGCCCAGAGAGGTGAGAACTTCTGGGGAGTTCTAGGGTACTCCAGCCTTGCTCTTGACTTAATTGAGATCTCATGGCCCCTGTGTAATCTGACTTTCCTTCTGCCTGGAAACAAGGATGTCTAGGAGTTCTCCCCCACCCAAACCCAGCTGGCAGAGTCGGCACAAAGATAACAGATTGTACCTCCGTGCACTGACTCCAGGATCTATTGCTAGGCTGCCCTCTCTTCCTTCTTCCATCCCTCCCCACCTCTGTTTCTCTCTCTTTCCTTTTTCCCATATCTCCCTCCCATCTCTGGACCAGGAACCATTGTGACCTCCAACTCAGTGAGATCAAAGAGCTGAGGAAGTTGTGAGTCACCATGGAGAGAGCACTTACTCTGAAGTCAAAGAAATTGGGTTCCAGTTCTGGCTTAGACACTCACTGTTTCTGTGATCTTGGGAAAAATCAATTCAGCCCAGAAGACCTTAGTTTTCTTATCTGTAAAATAAGGGGGTGGAGAGGAATCGTGGCTTTTCTTCATACTTTGCAAATCATCAAACACTACAAATCAGGGCATAATGGAGAAAATATTAATCATTCAGATTAAACTTAAGAGTATGTCATGTTACATTTTTTTCAGAGACCAGGTTGTTTAGATAGATAGATATGTAGATATGTAGATATAGACACACATATAGACTTATTTATACAGACATATATGTATGTATACACATATATATTATATACACACACATATATAATATTTATGTGTTTATATATGTATGTATGTTCATATATATATATGCATATATATATATATATAAAGTTGTATGTGTGTACATGTCTAGCAGAAAGAGATAATGTCAACCAAGTGGGAGTCAGTGGGCTGAGCCAAATCCCCAGCATCCTCTCTGAGCACAGGCTTCTAGGGGGACAAAAGGCCCAGATTTTCCCGAGCCTGTACAAAGGGTTAAGGCAGCCCAGCCCACCAGTACACGTGACCCTCTAAGCTCCCTGTTTCACTCTTGCAGAATCTGCCTTTAATTTTCCTTAGCAGTAATGAAAGCTTATCATCCCACCAAATCCCCCCCAGCCATTTAGCCCGGGCCCCTGCTTGTGGAAGCCCGCTGCCTCCCAGCTTCCCCGTTAAACACCTGTTCTGGTGTTGGGCCATGCTTCTCGTTTCTCGCTCAGGATGGAGGATCTAGCTTCGGGGGACAGGTAGGCATTTTTGCTGTCACCAAAACCAGTTAATTTGGGAAGTCTGATCTTGCAAAGCAGCCAAGTTACCCACGACGAGGACCGAGCCAACTCCACCCAGCAGTACGAGCTGAACCCTTGGTCAGCCGGCCCCCCTTGGTAACCTACACGTCTTGTAGATCTCAGACAGCGGGGCCTGAAGCTTATACCTCCCCCTCCTCTTTGTCAGCCCGCTAATTTAAGACTTCCCGCCCACCGTGGATGGATGCAGCAGCGCCTGACAGCCATTCACCTAGTGTTTTATTGCAGCTAAATTAATATGGTAAGGTAAAAAATCGCTCTCAAGGGGGAAAGAAATTTACAGCTTAGGATTAATAGCTTCTTCAGTTCCAAATTTTCCCAAGGGCAAGGCTTCTAAATATCGCCTTCCTGGTTTGTTCAACCCCTATATTATATAGTCAGCAAAGGCAACTGCGACAGACATCAGGCATCCATTGCCCCTTGGCCCTCTGGGATCGTTTGTCTTCTTCCAAGAGTATCAGCCTGGAATAAAGCAGCATTTGCTAACCAGTTGTCAGACAATTTCTTGGCTTCTTGGTGATGCCAGGGAGAGGTCCTGTAGAGGGACTAACTTCATTGGCATAGGGAATTCCTAGGTGAGGAAACTCCCTCCACCAATGTAGGCTGCCTCCTTTTCTGTAACCTTTAATATTAATGAGTTGGTTAGAGCTCTAAGAGTTTAGGTGACTTACCCAGGGTCACCTAGCCAGGATGTAGGTGGAGGTAGAACTTGGACCCAGATCATCGTGGTATCCACTGATGATGCTGAGCAGTGGTCAAATTTAAAGTAGGTTTATGTGCCAAAATATTCATAGCAGCACTTTGGTGGTAGTAAATCAATTAGTCAGTTAACAACCTTTTGTTGAATACCTAGGATAGGCTCTGGGGATACAAAAACAAAGTGAAGGAGTCTCTGCCCTCAAAGCGCTTACATTCTACCAAGGCAAAAGAAAAAACAAAGTACATGTGTAAGTATACAGAAGTTGTAACAAATAGCAAGAGAAGTTTCCTTTCCTATCTTTAAAAAAAAATTTTATCAATCCCTCCCACAGCCCTCTTCCTACACTGAATTAAAAAAAATAACAAAAGTTTCAAATAAATACGCAACGTCTAACCCCATGTTGATCTTGTCTAACTATGCAGGTTTCATTCTGAATTTTAAATCCATCACCTCTCTCTCTAGCAGGAAATTGGAGCTGTGACTCACCTTCACACCTCTGGACTCGTGATTTCTCACTGTACAAGGGAGCATTCTAAAGTCTTTCAAAGTTGTTTTTCCTATATAATGTTGTCATTTTCTAAATTATTCTATTCTGCTCATTTCAACCTACATCAGATCATAGACTTCTTCCCAGTTTCCTCTGAAATTGTGCATTTTTTTATTTCTTATGGCACAATAATATCCCTTTATGTTCATATACCACACTTCATTGAGCCATTCCTCAATAGATGGGTACCACCTTAACTCCCAAATTTGGGCTACTACAAAAAAACGATGCCATAAATATTTTATATGGGTCCTTTTCCTTATTCTTGAATGTCTTTGGGTATATAGGGCTAGTAGTGGTATAACTGACTCAAAAGGTATATATACAGCTTAGTAATTTTGGAGGCATAGTTCAAAATTGCTTTTCAGAATGGCTGGACTAATTCACAGCTCCACCAATAATGCATTAGTGGGCCTGTTTTCCCATAATTCCTCCAACATTTGTCATTTTCTTCTTTTGTCATCTCTCCCAATCTGAATGTGAGGTAGAACTGCATAGTTGCTTTACTTTTATATTAATGAACAGTTTCAAAGTCACACCTCTGGATCAGATGAAAATACTATGCAAACTAGACTCATGTTTTAGAAGAGTTGGGGACACAGGAGATCTGGGAATAGGGGAAGATTACTGGGGGGGGGGATACTATTTATAGGAGGTTAATTAAATTCTTTCTTGAAAGAAGTGATTTATTCATTCACTCAATAAACATTAAGCCTTCACTATGTCCAAGCACTGTGCTCAGCTAGATGAATACAAAGACAATTAAACAGACCTTGCCTTCAAAAAGCTAACGCATCATTAGGAAAGACAACTTGTAGGTATATAAGTATATACAGATGTACTCAAAATACATGAAAATAGCAAAATGATCAATAGTCATGGACTTAAAGACCTTATCTTCTATAGGACTTGGATTAGTGGAAAGGGATAGGGAAGGCATTCCAGTGTGGAAAAGTAACAGAAGAGTAAGTGAGGAGGCAGGGATCAATTTGGAAGGGGCAAAGGATAGAGCTAATATTTGCTGATAAATTCAAAAATAAAAGCATGGTTTTATGGCACTTCTATTCCTTTCTGTCCCTGCCCCTCACCCCATCCCCAATCTCTTCATTTTAGGGGGGCAATGACTAAATGCTGATAGTAGTGACATATAATTGAATGAATTTTACTCACTAAAGAAAATGTGTCTTTATTTTTTAAAACATAGACTTTCTGAAAACATGATTAAATTTCTTCTGTTTATGGGATGGTAGAGTATCCTGCCATATCTCCCAGGTATAAGAATCTAAATGCCCACATTGCACAGAATTATAAATGTCACATGGAAGGGACCTGAGACGTCATCAAGTCCAACTGCCCCATTTTAGAGATAAGAAAATCGAGGCCTAGGAAAGTTGTGATTTGCCTAGAACTACACAGTAAATAGCTCAAGCAGAATTTGAACCCATGTCATTCTGACTCCAAGTACATTATTCTTTCCACTACAAAACATTGACTCTCCAGGGAGGGAAAGCCCCCTCCTCCCCACACTTACCCCTGAATATCTGCCATTTTAGGGCACTGTTTGCCCAAATTACAAAGCCCTTTGGAAAGCGAAGGAAAGAGCTAGAGGGCTAAAGTGTGTTATGAATTAAGATGGAGGCATTGCTACAGCAAAACCTAAATTTTGAACTGCATTTTTGTTGAATTTAAAACAATGTCATAATTCAAGACAAACAGTAAACGCTTAATAAATGCCCATTGATTGAATGAATTGTGACAAGGTCCCCAACTAGAAACTGAACAAATGCCATTCCCCTGGGAGCACATCCTTGGCCTCGCAATGCTGAATGCCTCCATCAATATGGTGTTGCGGTGGATAGAGCTCTGGGCCTGGAGTCAAGAAGACCTGAGTTCAAATCCAGCTTCAGATATTTACTAGCTACACAAACCTGAGCAAGTCACTTAACATCTATCTGCCCCAGTTTCCTCAAATGTGAATTGAGGATAATAGTAGCATCTACCATCCAGAACTGTTATGAGGATCAACAGAGATAATATTTGTAAAGTGTTTTTGCACAGTGCCTGGCATGTAGTAAATGCTTAGTTAATGCTCATTTCCTTCCTTCTTTTCTAACAGATGAAAGCTGGAAGATATTAAGTCTAGGAGTGACACCAAGACCATACTGTAGAAGACAAACCTTTAGATAATGGGGTTGTAGTTTCAAATAAATTTTACAAACTGAAGGTATACACAAAAACTAAGCGTGATGTTCAGTGAAACAAAGAAAAAGCAGACAGCCCAGCACCTATTTGTGAGTAATGAAAAAAAAATTGTTTTAAGGATCTTGGGCCCATAGTAGACCCAAAACTTAACGTGAATTTGGATAGCTAACATAATAGTTGACAAAGCCAGGATTGAAAAAAGATTCAAAAGGCCAGAAAATTGAGCTGAACTTAATAAGATGAAATGTAATAGGGAGAAATAGAATATTTATTAAGCACAGAATATGTCCCAGGCACTGTACTAAGGGCTCAATACAAAGGCAAAAGACAAGCTCTGCCCTCAAGAAGGTCATAGTCTAGTGCCCTACAATTGGATTTTAAAAAAATCAGTTTTATAAGCACATGGTAGGGGTGGTTTGGTTTGACTAAAAAAGTCTTGGGTTTGAGGTAGACTCCAATGCCAACATGAGGCAGGACTCTGTTATGACAGGCAAAAATAAAATCGAAAGGGATTGTAGGCTGAATTAAGGGAGCCGTCTCATCTAAGAAACAAGGAGGGGGTGGTCCCACTTGATTTTGCCCTGTTGGGGAAGACCTGGAGTATTATGTTCTGTCTGGGCACAAGAGTCCAGAAGGGCAGCCAGGATAATAAAGAGCCTTAACGTCATTTTAGATGAAGATTGATTGAAGGAACCAAAAATACATAGCTTGGAAAAGACAAGACTTGTGTGTATGTGTGTGTGTTTTGGGGCAGGGGAGAGGGTGTTCAAGTATTTGAAACCAGTCATATGAAAGAAAGACCCACCTCTTTGGCCTCAGATGGCAGGACCAGGAGCACTAGGTTGAAGCTGCAAAGACAGATAGAGGTTTGACAGGAGGAAAAACTTCCTAATAATGAGAGCCTTTTCAAAAGCAGACTGGGCTGCCCTAGGAGAGAGTGGGTTTCCCTCTTATTACACTTCTGCAAAGTAAATAGGGAGGGCTGTTTGTTGGACATGTTTGAAAAGGGACCCCTTTTGCAGGTACAGTTTGAAGTTAGATGGCCATTGAAATCCAAGTTTGAGATGACTCGATTCTGTAAATCTAGAAAAGAATGAGAATTCCTACCTTTAATACCTAAACCTTTCATGAGAAAGTTAATTCAGCATCATTCCCTGGATTTCATTGCTTGAGATATTAGAGTCAGATCCTATTATATTTGGTGGCCAGACTTATATAGAGTGTCGGACTTGGAATCAAGAAGTCCTGAGTTCCAATCCTTACCTTGGATACTTACTAACTGTGTAATCATAGGCAAGCCATCTAACCTCTCTGAGCCTCAGTTTCTCTATCTGTAAAATGGAAGAGTTGGACTGGATGATGTCTAAGGTCCCTTAGAGCCTTAAGTCTATGATCTGATGTGACCAATGCTACTCTTTAAACACACACACATGCGCGCACACACACACGTTAACACCCATGTGTAGCAGTTTATATGCAATATCACTTTTGGTCCTCTGCAATCTTGTGAGGTAGCTGCTAGTACTCTTTCCATTTCATAGATAGAGAAACTTGGGTTCAGAGAGATTAAGCTCTTTGTTCAGGGTCACCCGGCTACCCTGGGGGGAAGGGGAAGGATTCCAAACAATACTCAGCCCAAGTCTCTTGGCTTCTCTACGGCTTCTCACCCATGACTCCAGGGTGAATTCACAGGAGCGCTGAATGTAAGAACGATGAAGTCATTTTTTTCTTTGACGCTCAGCTTTGGTCTGTCACTTTGGGATTCCATAGCCTAATAGGCTGGCAGGATTTTTCATAGATTTTGAGAAGAAAGTTTCACAAAGAGTATTTGCATTTTTTTTTAAAAAAAAAAAGAGTATTGTATTGAGAAGAAACATAGTGAAAGAGAAATATGGGTCAGGTTTTTTTTTATCTCTGCCCTATATTCCTCAGTACTTATCCAAATTATGAAGAGATTGGGCTGCCCAGGATGTTGGTAATTAGTCTGGGAGAAGGAAATAGCAGGAAAAATAATGTGCTCTGATATTAAAGGGACCACTGACCACCAAAGTTACAGAGAGAGGGAGTGTCCCCTAGTGGATAGAGGCCCAGAATCGAGGACTCCAGAAGAGGCCTGTTTTTTATTCTCGTCTGAACCACTGCATCTGTATCCAAGTGGGGAGGGGGCTCCCTCCATGCTAGTCCTGCCCCCTTATGCAATGCAGACAATACCCTTGGACGTGTTATTGTAAAGTCTCCAAAGCTCCTCATCTAAGGAGTTTGGTTTAAAAAAATGCAAAGAATTATTAAACAGGCTTTATCCATCACACAATACAAATGAATAGATATTGAATTCTAATAGGCCTACTCATGGATTTGGTGGGCAGCTGGGGAAAAAACCAAACCGAGGTGGTTTTGTGTAATATGAAGTTAAGGCATTCTTATCATGGCCCTTTCTTATGTGTATCATGCAAAAGTTAAGATGAATGTCCGACCCTTGTAGATAGCAGGAAAGTATAATATCCAGAGATAAATCTCTTTCTCAGAGAAATTAATAAGCTGCTAAGCAAACTTTTTTCTACAAAAACTTCTGCATGTGGGAAGAGTCCAAAGGTGGCAAGCCAGCATGTTTGCCCTGGAAAAACAGAGACTTTTAAAGAACTCGTTAAACTCGTTCTCCTTAGAAAGTAGGGAAGAAATCTGACTTATTCAGTGTAAAAAGCCTGGAGATTTGAAAAGGCATTTGGGAATGGTTGAGCTCACAAAGAATGCACATACAGACACGTGTGCACACACCCTTTTCTTGATTCCCCACCCAAGATTCCCAGGGCACGGTCCAGTTCCTGTGCTGTAGACTAGCCCTGGATTCCTGGGGAACACTTGGATGTTCAAGGAAATGACATTTGCCTCCTAAAATGTCCTTTACTTACCCAAGTGTTATTTTTGTCTTGTGGAATGTTTGAAAGAAAACACAAGAGTATTCATTCCTACATTGCGTATTGTTATTTTTAAAAATAATTTTAAGCAAATATCAAGATCCATGATACAAGTCGTTCTGACTCCCTGTGCCTCAGCGTCTTCATCTGTAAATAAGAGGGTTGGAATAGATAGGTGACATCTAAAGTCCTTTTCAACTCTATATGTAAGATCTTTTAGTTGATGTTATCTACCAGGTGGGTTTATGTGTGTATACCAATATATGCTCATATACATATATGCGCATGAACATATACATGTATAAATATTGTAATGGCAAGCAAAGTGGGGCTTTTTGCTGTTTTTTCTTTTGAAGTGCTTCTCAGGACTAAGGCAATCGAGAGCCTTTGATTGAGTCTTTGATTGAATCAAGAGTCTTTGATGACCTGCTCAAGTCACAAGAAAGCCTAAGTCACATGAATTTGAGTCACATGGTTGTGATGCCTCCTGATCCTGAAGAAGCGTATATATACTCTGAGGTCAGCATTTAGCTTGGGAGCTCATTCATTGGAAGAGTGTTCCACGTGATTTGTCCAGACAAGACTCTGGGTAGTCGTTAAGGAGCCCCCATGGCTTTGAAAACCCAGATGTTGGTGTTTCTCTCTCTGATAACTATGTATGTATTGCTATGGACAGACAGAAGCCCTGTCTACTGATTTGTGTTATTTGCTCTGTTTGTATAATTTCTTCCTGTAATTTCTGTTTGTGTTTTCTCTGAAGTTCAGGGTGCTGACTTTTTTCCCTGAACTAAGTGAATGATATATGTATGTTTAATTAAAGTGAGATTGTAGACCCCTTAAAGTTGCTTTCCTTAGAAAAGCAGATCAAAGAATCTGTGCTAACAACCCTCCTGTGTGCTGGTGTTAATGACCTTACACCTCTATAGCAGCTGCAAGCAGCATTGTTATTACACATATATACATACATATGTGTTGTACTGGTATTAATGAAGTCGCAGGTCCAGTCCAGTAGAGAAAGAGATAGAGACAGGGACAGGGATAGAGATAGAAATGATAAAAATTATATATGTGTGTATTTTTTACATAAAGAAATATAGATATATAGTAATATACTATATATTACTGTATGATATTTAATTACATAATATAAATATGGATATATATTATATATTATTAATTATACTAATATATTATGATTAACTATATAGTAGTCTATATAGAAAAATACATCATATATATGCCATATTCTATACAATATCCAGAAAGAAATCTAGATGTCTAGCACACATGTGATAGATATGTAATATATACTATAGATACATGAAGAAATATAGATATATGGTATATCTAATACTATATATGGAAGCAGCTAGGGTAGCTCAGTGGATAGAATGCTATGTCTAGAGTCAGAAAGACCTAAGTTCAGGGGCGGAGCCAAGATGGCAACTAGAAAGCAGTAACTGGCCTGAGCTCCTCACCAAGTCCCTCCAAAAACCTATGAAAAAATGGCTCTGAACCAATTCTAGAACCGCAGAACCCACAAAGTGGCAGAGGGAAGCAGGGCTCCAGCCCAGGACAGCCTGGATGGTCTCGGGGTAAGGTCTGTCCTGGACAGAACTCCCAGCCCCCAGCTGAGGGGAGCAGAGCTGAGCCAAGCAGAGCCCAGCGCGCGAGGCGCGGCGCGGCAGACCGCGGGACCGACGAGACCAGGAGTGAAGCGGAGAGTGCCCTAGCATGCTGAATTACTGAGCTGTGG
>CM053626.1:32524429-32612804 GCA_028646595.1 Phalanger gymnotis
TGTCAGCCTCACTCTCTCTTCCAGAGTCACTGAAGTTCAATGGCAGGACAAAAGTTAGGACGACTGACAATGGCCCGGGATGTAGTGTGTGACCTTGGTGTCTTCTATATCTGATCTAGCTGTAAGCACTCCACAACACCCGACTCAGTGTCTTCGTGGCCCTTGGGAAAAATTGTTCTCATCCATCCATTCTGCCAGGGGAAATATTCACATGCCTGGGGTAGATATCCCATTAACTCACCAATGGGTTTCAGGCCCATCAATTTCCCTCAGTCTTGTTTAGTCCATCTGCTGAGATGGTTTTACCAGGGTGTGGCTGCTATGCATGCTGTAATTCTCTCTATGTCTCTCTCTGTCTCTCTTTATCTCTGTCTTTCTCTCTCTCTCTCTCTCTCTCTTTCTCTTTCTCTCTCTCTTTCTCTCTCTCTCTCTCATTCTACATACTCTTCTGTATATCTGTTGGGAGAGGCAGATCCTGGGACTTTAATTTCATCAGTTTATGGAACTTCCAATTCAGAAAGCCCATCCATTTATGCAGATCAGACCCTTATCCATCACTTATAGTAATAATACAGAGCCAACCAGTGTCCAAGTTGTATCTCTCTATTGCCCTCTGATTTACCCCCAATGATGATTCTTCAGAAATTCCAGTTCTTCATGATTTATAACCACATAGAATCACTGGGAGAATATTGGTGTTAAAATGATGAATTTTTTATATTCAAGAACTGATTGTAAAAAGTGAGACAGACAGAGGGAGAGACAGCAAGAGATCAAGAGACAGATAGATTGCTTTTTATTGTTTACTTAAAAAATAATTTTAACAAGATGGCTTCCATAATCAGAATATTTTGATCCTTTAATGGAACCTCAGCAATTTGCTATTCGCTCTCAGTATGAACTGTAACCCATCTGTGCTTTCTAATTGTGTGACTTTTACCCACATATTCCCATAAATCTTCCACTGGGGGTACCCCTCAAAATTTCAAAGATCTTCCTCCAGTACTCTTGATGGTTTTGTGGATGCCAACGTAGCCCATGGGCTTTCCATCACTTATTCCTCACTCCTGCCACATGACTAGTCCAGCTTCTTCTTTTTCACTTATCTTTTTGATGATATCTTGCATGAGAACATGCAGCACTTCACTGGTGGGGCCTACTCATACTCCCCATGTTCTCCTCCATTGCTCTTTAAGTGACTCTCAACTCTAATTCTTTAGTCCCTGTAGTGTTCCATGACTCACAGAGACACACCATCATCATCAAATCGTCTTCCATGGATGTATCATAATCATACAACGTTGAAAACTGCTGAACTCAGAGTCACGTAATCTTAGTTTAAATCCTGGCCACTCTACTTGTACTTGTACGACATTGGGTCCTGACCTCTCTGGGTCTTAGTTTCCTCATCTGTAAAATAAGGGGGAGAATAGGATTAGATGACCGATTAGGTCCCTTCCAATCCTAATTCTATGATCCTATTCCTTTGAAAGTTGCAATGATAGAGATAAGTCTGTTCAACAACCCTCACATTGTTCATATCAAGAACGGTCCTTATATAGGGAAATGTGTATAACATCATGAATAGTTGCAACACAGAGCCCAAAAAGGAAAAAGGAGTCCCTATAGTAAGGGAGTTCATCCAAATTCCTTTGTGTTTGTTGCATTAATCGATAAACATTTACTAAGCGTTAGGCAACGAGCTAAGCCTTAGGGATAAAAAAGAGGCAAAAGGGGCAGAGAGCAAACAAATATATACAAACCGAACTATGTATAGGATAAATAAGAAGTAATTAACAGAGGGAAAGTACTAGAATTGAGAAGGATTGAGGAAGGCTTCTAGTGAAAGAAGGGATTTTAGTTGGGGCTTAAAGGAAGCTAGGGAGGTCAGTAGATGGGATGGAGGAAAGAGAGCATTCTAGACATGGGGAATAGTCAGAGAAAGTGTCCAGAGGGTTTAGGGGGAAAGATAATGAGTTTAGCTTTGGACATCTTTAAGATATCTGCTGGGCATCCAGTTGAGAGGTCTGAAAGACAGTTGGAAATGTAAGATTGGAGGTCAGCAGAGAAGTTAGGATAGGCTACATAGATCTGAGGGTCGTCAGCTCTCATGGGAGCTGCTGAGACTACCAAGTGATGTAATACAGAGGATGAAGAGAAGAGGGTCCAGGACATAACACTGAGGGATACTTCTGGTTAGAGAGTGGGATCTAGAAGAGAATTCAGAAAGAAGATAGGGAAGTAATGGTCAGATAGATAGGAGCAGAACCAGGAGAGAGTGGAGTGCGGAAAACCTAGAGAGAAGAGTGTCAAGGAGTGATCAACAAGGCCTTCAACAAAGGCTGCAAAGAGGCCAAGGAGAATGGGGATAAAGGAAAGGTTTTGGAAAAGGACTTGGCGACTAAGAGATCATGAGTAACTTTGGGGAGCATAGTGGAAGGACAAAGTCAGAATCCAGATTGTAGGAGATTAAGAAGATAGTGAGAGGAAAGAAAGTCAAGGTATCTATTGCAGATTCACCTTTTCAAATGCAACGACAAAGGGTATCAGACACAAAGGTTGAAAGTTAGTGGGGATGGAAGGATCAAGTGAGGGGTTATTTTCAGGATGAGGGAAACATGAGCATGTTTGTGGGCCAAAGAGAAAGAAGCAGTGGACAGAGAGAGACTGAAAATGAGTGAAAGAGTGGGGATGCCAGAGGAGGCAATCTATTAGAGGAGACAGAATAGAATTGGGTTGCTTTAAAACAGAGTAGTTAGCCTTGGTAGGGAGTGAGGTCACTTCATCATGTGAGACGAGTGAAGGAAGAGATTGTGGCAGAATGGCACCAGCACGGCAAAAGAGGAAAAAAAGAGAGAGAAGAGTGAACCCATGGCAAATGAACTCAATTTTTTCTATAATATGTGAAGCAAGGTTCTCAGCTGAGAAAGGGAAGGGGGAGCCATGGAACATTTGAGAAGGGATACAAAGCTCTGGAAGAGCCTCTGTGGAGAATGGAGAGCATCAAAACCTGGAATATTGGAATAGATACCATCTGAAATATTAATGAATTTTAAAGAGTCTAATCAATGGGAACCCCCTTAGTTTCTAATATTTGGCAATAGAAAAGGTCATTAATAAATATTTCTGTACATATGACCCCATTTCCTCTTTCCTTTTTTGAGATCATCGTTTTCAGAAAAAAAATTTTATTTAAGGTGCTAGTGTCAGGGAAAGCATCTGCAATACAAAGCCATGTGGTCAGTGATCAAGGACAACAAGGTAATATTTCTGGGTGGGTTGCTAGAGAAGGGGGAGGGAGGAGTTCATCTAGGGAGAGGTCACCGGGGTGGGGGGAGGAGCCATTTGGTAATTTCACCACTTAATAATTCTTGAGAACTACATGCTAAACTCAGATGTTTCTACACTGGTGAAGGAGGGCAACTGCTGTCCCTGCCTGTGAATTTCAGGGGAGCCCAGGACTGTCAATCTGCCCCTGCCTATGAATTTCAGGGGAGCCCAATACTGCCCATATGTAGTCCTTCCTTCTTGCTACAGGGTTACACAACCTGTTTTTTCCAGTTGTATGTCTCCTTGATGTTACATTTCAAGAGGTCAAGAATCTTCTCAAAGAATCTATGCTTGAGATTAGACTAATTGTGCTTGTACCCCAAAGACAGAGCTAGGAGCAATGGAGGGCAGGTACAACGTGGCAAATTGTGACAAAATATAAACAAAAACATCCTGGCACTCAGAGCTGCCCAGAAGGAAAAAGGGCTGACTCTGGTGGGTAGTTTCTCCCTCAAGCAAAGTTTGGATGACCCTTTTGGCAGTCTGGTAAAGCCTAGGGATACCTTCTCAGAATCATGTTTTTAAGCAATTGAAGGAAATCTTAAGTTTCCAGTAGCATTTAGTGATAATAAAAATGTAATATTTTCCTATTCCTATTCCCACCACCACCCTTAAATCTATCCATAGAAGGAGTTCATGGACCTGAAATTAAGAGCTCCCAGTATAAAGAGATGGTCTTATTCAGGTACAAATTAGACTAAACGGTTCCTGGGGTGCCTTCTAATGCTGACATTTTGTGATTCTATAATTCTAGAAGAGGAAAACAATTCTGTCCCTTTAAGACATAAGCCTTTCATGGAGTAGGGAATTGAATTCAATTCAACAAGCATTCAAGCACTTACTGTGTGCCAAGCCCTGTTCAAGGTGCTAGGGGCACAAATATAAAAAGAAAACAGTCTCTGTCCTTGGGGAACTTATAGTCTGCTAAAAGGAAACCATCATCTACATGGATAAATCAATACAAAATCCCTCCACAATAAATAGTGAAGTCACTTCTGTGGCTACTAACCATTAACCCCTGGGGAACTCAGAAGAGGCTTCGTGAAGGACTGTCCCTTAGGCTGAGCCTTGAAGAGATCCAGGGCTTCCTGGAGGCAGAAGTGAGCAAAAAAAAAATGCTTCTGGTCTGGGAGACAACCTGCACAGAGGTTCTCAAGAGATGGATAGAATTCTGGGTAATCAAGCCAAGTTGGCAGGAACATAGCAACATGTAATCAGCTTGGAAAGACAGGCAGGCCAAGGCTGTGAAGGACAAACAGAGGAGTTTCCATTTTATCTCAGAAGCCAAAGGGAGCCATTGAAACATCTTGAGGAGGAGAGAATTCAGATCTGCCCTTTAGGAATAGCCATTTGGCAGACTCTATGCTATTTTTCCAGATTTCATTTCTTGGAATGCTGGGTCCTTAAATTCCTATATTTGGCCACTATGAAAATCTGTGAACGTAAGACTACATCCTGTCAAATGCTCATTTCAATTTTATGTTCTACTTTCTGTTGTTCTCAATATCTTTGTTCACTTCAGGGCTTTTTCTGTTGTCAGAGAGATGGATAATTTCCCAGGCAATCCTCACGTCTGCTTGAACAGAGCTGTTTCAAACCATTCATTGCTCTGCCTGTGGTGGCATTCAGTAATCTTTCTATTAAAAAAACAAAAATGACATTTAATTGCTCTGCACCCCTACCCCCTTGTTTAATGTTTAATGATGTCTTGGTTTCTAGCAGAGGAGGTCTCAGCTTATTTACTTCTGCCCAAGGACATCTTCAGCAAAAAGCTGGTGTCCCCACAGCCAAATTCTCTTTGTTAAAGCCATAAAACATAGGTCAACATGACAGAGCTTTTGAGATTCCTGGAGAATAGGGTGGTGACCACCTCTCCTCTTGAGAAAGTCAGGCAGCAGAGTTAGCTGCCAAGAGACCTCACCCACACACAATAATTTGGGGTGTGAAAAATCGCTTTGCCTGCGTCAAGAGAATCCAGCCTGCCATGTTGACAAGATGCTGGGTTTGGGACAGAATTTGTTTCACTGGATGAGCATAAGAAGGAGGCCCCACAACTTGGGAGGGAAGGTTTAGCCACAGAAAATCTTCAGAATCATATAACTCTTGAGAGGGCCAAGGGTACACATAGCATTTCAGTCACTGAGCCAACTTTAGAACCCTATCATAACTCACAGATTCTGTATCACACACAATTCAGGCCTGTTAGCTAGAGATTTGGTTTGGTTTGGACCGAACCTTGACTTTTTATTCCTAAGAAAGAAACAACTACCCACTGACCCCTTAAACATTGTATTTTACGAAATGGGTTTTAATTCATAGTTAAATGTAAATTAAATAATAAACATGTGGGTTAAATTTCCTGAAAATACATAAGTGTTTAACAATTAAGGGAAAAATGCCCCTGAAAAAAATGTATTTTGGATTTGGAGGCTGTGCCAAGCCCCAAATATTTGAAACCTAGCTTGAGACATGGCTTGGTTCCTTTGGTGCACCTAATTCCAGCCTCAGGACTCTATAAATCTATGCAGTGGGACCATGTCATTGGGCAAATCTCCACTGTACATGAAGTTTCTGGAATTTCTAGCAACTGAACTTCATTAGAACAATAATGGGAATGAGTCAATAACATGCTAGACTTGGAGTCAGACAAGATTTGGATTCAAATCCTATCTCTCATACTTGCTAGTCCTGGGGCAGTGAGTACCACAATCTAATTCAAGCCAACCAGCATTTATTAAGTATCTACAATGTCTAGACACCTGAAGTGAGTGCTTGGACTACCAAGATAAAAATGAAATAGTCCTGCCCTCAAGGAGCTTATATTCTAGTTTTAGGAAGCAACATTTCCAGAGATAAATAAATTCAGAAAGGAATTTCGGTTCTAACAATTGATATCTTGGGGAAATCAGGATGTCCACAGATATATAAATGCGAAATAAATGCAAAGTAGTTTTGGCTAGCAACTAGGGAAATTAGGACAGACTTCCTACGAGACTCAACACTGGAGCAGAGCCTTGAAGAATGCTAAGGTTTCCACTTCTCCATAAGCCTCAATTTACTATTTTTAGAAAATAAGGCTAAAAAGCCCCACAAAGGTGTTGTGAGCTTAAAATGAGATAATGTATCTAAAGCAAACTTAAAAGAGCACTGGCATGGCTTACATAGAAAGACAGTGTGGGATAGTGAAGCATGGCCTGCTGCTGTCTCACAAGACCTGCCTTCAAGTTTTAACTGCCCTGGACAAATGACTTAACCACTCTGAGCCTCAGCTATGAAATGAAAGCACTGGACTAGATCATTGCCAAGGTCTCTTTCATCTCACTATGCTGGGATCAGATGAGCATAGAATTAGAATTGGAAGAGATATCAGTGGCTGTTGAGGTCAACTCTCCCCCATTTTTACAGATGAGGAAACTGAGACCCAGAAAAATGAAATAACCTGCTCATAGTCACACAGCTAGCAAAGTATCTGAAATTCAGGATCTGAACCCAGGTCTTGCTAACTTGAAGTCCAACACTCCACTGTACCCCCTAGCATTGTTTAAGTCAACTAGCATATATTAAGCACTTTCTATGTGACAAATAGAGGCAGCTAGGTGGCTCAGTGGATAGAGGGCTGGGCCTGGAGTCAGAAAGACCTGAGTTTAAATTTGGCCTCAGACACTTAGTAGCTGAGTGACCCTGGGCAAGTCACTGCCTTAATCCACTGGAGAAGGAAATGGCAAATCACTCCAGTATCTTTACCAAGAAAACCTATTGGTGTGCATTGATCCACGAGGTCATGAGGAGTTGGACATGACCAAACAACACTGTGACAGGCACTATACTAAGCACTGGGGACACAAAGACAGGCAGAGACAGCACCTGCCTTCCAGGGACTCACAATCTAATATGAGAGGTAAGATACAAATACCTGTGTACATGCAAGATACTTATTAAGGAAAAAAAAACCCTTAAACTGCACTAAGACTTTTGGGACGCTATATATACAGCATAAACTGGAGATATTCTCAGAGGGATGGAGGTAGCATTAATGGGGAACAACAAAGCCTTCTTGCCGAGGGTGGGATTTTAGCTGAGACTCAGGCACAGGAGACAGACAGCTAGTGAAAACACACAATTAGGAGACGGAGTATCTTATGCAAGAAGGAAAACCTTCAAGTTTAAGTTAATTATAACAAATAATAATTACACTTGTTGTCTATAAGGAGTTGAGACCATTAAGCAAAGATCTTTTGGCATCCTAATTCTGTCATTGCTGGAAGAAAGATGTAGGGACTAGATGAGGGACAAGCGACGAGAATGCATGCTTGCCCCTACCTGTAACTTTGCTCGCTAACTAAGGCTCTAGCCATTAGTTATATAATATTAACTCATCAACAATATATTGGTTTTTTCCTGATGAAATGTTGTTCTCCCTGATTTTTGACCATGCGAATGCAGTTCTGATGAAGGAAAATGTGACCTCTAAGCCTTTTTATAATTAATCTAAAAAATTGGAAAGTTGAGCCACCCAGTACAAATGCTAACATAGTTATAATATGGTCTTGGTTATTTCGTTGCGATTTGGAGTTTCTGACAAGGAAGCTCCTCCTGCTAGTGTAGGTTTGTAAAAGCTCAGAAATGTATAGCCATAGAAAGTGACCCAAAACCCTGAAAAGTTAAATGATTTGCTCAGGGTCTCAGGGTCTCATTTGACTCAGCCAGGGTGTGTCAAAGGCAGGACTTCAATTCTAGTTGTCCTTACTCCAAAGCCAGATCTTGCTTCACACATATTTTAGTTTCATGACCCTGGGCCTTGGTTTCCTCATCTGTAAAATGAGAGACTTGGACTTGATGACATCTAAGGTCTTTTATAGTTCTTATTATGAGATCCTGTGATCTTGTCCAATATGATGCATTGCCCCAAAATAACCTAACCCGATAAACATTTGTTAAACACCTTATATGTGCCAGGCACTGTGCTAAGTGCTGGGAATACAATTAATAAAAAGAAGACAGTCCTTGCTCTCAAGGAGCTTACAATCTAACGGAGGGAGACAACACACAAAAGGAGGCAGGAAAGTGGGGGGAGTGAGGAGGGCATACCTGGAGGTATCTTGTTCCATTGAGCTGAAACCAGGCAAAGCAACAGATGCAAAGTGGAGTAAGCCAAAAAGTCTAGTTTCTGTCCGCTATAAAAGAAGGCATTGGGAGGAATTTGGTACTCTACCCTCCAATCAGGAGAGGAGGCTGAGGGAGGTGGTATCAGTCAAACAAATGAATGAAGGAATGAAATTTCAAATTCCACCCACTTTAGCCCCCTCAACTGCTGAAGCCTTCCATTTACTCCACTTATGCACTTCATATCTACTTAACTGTTTACACATTGTCTCCTCCATTACAATGTAAGCTCCTCAAGGGTAAGAATTGTGTTTTTGCCTTTGTACCCCCAAGGGCTTAGCGCAGTGACTAGTACAAAGAAAGTGCTCACTAAACATTTATTGACTACAAGTATACAATCCATATTTATCCAATATTCTTCTTTCCAATATTTCATATGGCCTCAAAAATAGATGTACTGTACGCACATATAAATATACATGGACATAATACATATGTGTGTTCAGGCTTATAAATTTTTTTATTTTTTTTTGGAGGGGGGAAGGCAAGGCAATTGGGGTTGAGAGACTTGCCCAAGGTCACACAGGTAGTAAGTGTCAAGTGCCTGAGGCTGGATTTGAACTTCCTTACTCCTGGGCCGGTGCTTTATTCACTGAGCCACCTAGCTGCCCCTCAGGCTTTTAATTTCATTGGTGTAAGGATGCCCATTAAGGAAATTCATTTTACTAATTGCAGATTAGCACCTTCACTGCAATTTAAATTCTTAGAGATTGCCTGGAGCACTGAGAAAGTTAGGTGGCTTGCCCAGGGTCACCATATCAAAGGTGGGATTTGAACCCAATTCTTCCTAACTCCAAAATCAACTTCCTACCCACTAAACAATGCCACCTCCTTGCCTATATATGTATAAGCATATACTGTGTGTCCCAATTGTCGGTGCAGCTTTTTTAAGTTTTAAAAAGCCTTAGAGTGCGCTAAAATTTGGGGGATACTCTGTATACACACATGGATATGCACTCCCACATCCCCACACATTTATACAAATATAACAGATTTAAAAGTCCCTGCCTATTTTCTAGATTCCAGCCAGACATGATCCTACCTTAGATTGTTCAAGATAGGAGGCCTAGGATTACAAGTGACCTAAAAAATACTAACCAAGCAAAGCATGACCAGGAAAGCATCTCAAACTATTTTAAAGGTGAAATCAAATCCTTGGTGATCATTAATTAGTCAAAATGCATTTCTTAAGCACTGCTATCCAAATAAAGGCAAAAATACTTCCTGTCCTCAAGTTGCTTACGGTCTGATGGGCGAGATAACATGTAAATAACTGAATATCTCCACGAGAAGTGCAGAGTAGATGGAAGTTAATCTGAGAGTGGAGGGTACTAGCAGCTGGTGGTACCCAAAAAGACCTCCCTGGAGATGGTAGCATCTGAGCTGACTTGAAAGAAGCCAGGGAAGCCAAGAGACTGAGGGAGAAGAGATAGAATTTCAGGCTTGGAAAACAACCACTGGAAAGGGACAGAGCTGGGAAATGGATTGTCAAGTCTGAGGAACTGCAAGTAAATCAGTGTTGCTGGACCACGGAGTATGTAAAGAATGGTAAAGTACAAGAGGACTGGAATGATAGGGAGACCCAGTTTGTGAGGGGTCAAACAGAGGATTTTAAATTTTGCCCTAGAGGTAGTAGGGAGTCACTAGGGTTTATTGAGTAGGGGGAGCGATATTGTCTTGCATTTTAGGAAAATCACTTTGGTACCTGAGTGGAGGATGGATTGGAATTGCGTAAGACTTGAGGGAATCAAACCACAAGTCCAGACAAGAAGTGATGAAAACCTTTGCTGTTTAAGTCAAAAGGGACTTATGTGGAATACATCGTGAAGAATGAAAGGATAATATTGGGCAATAGATTGGGTTTGTGGGTGAGTGAGAATAAAAAGTTGAGGATGACATTGAAACCAAAAGCCTAGTTGACTGGAAGAGAAGGGTGGCATTGATAAAAATAGGGAAATTTAGAAGAGGGAAGAATTTTAAAGGAAAGAGAATGAGTTCGGTCCACAATTCTCATGAATCCTTCCATTATTACGTAGCTTTTTCAAGCCAGGGTTGGCATGAGAGAGCACCAGGTGGGGGCTCCAGAGATGCAAGCTTTACTCTTACCTTCATCAGAAACTGGCTGTGTGATGTCTTACAAATAATTCATCCTTTCTGGATCTTATTTCTGGTGAAGGAGAAAGAGCACTGGGTTTGTAGGCAGAGGTCCTGGGTTTGAATACTGACTACTATTTACTATATGACTTTGGACATATAGTAAAGTTATATGTATATATATATATAGCAGTTCTTCTGAGATTCAGTTTCTTCGACTGGAAAATGAGGGGATTATACTAAATGGTCCCTATGGTCCCTTAGGTAAGGGTCAGATAAGGGTCAGACTAAGTGGTCCCAGAGGGCTCTTCTATCCCAATGGTTCCTTCATAAAAAAACCATGCCTCTGACCTCAAAGAACTTCCAGTCAAACCTGGGGAGTTAGCACACATATTTGAAAATGTATATATACACACATATATATGTCATATATATACACACACATACATACATATATTTGTATATTTGTAAAACATACATGCGTACATTAGTATATTTGTAAAATTATACATAAAATCTAAAAAAACCTAAAGAAGACAAGGCAACAGTATGAGAGTGGTCAACAGGAAGCATAAGGACCAAACGAGTGGCCCATATGTTAGTGCTTGTATTCAAAGGTGGAAAAAAGAAATGAGGGTGGGCTAAGCAATCGTGAAGTATTTCTGGAGGAAGGAGGTAGGAATTTAGCTCATCTTTCAAAGATGGACCATCATTGCCTACATGGGGGAAAAAAGCAAGATGTCTTCGAGGCAAAGGATGAATGCAAATGCACAAAAAGAGTTTGCTCTTCTCCAACATCTAAGTGGAACATCTCAGGCTGGAATCACCAAGGAAACCAAGTGACTGCTGTAGCCAAATTCCCATGGGGGATCCCGAGTTAGCCCCATTTCCAGTGTTACTAAGATAGACCATGCCTCAATTCATGGGCAACAGGAGGAAAATAAAGGGTCTGTGTTTCATTACCCTTTTTTGCTATGTGTGGCCCAAAGCTATTGTTCTAGGCAACTGCTACTTTTTGGAAGCCCTTACAAAATGTAAATAGCAGAATTTCCTGGCACCAAGTGATCATAAATTCAACAGACCTAAAAACTAAAGAAGTGCATCTACTTTGGGCACCAATAGGCTAATTCTAGTCTATTCTCACTCATTCTCCTTCAACACTTTACACTTTTGTTTGGGGGGGTGAGGGAGGGAGAAATGCCACAGTAGAACTCTGATTTCATTTTATCAAAGTATCAAAGTTTGGGGTTGTTGGGGTTTATTCCCTCGATCCACGAAAGAGCACATTGCGTGGCTCTGGAATGTAATTACAGATTTAGCATCATCTGTATGGCCTAACAGAAGTTAACTATCCCTGAGGAAGTCATTTCCAGCATATGTTTAATGTCAGCTTGATAGAGGGGGAAAAATACTTTTCATGGTTCTCATTGATTGACATCTTTTAAATGACATCAGTTTCCAGCTTCCAAACCTACTGTTATTAGGTCTCTGTTGCTATTTATGTTAGAAATACGTGCACGTGTGTCAAAACAGTACATCAACTCAGCTGATTGGCTGCCTGTCGATTCTGTTGCCAAGGGTAACAGAACAATTGCTGTTAATCTTTCTTAAATTGCTTCTTGGTCTTAGTCTTTTTTTTTCAAGTGTTAGGGTTTTGCAGAGTTTTTTTTCCTTCTACCACCCCCCAGCACCCCCAAACCCCAAGCAGAAGTGAAATATATTTTCTTTCTTTAGCAGCTAAATAGACGCTTCTTGTTGGAGCAGTCTCCTTCACATTGGATGAAAGTATGAGAAAAACCAGTGTCACTGAGTTAATTTCTATGAAAATCTGCTGGAGAGTTGTTATCAAAGTCTTAATCCTGAATTCATTGTCTGGAAAGCAAAGAACATTTTTCCTTAAGTCATTGTTGATTATTCCACTGGACAAATTGCAAGTACCCAATTAATATATTAATGTTACATATATAGTACACACACACACACACACACACACACACACACACACATATACACATATATTTCCAATTGATTTATACAATGAGAATCACGGAATCTCAGAGTTAGAAGAGATCTCACTGGCTTTCAAGTAATATGACTATGAAAATATATGATTATAGACTGAGGGCTGAAAGTCACTTTTAAAGGCCATCAGTCATCAGACTGATGAAGAAATTGGGGCCCAGAGCAAAAATAATAGTAATAATGATGTTGATGATGAAAGCATTTTATTTATATAGTGTTTACTATATGCCAGGCACTGTGCTAAGCAGTTTACAAATCTCATTTATTCTTTCACAACAATACTGGAAGGTAGGTGCTATTATTATCCCTCACTTTGCATTTGAGAAAACTGAAGTAAACAGAGGTTAAGTGACATATCCAAGGTCATACAGCTACTAAGTGTCTTGAGGCCAACTTTGAACTTGGGTCTTCCTGAATTCAAGTCCATTGCTCTATGCACTGCATAATATAGCTGCCCTTAACCTGGTATAATTAAGGACTTCGGTGGTTTGTCCTTAGTTCAACTCATACCTGAAGCTGAATCCATACCACAAGAATGTGGTACAGTAGGAACAATACTGAAGGCAGAGGACGTGAGTTAGAATCCTGGTTACACATAATATCTGTGTGACCTTGGTCAAGTTACTTAACCTTATATGTAAAACGAAGATGTTGGACAAGATGGCAGCTAAGTGGCTTAGTGAATAAAGCACTGGGCCTGGAATCAAAAAGAACTGAGTTCAAATCCAGCCTCAGACACTTATTGGCCATGTGACTATGGGCAAGTCAGCAAACTTCAGCCTCAGTTTCTTCATCTGTTTCCCTCAGTGGGAATAGTAAAAGTATCTATCTCTCAGGTTTGTTGTGAGAATCAGATGAGATTATGATCACAAAGCTCTCATCATAGTGCCTGGCACATAGTAGGTACTATATAAATGTTTGTCATTATTATTGTTGTTATTATTAAACCTCTAAGGTCTTCTTCAGCTCTACATATATGGTAATATGATCCTATGCTCTCCAGTAAAGGGGAACCCATCACCTTATAAGGCAGTCAGTCCATTCTGCTATTGGTCATGTCTCATTGCTGAAAAGTTTTTCCTGACATCAAGCTTAAATTTGCATCTCTAGCATTAAGGTATCATTGCTAGGCCCACTTCCTGTTCTGGATTCCGCATATGGTTTGGACCAAGTTCAGTCCTAGAGGAGTCTGGTTTCAATGAGAAAGGAATGGGGCTAGGCATACTTCTTTTTGGTTCAATAAAGTCCCTGGTGTCCTCGGGAAAATTTTACTTGTGGCTTAGATCACAGCTCTAGGGTTTCCCCAAAGGAAGAGAATCAAAATATATAAATAAACTATATGAATCAGGTAGAAAATAGATACTGATCTCCTACACACAAGAAGAATGTTGAATATAAAACTCTCACAAATACACATTCAACAAAAGCAAACTTCAAACAGGATCCAGGAACTTAGTTTATAACTACAGTTACAAACTCCCAGGAGGCTGGCTAATCCTTGAACCTCACTAGAACATAAAGTCATTTGCAGGACCAATGATTAAGCATTTTGCATTTCACCTCAGTTCTTCATATCTAAACAAGTCCTGGTACATAGCTTCTGGTAAAATGGCCAAATTTGGCCAATTCTCTTGTTGGTGGCCAGTCTCTACAAGAACACTTGGTAGGTGCCAAAGCCAGCCACCTTTCATCACCTATCTGAGGAGATCTAGATCTCTTGAATTCATAAGATTACCTCTGAGCTGGGATGTATCCATGTTGGTAAAGGTACTAGTTCACCTAAGATCAGGAAAGAACAGATACAAAAGAGGTAGCCTGAGCCCTGGCTCAAGCTTAGGAGACAGAATTTTAGACACTATGTACTTGTGAATACACAGAGACCAGGAGGTAGGGGTTAGGGGATAGGATAAGCCACCCTTTCCCCTAATGTACCCTGTAGGAAGCAGCTGCCAAAAAAGGAGTGAGCTGAGAGGATGGGGCCACTCATTTTAAAATATCCAGAGACTTTTGCTCTTTCAGCAATGTAGCCAATAAAGAGATTCTTCATCATCTCCAAGTGCAATTCCCCTTCCCCTAAGGCACATGTGGCAAGAAGCCAGCTCTAAAACCTCCCGCTAAGTCAACCAGGGAACTCTGAGCATGCTCCATAGGATAGTCTCTGTCACATCTCTTTGCAATAATCAATCAAGAAATATTTATTAAGTGTTTACTGTGTGCCAGGGACTGTGCTGAGCACTGGGGATACACAAAGAGGTAAAAGATATTCCCTGCATTTAAGGAGCTTAGCACAGTGCCTGGTACATAGTAGGCACTTAATAAATGGTTACTCCCATCCCTTACTTTCTCCCCCCCTCCCCTTCCCCATTGCTCCTACATTGGAATGAAGTAGAATGACTCTAATCCTTTTTCCTACTACCCAGTTCTGTCAATACTCGAATACAGTTATGATGACCACTCCCCAATCCTACCCAAGAAAAAAATGATGGAGGAAAAACAAAACTTCAGCAATGAAGCTGCTGATTTTTTGGCTTATTTTTCAAGAAGTTTTTGTCTTATAGTTATTCAAAATCAGCTGTGCCTAAAGAGGACAGAAGTTATTTGTTTGTTTAGACTGGATCTGAGATTTTATTGATATAGGGAAACTCCCAAAGGGAATTCCCGCACAAAACCAACCTGCCCATAGTTACACAGATAGGAAGTATCCAAGCCATAACTTAGACTCTGCAGATCTACTGTGCCAGTCTGACTCCCACGCAAAGATTCTTTGAATGTTCTTCAAACCCAAGACATGAGTGATACTGTAGGTTCAAGGAAGCAAAATCATTTCATTACCCAATACGTAATAATCAGAGCTCCAATTGCTATAGTATTTATAAGGTTGCAGAAGATTTCCTTCATAAAAACCCTTTGAGTTAAACAGTAGAAGGACTTTTGTTGCTATCAGGCAAGGTTGTACAGTGGGTAGAGTGCTGGACCTGGAGTAGAGGAAGACCTGAGTTCAAATATCTCCTCAGACCATGTGACCCTGGGCAAGTCCCTCAACCTCTCCGTGTATGAGTGTCCTCTGTTAAAATTAGAGGGTTGGACTCCATGGCCTCTGAGGTCCTTTCCATTCGTAGATCATAAATCTATGATGCTATCCACGATCTGAGGAAGTGGAAGCTAAGAGAGGCTGAGTGACCTCCAGGTAACTGATAGAACTGAGATTCAAACTCGGGACTTCCCAGACATTACTATTTCTTCCTAAGCTTTAAGACTTTGCATACCTGTCAGCTACTGTGCCCATTCCTATAAAAGGAAGGACATTAATAATGTTTTTCCTCTTCCACAGCAATCTTCACTTTGACCACTGGGTATGAGGAGCTCTTTAAGGGGGCAGCTAGGTGGTATGGAGTGCTGGACCCAGGGCCAGGAAGACCTGAGTTCAAATTAGTAGCTACGTGACCCCAGGCAAGTCATTCAACCCTACTTGCCTCAGTTTCCTCATCTGTAAAATTAGTTGAAGAAAGAAATGGCCACCTACTCCGGTATCTTTACCAAGAAAACCCCCAACATAGTAACAAAGAGTCAGATATGACTGAACAACAAATGAGCTCTTTTCCTGAACATTGATCAAAAGACTTTGAGAAAACTTTGAAGAATATTCCCAGAACCCCTGGAGCCCAACCTCATTGGGATCAATTGGATTTTTATGTGCTCGTTAGGGGCTATTGTCTAACAAGTCTTCAATGTTATTACTATCATGAGAATCTAGCTTCCTTTTTTCTAATTCTTTTGACATTTCCCTTATAATTATTGTCTTCTGCTTCGTGTTTTCTCAGATTTTTTGGCTATTCTTTCAAAAAGCATTTATTCAACACCTATTATGTGTCAGGCACTATGATAGGTCCTGGGGAAACAGAGACAAAAATTAAATGGTACCTCCTTTCAAGGGGCTTACACTCTATTGGGGGAAATGACATACATGAAGTTGAGGAAATGTAAAATGTTAATAAGGTAAACACAAAATTTCCTCACTTGAAAAATGAGAGAGTTGGCTTCTACGCCTTCTAAGCTTCCTTTCAGATCTAAATTCATGACTATAAAAAAATAAACCCCTTCTTTAGACTAAATAAATCACATCACGCACATGTATGTGTTCCTTTTTTAATGCATGGAGATAGAATGGAATGGATAAAGTACAAGTTTATTTTAAAACGATACTGAATTCATAGTTGAGTTTGTCTTCATGTAATTTCTCAATGAACAAATACTAGTGAGAAAACTGCTTTCTGATGGCTTTCAAATGGAAAGTCCTCAGATACCTGTTAATTATGTGGCCTTTGGCTAAATTTCCTCCTCTGTAAAGTGAGCACTAGATGGCCTCTAAGATCCTTTCCAGCTCTAAATCGATGACCCTAATGTCAGAAGGGGAGCGGGAGCACTAGCAAATGTACTTGGGAAGGACTGGGATTGAGAAGGACGTGAGCTGAACCTTGAAGGAAGCCAGAGATTCTAAGAGGCAGAAGAGAGAAGGGAGATCATTCCAGGTCAATAGAATAATTCATAATTTAAAGATCACCTTAGAAGAGTATAATATAGAAATATTTTTTCATTTGTTTACTGTAATTCAAGAGGTGATATACATACCATGTGGCCAACATCCACCAATTCTAAGTTTTTTCTTTACCCTCTAATGGGTCACATCCCAGATATGCTAGAGTGATGACATCCTCTGTCATACTCACCACCCCTACCTGCAATGAAAGGCCCTGGGCCCATGAAGTCTAAAGGACAAGTCTGACAGATGTGTTAGAGAGTAAGGGAAACCTCAGGGAGAACCAGTGCTTTTGACATTTCACCAGGACCCCTGGCCATCAAAGGCCATCAGAGGCCACCCCATTGAATCATTAAATGGCTAAGAATCTCCTCTGTCATATCCACAGTAAGTATTCACTCAGCCTCTGACTGGATGTGGTAGCAAGGAGGAACCTATTGCATCCTAAGGCAGTGATTCCACTTTTCAGTAGTTCTAGTAATTTGACCATAAATTTGTCTCTTACTACCTATTGCTTCTAGTTTTGCCCTTTAAGATCAAGCAGAAAAAGGTTAATTCTTCTTTTACGTGATAGACCCTCAAAAATATGAAGCCAGCTATCATGAGTCTTCCTCTCAACTCTCATCCTGTCTTTCTCTTATCCTGGTGAAACATCTTCAGCTCCTTCACTGTATCCTCCCATGTCATTGTCTTCAGTCTCCTCACTTTCTGGGCCTTCCCTCCCATGGTTGCTCTCCAATTTGTCAGTGTTATGCCTAAAATGGGTACTCAGCCTTGAATCCATTACCTGAGATCTGATGTGACCTGGCACAGGGCCAGAGCACCTACCCCATCCTGGCTACTATGCTGTCTCTTTCTACAATGAGAAAATATGTAAAGAACTTTGCAAAACTAACAGCTGTTTCCACTGCCTCATTACAGTTTTCCTTCTTACCTAAAGATACAATATCCACTCAATTCTCTTATCCTTATGGTAAATCTTAATTTTTACTTTTCTGTGATCGACAACCTTGACAATTGGTAGAGATCTCAGCAGCACTGAATCCAACCCATACTTGAATAAGAATTCCTTCTGTAATATCTCCAACGAGCAATCCTCTGGCCTCTGCTTGAAAAGCTCCAGTTGGGGGAGCCCATCACCTCCAGAGGCACCCCCTTCCTCTTTGGGGCAGCTATCATTGTCATGAAGTTTTTATTTTATTTTTCCAAACAGCCAGACAGGCATGTGCTCGAGCCAGTTCTTACCCTAATTGTGACATTCTCAATATGAGCATTTCCACTTTGGAAATCAGACAACTCCACATCACAACTTGACATATTGTATTGTGGATTGTCTGCACTTATGAAAGTAATGGATAAAATGTTAATAATGAAGATTAAACTCAAAAGTTTGTCATGCATTGTTTTTTAGCCTTTGGAGAGCCGGTTGTCAAATATTCAATGGCATCCTCTGGAAGCAGGCCAAATTAGCGCCTTCATGACTATTAGACATTGCTCTTAGTTTTGGCTTCTGGAGACATTCTGGAGATTCCTCTTTAGTAGAATGGAAATTCCCTGAGGGCAAGGACTTTTCCTGTTTTTGTATCCAGGGTGTCCAGCACAAAGCCTGAAACCTAATAGGTGCTTTAGTGAATAGCTGAATTGAATTACATTGAATTGAAATCTCCTGAAACAAATTGAATTGGATTAGAATAGACTGGACTGGACTGAATTGGAGTGGATTGGATGGTAATGGACTGAAGTAGATTTCATGAGGTGAACCTATGCTTAGGACTGGGACCACCACCACTTTCACAGACACCCCTACTACTGAGAGGCAGCATGGTACAGTGAAAAGGGAGTTGGATGTGGAGTGAGAAGACCTAGATTCATACCTTGACCTCTGCCTAGAATCATACCATTCCATATCCCCAACCACTTCTTTGACCTTGGGAAAATCATTGTTTCTCCCTCAGTTTCCTCATTTGTAAAATTAACTAGATGAACTCCAAAGTCCCTTCCTGCCTTGTTTCACAATGCTCTGATCTGATTTCCAAAAGACCAGGAAAACCTTCTGAGCAACAATGGAGCATGTGGCCAATACAAAGACAAGAACGAAAGAATAAAGTGCCCCTCTTACTTGATGATGGACATGAGAAGATGATAAAAAAAAAAATCTTAAAAGGGAGGAATTAGCAAGGGTGTTAATTATAGGAAGTTGTGTTCAAGAAGCTGAGATCCTTTAGAATTGAAATCGTTTTTTGAGAAGAAAAGTAGAGAAGGAAAAAAGCACTTAAAAAATTTCAGGGAAATGCAAAGAACTCAAGCCAATATGTAGCCTGCATCTGTTGGCAGTGCCCCCGGTGGGGTAGGAAAGAAGATGCAAGACTGAAATTGCTATTCAAAGAAACTTGAAAAACAAAATAATCCATTCAATATCACAGATGGCTGTATAATAGTGGGAGCCGTGACGAAAATATCTGACCCGCCCACCTTCCCACTGGTAGTAAGACCAAAAACATTCATTTAAACTGGGCAATCTGAAATGTGTGCACAAGCAAAAACATCCTCATACACACACTCATGTTTGTGTGTGCACACACACATCCACAATGTCATTGAAAAGATTCCTACTGAAATAAATGGGATCATTCACAAGTCCATGTAGAAGAAGGAAATGTACTTTCCAGACCCCTC
This sequence comes from Phalanger gymnotis, assembly GCA_028646595.1. NCBI lineage: Eukaryota > Metazoa > Chordata > Mammalia > Diprotodontia > Phalangeridae > Phalanger > Phalanger gymnotis. Next base: position 32,544,252 of record CM053626.1, read on the forward strand.
TCCCCTTGGAGGGCAATGATTACGTTACTAGTGGCCTGGTAATGTAATACATCACTGGGACATTTTACCTCCAATTTGGTCAGTCAGTTCTACATTTCTGAATAGTTAACACAGGTTGGGCTGTCTACAGGCTTCCCAGCTGACCCCCTCTGCCTGGAACTTTGCCTGTTTCTGGATCTCTGCCAATTAAATTACCATAGCACTAATGTATTGTGCTGATTGGCTGATGGAAAATTCTAACCAGAGCTGTTCTGAGAAGTGAGCATCTGACCAGGACCTTAATTTAAGGCATTAGAACAAAATATAAGGTGGAAGAATTGAAATGAAGACAAAATTTCATGCACTAATTTGCTAACTTCGATGGATACTGGGCAAGTAATGTGTTACATGTCAGTTTCCTCACCTATAAAGCTATGAGTAACCTACGTCCCATAGAATTTTGTAAATACTACCCAAGTGACACAAGTCACAGCTTCCTGGTAGAATCCCCAGATAGAGATATATACATATATATAAACATATATGTGTATAAGTATATATGTATGTGTGTATGCATATACGTGTGTATATATGTATGGGTATGCATATGTATATGTAAAACTGAACATAAGATCTTTCTTCCTTTTTAAAATAACATTCTATTAATATCTTTTGTCATTATATCCTCTAAATTTCCTCTAGCATCCATCCCTCTGCCTTCCAGCAAACCACCTCTTAAAACAAAATATTTTTAAAGAAAAAATCATCAAAACTGACATTTTATGCCATTTTCCACTCTTAAGGACCTTCACTCTGCAAAGCAAAGAAGAGAAATATCTTCTCATATCTCCTCTTTAGGGCCAAGCTGGTTTTTTTGTAATTTGGCAACGTTCACTCTAAGCACCAGAAATGCAAAGACAAAAATGAAACATTCACTAAGATACAACACTTGCACAGATAAGTAAATACATGATATGTACAAAGTAAACAAAGTTTCAAGAGGGACGAGAGTATGCTAAGAGGTAGTGGGAAAGCAAAGTGTCCCCTGAGCTGGGCTTTCTACTAGGCCAAGGGCAGGAGGGACAGTATTCCAGGAATGGGAGGTGGGGCAGCCTTTGTACAAGCACCAAGGTATATAACACCTACTCTGTACCAGGTGCCATGCTAGGCTCTAGGGACACAAAAACAGAAGAGTAATTTTTTTATTATTATTATTTTACTAATTACCTCTGATGCAATTATTTAAAAGAGAGAGAGAGAGAAATAAAGAAATTGCAGCCAGAAAGACCTCTCCCAGGAGGTGACCTTTGCCCACAGAGAATTAGTGACAGCTTGTTCCTGGGCAAAGCAACTGGTGTCCCCTGGGAGTCCTCTAGCATCCATCTGAATCTGGGAGAAAGAAGCCCAGCTCGGAAGATGTTTTTTTTTTTTTTTCCTGCAGTACAGAGGGGGACTTTGATGCTAGCTCAGATAACAGCTGCTCGCCAGAGAGGCCTTTCCCGGAGATCTCCCTGGCAGGCCAGGGAAGCCCCCCGGGAGGTGTCTGGTTGACCTCAAAGCCCAGTCACAGCAACTGATACCTGCGGGAGGGTCTTTGAGTGGGCAAGAGAGCCTGGCATCAGGTTTTATCAACCTGTCAGTCTCGCTCTCCTGGCTGGAGACAAGCATACAGGAAGGGGACTCCAAAAGGGACTCCAGTCTCACCTTGATTTTTTTTTTCCCCCTGTCATTGTCAAAGAAAAAGGAGGCAGAGAGCCAAAAATACCACGGGAGATTTTTGTCTCGGCCATTGTGTTTTCTCACTGCCCTGGAATCGTAACAAAGTGTCTCGTTTGAAATCCATGATCCCTGGCTTTCAAAGGCAGACCCAGAGGCAAACCTAATATGCTTGATAAAGCCCTTTGGAAAAAAAAAGTGGGAAGCTTCATATGGGTAATAGCCCAACTGGGACAGGAAACAGGGACAAAGTTGCTGAAGAAAATTATTTTTTTCCCTCTAAAACATCATTACGTAAACAAGTCATACTTTACTTAGCAGAGAATAAGCATTTAATAAATTCTGATTGAATGATTGATTGAAAAGCTAGTATGAAATAAATGTCAGAGATTCCTAGAGATGGAAGAGAGAGAGGCTTGAGTGGCCAACAGTATCAGCTCCTGAGTTTTGCAGGTTAGGGCACTGAAGCCCAGGGAGGCTAAGTCACAGAATCAGGAAGTGCCAAAGTGGAGTTCAAACTCAGCTGCAGTGACTCCAGCTTCAGAGTCCTTTCTTACTCCTGCTAACACTATCTAACCGCCTCCCTAATGATAATAGCTGACACGTCTATAGAGTTTAAACATCAGTAAAGTCATTGCTATGATGAGAGAGATAGTAAGATACACTGGAAATCCCCTCCAAGATGAGAGTCTCAGGACCTGGGTTCAAATCCTGTCTCGGCTGCTACTTACGTGATCTTCAGCAAGTCATTACCTCTATGTAGACTTCATTTTCCTCATTTATGAAAGGAGGGTGTTGGACATGATGGCTACTCGGGTCCCTTGGGGCTCTAGAGCTATAACCCTGTGACTTCATTGGAGCTTCACAAGATCCCTGGTAGTTAAATGCTGTTATGATCCCCATTTTCAAGATAGGGAAACTGAGGCTCAAAGAATAAAAATGAGTTGCTCAGAACCACAGAGCTAGTAAGTGTCTGGGGCAGGATTTGAACCAGGCTACTCCAAACACATTACGCCTCATTCTCAAGATCAGAGAGAGCAAAGTTAAATGTTCATCCTCTTCAGGACCCACCGCTTAGTGTGATGGGCTCTCTCTGAGGGTGGAACATGGTGTATATCCTCAGTTGTCTGAAGGGTTGTCACCAAAAAAGCTATTAGACTTGTGCAATACTTAAAGAAATCAATTGAACCTTCACTGGAAGATCAAATACTGAAGTGGAAGCTTAAATGCTTTGGCCCCATAATGAGAAGGTGGGACTCACTGGAAAAGACCCAGATGTTGGGGAAGACGAAAGGCAAAAGGAGAAGGAGATGGCAGAGAATGAGACAGATGGATGGTGTTGTGGAAGCAACAAGCATAAGTTTAGACAGGCTTTGGGAGGTCATGGAAGATAGAAGGCTCTGGTGTTTATGGAGTCACAAAGAGTTGGACACAACTGAACTGAACGATGAAGTTTTCTTTTAATATTAAAAAGAACAGAATGAAGGAATGGATCCAAGCTGCAGACAGGCAAATGTAGGCTTAATGTAAAGTAAAACTTCCTAACAATATGAGCTGGGTGGGGAGGAGGGAACGTTCAGGGATTCGTATCTAGAGTGCATGCCCACCTCCACGTAGGCACTCTAGTACATCAAGGGGCTCCCTGATTACCCCTCCTATGCTACCAATCAGTCAGTCAACAAGCATTTATTACTTTGTGCTGTTCACTGTGGATAAAAAGAACACTGCCCCTCCCTCAGGGAGCTTACTTTTTAATGGGACTGACAACATATAAAGAACATTCAAGGTATTTACAAAACAAATAGAAGTTAATCTGAGAGGAGAAGGCCCCAGCAACTGGGGGACCAGAAAAGACCTCCTGTTGAAAGTGGAATTTGAGCTGAGTCGTGAAGGAAGCCCGGGGAACTAAGACGTGGAGGTGAGGTGGATTTAAATGCTGTCTTTGATACTAGCTGTGTGCCTCGGGCTAAGTCACTTAACCTACATAAGCATCAAGTAATTCCCTATGACTTTTACCATACTTCATTCCGCGTGGCATGATTTTCTTCCTTTCCTTGTTAATCCTGAAATCCCTGGGATTTCATTTGGCTCATGAATGGCTTGTGATCTCTATTCCACACTGGGAGTCCCTCATGGACAAAATGATACCTCCTTTGTGCATTCCATTACTACTACTATTACATTCTACTACTACTACTACTACTACTACTACTACTACTACTACTACAACTACACACATTATGTGTGTAACATACACATATATGTATATATAAAAACTCTCTTACTGTGTTCCTTGAGAAAAAGGACCATGTCTTATTTCCTCTCTGTATAATTTTTTTCATTAAATTCATATTTAATGTACACAGTCAATATTTAATAAATATTTGCTGAATTAAATAAAAATTTTTAATATTAAAAACAATAGAAAAGGTCCAAAGTACTTTGGCTTTCACATAAACTGCCAATTCTCTTACCAGGCTTCTCTCTCTCTCTCTCTCTCTCTCTCTCTCTCTCTCCCTTTTCCTTTCTTCCTTCTCTTTCCTTCCTTCCTTCCTTTCTTTTCTTCCTTCTTTCTTTCCTTCCTTCCTTCCTTTCTTCTTTCCTTCTTTCCTTTCCTTCCTTCCTTCTTTTCTTTCTTTCTTTCATGAACCTCCAATTCCCATAGCACAACTCAATTTGGAAAGCTGTTTTTATGCCTTGCCTGCTTCATTCCCTAAGACCTCATTTGGCTTGTTAATCACTTCCCTACCCCTGTGTTTCACGTCTTCTCATCCTTTTATCAGGAATCACTGTCATCCTCTTAGACCAGACCTTTCTAAAAGCTCCCGTTGGATACTTCTCTCTTTAAAGTCTTCCCTCGACTTTCTCCTCATTTTCCTTTTCTCCAGAATGGGAGAAAGTCTGGGTTAATATATCCTTAAAGATGAGTCAATTGTTTGTAGTGTGCCTTTCTTGTTGATGCTCTCTTTCCTTCTCTCTTAGCCCACTTCAGCATCCTTGATTTTCTTCTCCACTTACCCTTGAAGTATTCTTCTTTTCCTCCTCCCACTTTGCCTTCATTCTAACTTTCTACCCCCTCCACAGCATCACATCATCAAATGCCACCCCTGTGTTTACAACACAAAGAAGCAAGACTCTGCAATATCTTCCCCTCCCTCCTCTTCCTTTTTCATCTTTTGATTACATACGTTCAGCAGCCTTCATGTGCTGAGCATGGCCATAAACATTTAAGGAGGTATCAAAAGAATAACTAAAGCAGGGCAACCTGGGCTTTGACCCCAAGGTGCTGATATTTAAAGGGCACAGACAATACCTTTTTTTCCCATAGCAGCACAGAAACAACTTAACTTAATGGTAATGATTACAGCCAGCATTTATACAATAGCTTTAAGTTTGCAAAGCGCTTTACAAATATTATCTCATTTTATCCTTTCAACGACTCTGTGAGGTAAGTGCTATAATCATTTCCATCTTATAGATGAGGAAACTGAGACAGGCATAAATTAAGTGACTGGCTCAGGATCACACAGCTAGTAAGTTTTTGAAGCTGGATTTGAAATGGGGTCTTTCTGACTCCAGAGATTAAGGTGAAAAATCTGAGAATTAGAGAAGTCATTGAAACTCTCAGAACCTCAGGTAACCTTCAAAGAGTAAAAATTTGAAAAGAGTCTACACACCAATGAAATCACAGTTTCTTGCTATAAGGTTGCAAAGGCTGGGCAGGGTGGGGTGGAGTTAAGATGGCACCATTAATGGCCCTTGCTTTGGGAAATTAAGAGCTCTGGAACAGTTGCTCAGCTTCTTCATCTGTGAAAATGGGTATAATAATAGCACCTCCCTGCCAAGATTGCTGTGAGAATCAAATATTTGTGAAGCTCTATATACTAGTTATAACTACCAGGGAGCGCAGGAGGTATGGGTCAGATAGTAAACAGAGTAACGGTTTAGGCATCGGATCTGAGTTCAAATCTTGGCTCTGCCACTATTTGCTTGCATGAGCTTTCTTTTTCATCTTCCTAGGTCTGAGTTTTCTTATCTGAATAAGGGGGTTACTCTAGGTGATCTCTACCCAAGTATCCCAATGAATCTATGGTCTTCCTCATTTGACATTCCCTCCAGCAATGCAGATGGCAACCCATCCATACCTGCCCATCTTGGGTGACTCTCACGTTCTCTACACAGATTCCCCCCAACATACTGGCGGTCTTCCTGGCCTTCTTTTGGTATCAAGCAGATCAGACCTGGAGGCTGTGCACTCTTTGCTTTTGCCAAGTGGAAAGTTCACACCCTTTTCTTTTTGGTGATAGACATTATCCAGCTGATTCTTTGTGATTCTTCTGTCATTTGTTGCCATCTTCATTCGCCTACCTTATTCCACTCTACTGACCTCTGGGAATACTCCTTGTTAATTCTTCAGAGACTATACACATGTAAATTTTCCATTATTTATAAACATACAGCAGCACCAGTAGAATATTCTATTTTGAAATAGTTTGGGGGGTCATTAAAAGAGCTTTGCAATTTTCTGAAGGTGACCTAGCCTACTCTCCTCATTTTTTTTTAACTCTGGACCCAATTTATTGTCCATTTGGACTTGCAGCCCCAGATTAACACATAGATGGACAAACTCTATAGGTTGTCCATCCAACTGTATCTCAGAATCTGGACAATAGATATTCTTCATCCACTTGTTTTTTGTGCATGGATGGCTAGGTTAGGCTCTTCAGGATGGTAATCACTCAGTTCCATGGATGTTGTAATCAATCCATACAATGTCATTCATAAACAGCAGCTTTGGAAGAACTTCACCGTCTGTCATCACCTTTTCAGCTTTGGTTCTGTGATGGATCTCCTCTCTAATGAGCATCAAACACTTTTGTCAAATATTCATTTCCTTCTTTTATGCCTTGCTTGATATTCAAGCCTCAATGTTCTCTCAGTAAATTAAAAAAGCTAAATTTGATGACCTCTAAGGTTGGTCAGGTTGGTCCTTTGTAACACAAAGTCTACCATCGTATGAACACAGTTCAAATCCTGGCTCTATCTACTTACTACTAGTATGACCTTGGACAAGTTACTTCTCTTTAAGCCTTGGTTTCCTCATCTATAAAATGAGGGGGTTGGATTTAGTAAATTCTGATGTCTCATCTAGCTCTCGGTCTGTGACCCAAGTTATCCTGAATTGGCTATGCAAATTACAATAAACAAAGCGAGGACTCCAAATCTGAATCCTTCTTTCCAGAATTCCAAAATTTCAGAGTTTGAAGGGAACTCAGAGGTTATCTAGTCTGACCCATATAGGAAAAAGATAACTTTCTACAACACACTTGACAAGTAGCCACACAGCCTCTACTTGAGGCTCCTGCTGTTTTCAAACCTTAGTGTCACCTAACACCAAGGGAATGCATTTTATTTATTGACAGATGTCCTAAGTATCTGCTTTGGCATACTATGAGGATAAAAATATTCAAAAATATTTTTATTTCTCAATTACACTTAAGACATCATGGTTTTTACAAGACTGTACGTGTATAACCTATATCTGACTGCTTACCATCCCAGGGAGGGGGGAAGGGGAGAGAAGGATAGAATTTGGAACTTAAAACTTGAAAACAAAACAAATGTTAAAAATTGTTTTAGCATGTAATTGGGAGAAATAAAATATTATACACAAAAAAACAAATAAACTTTTTTAAAAAAATTATAGTGTAATGAACAGAGGGCTATTGAATGAATTTGAATTCAAATTTTACCTCTGACATTAGCTGTAGTATTATGGACAAGTCGCTTACATCTTTGAGTCTCAGTTTCCTCATCCACGTTATAGGGACAATTATATTGATAGAATGTCCCTCAAAGGCTGGTCGTGAAGCTCAAAGGAGATAATGTCTATAAAGTGTTTCACAAATATTAAGTATTAGATAAATGTCTATTGTTATTATAGCACAATAAAGTTAACAAAATCAACTATCCCCTGGGTGGCTCATGGAATTCATGCTCCACACAAATCTCAGAGCTGGAGGGAACCTCAGAAGCCATTCAACCCAAGTGTATCTGCCCAAGAATACTCTTGACAAACACCACCAATAAGTATCATCCAGGCATTACATCAAGACCATCATCGGGAGCGAGGCCCCATGCAGCCAGCCAGCAGCAGAGTACACAAGGCTCAAGCCAGCAGCAGGCCTTGGGGGCAACTGAATCTGCAGCAGTGACTTCCAGAGCTCTCAGCCCAAGATGGTAAGGGGGTTGGCGATTACAGGAGACCCTTAGACGGCACTGAGTATAGAACTCTATTCTTCGTCCATACAGAGATTTGGGTCACATTCCTGGGTGAGAAGAACCACTAGTACCCTAGAGCTCCCAGCTGAAGGGAAGCAGGGACCCTGGGCACAGTCTCACGGCAGAAAACAGTACTTGCTGTCACTTATAGACCAGATCATAGACCAGGAGAGCAGTGACAACCACATCATACCACCACAGAAGAACTGAAAATTTACAAAACCTCAGAACTGATACTGAAAACAACAGAAAAAAAAAACTTGAAGCCTTAATGACCCCTCCACCAGGTGAGCAGAGCTCAACTTTGACATAAAGTTAAAAGTCAAGAAATTAGGCTGGAAAAATGAGCAAGCATAAAAAAGAAAGAATGTGATCATAGAAAGTTACAATGGTGACATTGAAGATAAAAACACAAACTCAGAAGAATACAACATTGTTAAAAGGGCTACATACAAAGCCTCAAATAAAAATATGAATTGTTCTGAGGCCCAAAAACAACTCATGGAAGAGCTTGGAAAGGATTTTAAAAATCAAAGAAGAGAGGTAGAGGCAAAATTGTGAAAAGAAATGAGAGTGATGCAAGAGAATAATGAAAAAAGAGTCAACAGTTTGTTAAAGGAAGCACAAAAAAATAAAGAAAATAACACTTTGTAAAACATAATAGGCCAAATGGTAAATGAAGTACAAAAATCCACTGAAGGGAAGAACTCTTTAAAAGCAGAATTGGCCAAATGGAAAACAATATACAAAAATCACAAAAACTCACTAAAGAAAACAACTCCATTAAAAATAGAATTGGCCAAAAGGAAAAAGAGGTACAAAAGCTCACTGAAGAAAATAACTCCTTAAAAATTAAAATTGGGAGAATGGAAGCTAACAACTCCACAAAGCATAAAGAAACCATAAAGTAAAATCAAAAGAATGGGAAAAATAGAAGAGAATGTGAAATACGTCATTGAAAAAAATAACTGACTTGGAAAATAGATCCAGGACAGATAATTTAAGATGTTTTAGACTATGTGAAAGCCATGATCAAAAAAAGAGCCTAGACATCATACTTTAGGAACTTATTAAGTAAACCACCCTGAAATTCTAGAACCAGAGAGTAAAATAGAAATGAAAGGACCCACTGATCATCTCTTGAAAGAGATCACAAAAGAAAACTCCCAGGAATGTTACAGCCCAAGTCTAGAGCTCCCAGGTCAAGAAGAGAATACTGCCAGCAGCCAGGGGGACAAAACAAACAAACAATTCAAATATGAAGTCACGGTCAGGATAACACAAAATTTAACAGCTTGTACATTAAAGGATTGGAGGAGTTGGGATATAATATTCCAGAGGAGCTAGGATTACAACCAAGAATCACTCTACCCAGGTAAAGTAAGTATAATCCTTCAGGGGAGTGGTGGGGGGGAATGGATGTTTATTTGAAATAGAAAACTTTCAAGCATTCCTGCTGAAAAGACCAGAGTTAAATAGAAATTTTGATTTTCAAATACAAGACTCAAGAGAAGCATTAAAAGGTAAACAGGAAAGAGAAATCACAAGCACTCAATAATGTTAAACTGTTTACATTCCTACATGGGGAGATGATACATACAAGTCCTAAGAACTTTGTCATTATTAGGGTAGTTAAAAGGAATATACATAGACAGAGGGCACTGGTGTGGCATGATATCCAAAAACCAAAACACAAAAGTAAGGGGTAAGAAAGAGGGATGCACTGGAAGAAGGAGAAAAGGATAGGTAAAATGGGGTAACATAAAAGAGGTGCAAAAGAGCTTTTACAAAGGAGGGGAAGATGAGGAGGAGTAGACAATGCTTGAACTTTACTCTCATCTAAATTGATCCAAAGAGAGAATAAGATACACTCTCAGTTGGGTATAGAAATCTATCTTACCCTACAAGGAAGTAAGAGGGGAATGGGATAAGAGAAGGAAGAGGCTGATAGAAAATAGGACAGATTGGGGGAGGGGGAGAGAGAGAGAGAGAGAATGAAAAACTGGGGGAAATGGGGGGGGGAATAGAATGGAGGGAAATACACAATAATCATAACTGAATGTGAATGGGATGCACTCACCCATAAAATGGAAGTGGATAGCAGAATGAGTTAAAAACCAGAATCCTACAATATGTTGTTTACAAGAACCACACTTGAAGCAGAGAGACATACACAGAGAAAAGGTAAGGAGCTGGAGCAGAATTTATTATACTCCAAATGAAGCTTAAAAAAAAAGGCAGGGATAGCAATAATGATCTCAGACAAAGCAAAAGCAAAAATTGACCCAATTAAAAAAGATAAGCAAGGAAACTACATCTTGCTAAAAGGTACCATAGACAATAAAATAATATCAATACTAAACATATATGCACCAAATGGTATAGCATACACATTCTTAAAGGAAAGTTTAAATGACTCACAGAAGGAAATAGACAATAAAACTATACAAGTACCTCAACTTTCCCTTCTTAGAACTAGATAAAGCTAACTAAAAATAAACAAGAAAGAAGTTAAGAGATGCATAGAATTTTAGAAAAGTTAGATATGATAGACCTCTGGAGAAATTTAAATGGGAAGAGAAAGGAATATACCCTTTTTTCACCACGTATTAAGACATAAAAACCTCACAACCAAATGCAGAAAAATTAAACATGTTCTTTTCAGATCATAATGTAATAAAAAATTACATTCAGTAAAGGACAATGGAAACAGATTAAAACTGTGGAAGAATTGAAGCAATAATACGCTGTTGGTGGAGTTGTGAAATGATCCAATCATCCTAAAGAGCAATCTGGAGCTATATCCAAACGGCTATAAAACTGCATATTCTGACCCAGCAATCACTACTAGGTTTGAATCCCAAAGAGATTTTTTAAAAAAGGAAAATACCTATATGTACTTATAGCAGCTCTATTAGTGGTGGCAAAAAATTGGAAATTGAAGGGATGCCCATCAACTGGAGAATGGTTGAACAAGTTGTGGTATATTATTGTCATGGAATACTATGTGCTATAAGAAATGATGAGTAGGATGCCTTCAAAAAGGCCTGAAAAAGGCTTACATGAACTGATGCAAAGCAAAATGAGCAGAACCAGGAGAAAATGGTATAGAGTAGCAATAATATTATTCAATGATCAACTGTGACTGACTTAGCCATTCTCAACAATACAAAGAACCAAGACATTTCTGAAGGACCTATGACAAAAATGCTATCCACCTCCTGAGAAAGAACTGTTGGAATCTAAGTGCAAATCAAAGCATGCTTTTTTTACTCTATTTTTCTTGTTTTTTTATCGTCTGTTTTCTTTCACAACATGACTAATATGGAAATATGTTTTGCATGACTGCAGATGTATCACCTATATCAAATTGCTTGCCTTCTCAATGGAGGGGGGGGAGGAGAGGAAGGTGAGAGAGAATTTAGAACTTAAAATTGTAATTTTAAAAAAGGTTAAAATAGTTTCTTACATGACCACCAGTGGGAGAGGAGGGGTACTCACTACCTTGAGCCAAAACCCATTCCACACACATCTGAACAGTTTGAATTTTTAGGAAGACATCGCTCTAAAACAAATATTCTTTATTCTTGTTTGTGTCCTGGACCCCTTTGGCAGCGTGTTCAAGCCTATGAGCCTCTTCTCAGAATTATTTTTTAAATGCATAAAATAAAATACATAGGATTATGAAGTAAATCAATTACAGTGAAATACAGTTATCAAAATAGATTTTTGAAACAAATTAATGGATTCCAGGTTAAGAACCCTTACAATAAATGGAAACCCCAAACCAACAAATGAAGATTTCTGACCACCAAAATAGCTCCCAGAATGGACACTTCAATACTAGTGGGGGAGGAATCCTCAAAATAATAATACCTCTAGTTCCTACTTCTCAGAGGTATTTGAAAACTCAAGTAAGATAATATATGTAAAGTGCTTCGCTAACCTTCAGATCTTATGTAAATGTCAGTTGTTGTTCCTGTACTAACCTTGAATGATCATAAACAAAGATGGACACAAATTTACTTTTGGAAAATTGGATGGATCCTAAGGGAATGTATACAGGGCAAGGAGTAAAGGCATTTTGTGTTTTTTCATTAATTTGTTAGACTTTATCCTGTTAAAATGTTGATATAATGTGGATTTCCCTTCTATCATATTGTAGTGCAAATGGCTCAATATGGAGGTTTGTGTAAGAGATTGACTGCGTGTTGACTTTGATAGTTGGTTGCCTGCATTTTACTTCTAGGTGTTAAGTTTAGAATAATAAAAACTTCAAGAAGAAATAAACCATATAAATGATTGGCGTAAGGCTTAAAGACTCCAGAAAGATCCCCACGAGCCATTGGTTCAAGAGTATTGTTCTTTGGAGTCATTACATTATTTCGGTATCAACCAAAGAGGTTATTTTCTCTAAATTATTTAGGGGACAGAGTTAGCCTTAGGCCAGGTGTTCTATTTATGCAGATGGTGAAATGAATTATTCAGAAACAGATACAGGTAAAACAGATGGAAAAGAGGGGCAAAGCAAGAAGGCCCCAGGCAGCTGCTTACCAGGCCCAAATAAAGCATCTGCCTCTGAGGGACAGCTCAAGCCAAGGAGTTAATACTAGGTGTAAAAATGTAAGTCTCTTTGTCTATTCATCAAGTTCTCATCCCACAGCCCTACACACATTCTGCATGTATGTCAGTGTCCCATGGACATCCCACTTTAGCATATTTTAACCAAATAAAATAGTGTTCCTATGAAGAAGACTGAAAGTGAGGTTATCAGCAGTAACAGTATACATTTCTATAGTACTTTAAGGCTGCCAGAAGGCTTCACCCGTATTACCTCATTTGATTCTTCCCACAACCTTATAAGGCAGGTGGTGTTATTCTCCTCATTTTACAGAGAAGTAAACTAAAGCTAGTGTCTCAGGTGGGACGCAAACTCAAGTCTTCCTGACTCCAAATCTGGCTCTCTGTCCACTGCACCAAGATTTTCCAATTCCTTGGGGATACTTTTTTTCCTTTAACCTTGGCTTCTGCAGTCAATCAAAGAAAAAAAACTATCACTGATTCCCACTTTCACTGCCATTGGGATGGGGAGATCACCTTGTCCAAAGGACTTTTCCAATGCTGCCAACATGGCCCCCATCGGTGGGCTCTGGAACTGAGGAGAATTTCACCAGACAATGATGAGTTTAAGGTTGAGCCCCCAGTATATGAAATGGGATTCTGGCAGAGGAATTCTGGGAACTGCCTCCTTCCTTTAAACAGCCTACCTTATTTCCTTTTAAGTATAACAGCAATTAGAATTGGCAAGGCATAAAGCTTCCCTGAATAGCTGCCTCAGCACAAGCCCTTCAAAAACCATGCTTTTAATGTAATAATCATAGAACAGAGTACCAGAGATGAAAGGGACCATTCTCAGAGGTGATCAAGTTCAACCCCTTCATTTTACAGTTGAGGAAACTGAGGCTCAGAGAGATTTTTTTTTTGTACAGATTCACTCAAAGAATAAAAGACAGGAGCTGGATTTGAACTCAGGTTTTCTTCTAACTCCAAGCCTCTTGGGTAACGAACTCTCACTCTTCATTTTACCACATTGTAAAGAAAGAAAAAGTAACAGCAATAATCTTTGCTAGCATTTCTATAATGCATTAAGATCTACAACATCATCCCGTTTTAGTTTCACAACGACACTAGGAGGTCAGTGCAATTATTGCCCTTGTTTTACAGAAGAGAAAATTGAGACCGAAGGAAGTTAGATGACTTGCCCAGGGTCACACAGCTAATAAATGTTTAAGGCTAAATTTGCACTCGCACCTTCCCGACTTGAACTCCAGTACTCACTATGCCACCTAGATGTGTTTACTAAGATGTTTAAAGGCCCCACCTTGTGTGCATATCTTAGATAGTACCTAAGCATCTGTCTAGACATACAGATAATCTCAGACCCACTCAATGACAATATGCAACTTTTTTTAAGTGTAAGAAATAATTTGCCAGATTGATTGCTGCTTCTGATCTAACAAAGTCTGAATCTTCATCCCAATGATTTGAACCTAGATTTTGATGATAGGATCATAGATCAGGAGCTGGCAGGGGCTTTAGAGGCAGTCTAGTCCAACCCTTTCATTATATAGGCAAGGAAACAAGCTCAGGGAGATCCATTCTTAACAAGCTTTTATTAAGCACTTCCATTGTGCTAAATGCTGGGGATACCCCTCCAGTCACATCAAGTCAAGAAGCATTTATTAAGCACGTACTGTGTGCACTCAGCACTGGGGAAATATGAAGAAAGGCAAAACTAGTCATTGTTCTCCAGAAACTCACCATCTAATGGTGAAAAACAGCATGCAAATAACTTTTTGCATGTGCAGGACAAGGCTGAGATCAGATTCTAGGGAAGGCACTAGCACCAGACTTACCTTCTAATGAGGAAGAAAACATGAACATACACAGATGCATAGAGAGTAAATGCATGGAAAGCTCTCAAAGACTTCAGACAATAGACTTGGCCAATGTCACACAAGTAGAAACCATCAATCCAGATGTTCTGACTCCAGAGCCAACGTTCTTTCTTCCAGGTCACTTTGCTGGTAAGTGATTAGGGTTCACATTGAGGAAAGGAGTTCCACAGAGCCAGGGATCCTCGTGATAGGTGCAATCATTAGAAAGGTAAAAGGTGCAATCATTAGAAAGGACCTTTATGCCCACCCAGCTCAGTTACCACTCCTCACTCCAACCCTAAGCACTGATTCATAGCCAATTTTACTACAAAGGCTCTTACCTCTTAACAACTTAGAACATTAAATTTTTTAAAACTTACGGCTCTTCCTGTTTTGGCTCCTTTCTTTTTGTCTGGTTCTGACTCTCTCCTTCTGAACCACAGGGAGCCCCAAGAGACTGGACTGAGACTGTAGGATGCCGAGAACTCTCTCTCTTCCTCCCCTGTAGAAAAAAATATATACGTATAGACACTACATATTTATAGAGTTGATATATACTTTATACCATATATACTTTATAATTTTATATATTTAAATTATAAAACACATATATACATAAAATTATATATACATATATATACACATATGTATTCTACCACTTAGTACAGTATGTGTATACTTTACTAAGCTATAGAATAGTTTGTTTTCAGACATATTGATCTAATCCAAGTCCCTCATTTTCTAGATGAGGAAATAAAAACCCAGAGAAGTTAAGTCATCTCACAGCTAGCTAATGACAGAGCCAGGACTGAAACCCAGATCTCTTCTCTCCAAGCTCTTGGTCTTTCCCTACTATGCAAGGTAGTAGGTATAGGGGAAGTCAAATTGAAGAACCCAGCACATTCTAGATTCTAGCTGACATGTGGTAGCTAATTTCCTATAAGAAATGAGGGGTCAGTAAGCTAAAGGCAAGACTCCCCTCCCTGGCCTCAGTCTTTCTGATACCAATATACATGGACTTTGGAAGTTGTGATGTGCATGAATAGAGTGAGCAGGGTACACCCCATACAGAGATGTGATACAACGTTTGTACAAGAGCCAAGTAGTGATGGAAGGAAGGCTTTCCTGGGTCACAGATGTGAGGGCCAGGAACAGCACCCCAGAATATTTTTACCTTGCTGAAAGACTAGATGTTTCTGAGGAGAGGTGCAAGGTCAGAGGTACAGTTCCTGGGGGAAGGAAGCAGGACCTAGGACAAATATGCTACACATACCACCAAAATGGAGGTCACAGCTGGACAGGGGAAGATTAGTAAGGGGTGGATCTCAAATGGTGCTCTTTGCATCCTCTAAATTTCCAAGTTATTAGTTGGTTAGGGAAAAGGAAATAAAGCATACCTTAGAATGTGACCAGTACCTCTATTGTAGAAGATAAGATTAAGCAAGAAAGGATAGGAGAAGGATAGGGAGAATCCTGAAAGAGTGTTGACTGTGCGTTCTAAGTTTCCTGAATGCAGGGAGAAGGAAATTCATCTGCAACCAAGGCCGCTCCCAGAGGTGGGTCCAAGGAAGGGTAGAATTGAAGAGAAAACTGAAGGAACCCTTTGACTTTTCCATGCTTGAGTAATACCCCAATGCCCTCTGACTCTTCCACTCTTGAGTAACACCCCAATGCTCTGGCTCTGATATGTCTCTGCATTAAGAGAACTGTTTAGTGATACATCACAATAAGATAGTATGTTCCTATACTTCCACAGTAACTAAGGCTATATGAAGCACTTAACCAACTACCTTATTGTCCATAATAAAGCAGATTCAGTCATTTTCTTTATTCATCACTCTGCATTGAGCTGAAATTTCTTCATATATTCTCCTTTTATTTATGAGATAGCATGCAAATCTGAGTGTTATAAATATCAGCTGTCATTGTTTTATTTTTATCATTTATTATGTTACTAGTATGTTATTTACGAATGTTATCATGTTATTGTGAATTTATTATGAATGTGTTCTATTTCCTTTGGAATTATCTCAGTCCATTGGTCCTTGTACAAGGATCTCATATTTATATTGTCAATATTTAGATCAATGGGTACAACAAAGATTCTTAACCTTGGGGCTACAAAACTGGGGTTTTTTAATGTTTTGAAAGCTGTATTTCAATAAAATTGATGTCCTTTATAATCCTATGTGTTTTATTTTATGCATTTAAAAATATTATTCCAATATGAGGTCTATACCAAACTACCAAAAAGATCACAAAAACACACAAGAAGTTAAGAACTCCTGATATAGATAGAGCAGAAACGACAGCCTTCTCTTTTGCTAAGCATCACATATCTAAAAAATACGGTGGGCCACTTGAGTAAGAATGAAAGCTAACAGATGGACAGCCTGTGTGATGTGCTAGTACCCAAGAGACATGAAGGAATTCTACCTCACCCTAGGTTGATCCTATACAGAGGATTTCTAGAAGGACCTGGGGAAGAATCATACAATCCATCAACATTTATTAAGTATCTACTATGTGCCAGGCACTGTGCTAAGTGCTGAGGATTCAAAAAGAGGCAAAAGATAGTTTCTGCCCTCAAGGAGCTTCCAATCTAAGAAAGAGATGGTATGGATGGATTATAAGCTTCATAGATGAAAGTACTACTGAAATGTTGAGAGCACACATCCATCAAACAGAACTGCTCTTTTCTTCACTGGGCAGTGGAGTAACCTTATATCTGCCTGATACCAAAAAAGCCAGTTGAAAAGGAAAAACAAACTAACCACAGCTATCACAAACCCCCCAAATCTCAGAGTTGGACAGGACCTCGGTGGCATCTAGTCCAACCCATAGCTGGAAAAGCATCTCCTCTGCTACCTACCCCAAGAGAGGTCATTTAGCCTTTGCTTGAGCTCTTCAGTGAAGTAGAACCCACTTACCACCCAAGACAGCACATTTCACTCTTAGATAGCCCTAACTGTTAGCAATTTAGGCTCTTTGAGTGTTGGGACTAGTGAGTTTTTGACTTCGTATCTCCAGCACCTAGCACTGGTACCTGACACATAGTAGGTACTTTTTTTTTTGAGGGGGATAAGGTAGGGCAATTGGGGTTAAGTAACTTGCCCAAAGTCACACAGCTACTAAGTGGGTCAAGTGTCTGAGGCCGGATTTGAACTCAGGTCCTCCTGACTCCAGGGCCAGTGCTTTACTCACTGCACCACCTAGTTGCCCCATAAATACTTATTGATTAGAAAGTACCGGTATGTTTCACCTTTTCTCAAGATTAAAGTTACCTTTTTGTAAGTTCCACTCATTCCTTTTGGTTCCTGCTGAACAAAGAAAAGAATGGTGGTTCAACTCAAGTTAGCCATTTAAAAATGCAATTCAGCTAAGGCTCTCTCTGTGTGTAGGTGGTGGGGAGGGGAGGTAGACTGAGCCTAAGAATGTAAAAGTCAAGTGAATCTCTCCAAGACCTAGGAAAAAAATAGATAGACTAAACTAACTTTTTAGAGAAATTCCAACCTTCTAGGAGCTTTGAAAAGATCTCCTTGGCCAACACATTCCCCTGCTCATGAATTTCAGAGCCATATTAATTGGATGGCAAGAAAGTGGAAGGTCCAAATAAGACCATTGGAGAATGAGTGCTGAAAGGGATGACTTAGTCTATCAACAAGACATGCTCCTCAAGGAGCTGACAAGAGCACAGAGATGACTGGCGGACTGCTCCCAACAGCCAGGTCACTCAGCAGGATGAAGGAGGACATGCTTGACCTCCTGTCAATGGGAAGAGGATTGTATTTCTGTTCCTCTTACAGCAGGATGCAACATGCTATTATCCTGCCATGCCTCTAAGGAAAAACAAACAAGGCTTGCAAACAGTCAGTTGCAGTAAATTGTTATTATATAAACTCCCTAACAAGCTATACATATTTTTATGGTAATTACATTCATGTTTACAAAACTATCACTTAATCTCCTGGGGCACCATGGACAGTTCCCCTGGAGCTGAATGAGTGGCTCAAGGAGTCCACTGCTCCACAAAACTAACAAAACCAGGGCTGAGATGGAATTGA
The DNA here is from genome assembly GCA_028646595.1 of Phalanger gymnotis. NCBI lineage: Eukaryota > Metazoa > Chordata > Mammalia > Diprotodontia > Phalangeridae > Phalanger > Phalanger gymnotis. The sequence goes on from CM053626.1 coordinate 32,562,730, forward strand.
GTGATCATTTCGGATAGCAGTGTTTAACCTATAATTCAGGAAGTTCCTTTTTCCCACTTGGACTACTGTATTTAAGTTTCCTTTGTAATCCTGTGTACTTTATTTTATGCATTTAAAAACATCATTCTGAGAAATTGTCCATAGGTTTCACCAGACTGCCAAAGAAGGTCCATAACATAAAATAAGTTAAGAATCTCTGCCAGACCTGGGTCAGCCTTCTCATTTTATAGATAGAGAAACTAAGACTCAGAAAAAGGAAGTAACTTGCCTGAGGTGCAGGCAGAAGTAGAACTTAGATCTGATTTCCAAGTCCCTGCTTTCTGCTCTTATATGGCATCTTAAAACTAAATTATAAGAAAATGCTTACACCAAGTATCAAGTTATGCAGTCTGCAGAATATCTTCTGGCCATGAATTCTAGCTGTTAGTCATTGAAAGTAAATATCCTCCCACAGATATATCTTTCTATGTGGGCCAGCTAATTCTGCTACATTTCGTTTTCCAAGATTATGTTGTAATATCAGGTCAGTCATCTCACAACTATGTTAAATTGATGCATCATCACCAATGGAAAAACGCATCAAAGCACACATTACCTGTCACTGGGTCAGAAGCAACATCTCTGGGAACTAATGACAACACTTTAAGAAAAAAGACAGAGAAACACACAAAGCCCTCAAATAGCCCATTACATTCTAGTCCCAACCCCAAGGTAAATACATTTTTGGTAGGGGGAAAGGGGAGAATGAGAACTGAACAAACAATCTCTTCCCTTATTACCTTCATGGCCCAATAACTCATAGCAATAGCAGAGTTGGTCAGATTCAAGTTTCTACACACACACACACACACACACACACACACACACCAATGGCCTGGATTTAGTTCTTTGACTTCAGGGTGATTTTCTGTTGGCTATCCTCTTCCTTTTCTGAGAAGCTGAAAAGATCTTTCTTTCTCTCTGTCTCTGTCTCTATCTGTCTCTGTCTCTGTCTCTCTGTCTGTCTGTCTCTATCTCTGTCTGTCTCTCTGTCTGTGTGTGTGTGTGTGTGTGTGTGTGTGTGTGTGTGTGTGTGTGTTTCCCTCTCTCTCTCTCCTCTCAAATTTGGAATTGCCCACATGACAACTTCCAAAGCTGGAGCTGCCTAGGCAATATCTCTGTCTAGAAGAATTAGTAAAGAATTAGTGAAGTTGAGCTTCCCTTACAAAAATGTTGCAATTGATAAGACAATTCAGTCCTTTTTTTACCAATGGTTAGTTCAGGGTCCAATTCATTATTTACTTGTGATGTTTGTCCAAGAAACATATGCTGGTAAATGATTTTTTTTTTGGTTTGTCTATCCAATTTTACACCGCATGTTATAGTTTGTGCAAACAGTACTCTTCATACACCTAGTTTTTCCTATTTAGATCAGCCCAAACTATTTTGATCAGTTCTCTAGAGAGGATTCCTTCCTGATTACATGGAGGAAAATACTGAGGAAATAGTCTCTTTGTTGGTTGGTTAGTTGTTGGTCAGCTGACTGATTTTTTAATCAATGTGATTCCAAAAGCAGAAAGCAAGCTTATTGAAGGCAGAATTTATTTTCATTTTTGTCCTTGTATCCTCTACACTTAGCATAGTGTCTGGTACTTAGTAGGCTCTTAATAAATTTACTGGCTGAATTGGATTGTATTGCATCAAACAGATTGACAATAATTCTTCCTTCAGAACATGCCATCCATCAGAAAATGAGATGGGTCTATTCCAAAGGAAGGAAGAGTCTAGTCAAAATATCCTCACCTGGGATAGTCGCTGGATGAGACGTTAACTAATATCATGGAAACAACACCAGTGCCAAACTAAAAACACATATTCATTCTTGTCTCCCATGTAACTTCCCTCATTCTCTCCCAGATTCCTTACTCTTTTTTTAAGTCAGGAGATGAAGAAAAAATAATTGTATGACTCCACTAACAAGTGTTCTGTTGGAAGAATTCAAGCTTACCCCGAAGTCAAAAGCTGTCCTTCTTCTTTATCAGGCTTTGTAATCAGATAAGTGGTAGAGATCACAAGCTTCTCCTCCTCAGCCTCAGGGCAGTCAGTGGCAGACAGAAGTAGGAGACTGCAGTTCTCCCTCTCCCCAGCTGCTTCCCTCCCTTCCTGCTCCCTCCAGCTTGACATATGCATTTTGGAGGAAGGCATTCTCTGTTTTTCCATTTGGTAAATCTGGCATCTCTGCTCAGGACATCAACACAGCCAAGCCTCCTAATTGGTTTTGTATTGTGGAAAGAGAAAGGTGCCAGTGCAACAACTGATTGTCAGAGGCAGCCCTGTAATATAGTTGGCAAAATACATTTAGACTGAGAGGACATGAGGTTAATTAACAGCTCAGCCACTTACTGCCCAGGTAATCTTGGGCAAGTCTCTTCCCTTTTCTGAGACTCAGTTTCTCCATCTGTAAAATGAAGGGCATGACTTTTAAGGTACCTTCTAGATCTAATTCTATGATCTTATAAGTGTATCCAAGAGACCTTGTCCAGGAAGAAATCATTCTTATGCCTAGCATTAAAAAATAAGATTCTTGGGGAGCAGGGGGCATTTCTCCAAGGTAGTTTTATGTAGTTCAGGGATTAAATTTCAGCTCAGCTGCTTTCAAGCTATATGATTTTGACAATGTCATTTAATCTATCTAAGCCTCCATTTCCATGTTTGTAAAAAGGAGACAATAATTCATCAGCCTTATTTACCTTCCAGAGTTGTGAGAATTGTCTGTGAAAGCACTTGGAAATTTGGAAACTACCATGCAAATTAAAGGTATTATAACATTGAGAGATAGCATTATGTAGTTATTACTCCTTAGAACCCTCTTTATGTCTATTACACTGTATTGTACATTGTCTCCTACACTACACCACTACACCACATCTACACTCATGGGAATCACCTCCCTACACCATCAAGAAATATAGAGGAAAGCTCCTAGGATGGATGGGCTTTCTGTTATGGACTTACCAGAGGACAGGAAGAAGGATCACAATAAACTGGATAGGCATGGATAAGTGGAGAGACAGTATGGTGGAGTGGAAATCATACTGAATTTGGAATCAAAGGACCTGGATTTGGACTATGCACTTAACCTCTCTCTGGATCTTAGTCTTTCAACATTCAAAAAAAAAGGGAGTTCATAGGAGGATAAGTGTAAAGCTAGAAGGGATCTTAGAATTTATCCAGTCCAGCACTTCTTAAACTGTGGGTTGTGACTCCATATGGGGACGTGAAAAAATTGGCAACAATAAAAGGTTTCTGAACCCGCAACAAACAAAAATTAATTAAAAATCAAATGTGTAATGAATCTGAGGTGTTTCTGGCAGCACTTGCTCATGTTGCATCAGCAACTTCACTGTAGCCTTGGTTCTGAGCACAGAGCATGTGCACTTTGCACTGAGCATGCCTGAAAAAGGGCAGGGCAGCTAGGTGGCACAGTGAGCAGAGTACTGGCCCTGCAGTCAGGAGGACCTGAGTTCATTTCCGGCCTAAAACACTTGACACACTTACTAGCTGTGTGACCTTAGGCAAGTCACTTAATGCCAATTGCCTTGCATTCCCCCCTCCAAAAAAAAAAAAGAAAGAAAAGAATCCCTGCTAGTCCAATCTTCCCCTCCCATTTTGTGGATGAAGAAACCAAGACCAAAAGAGTTCAACTGACTTGCCCAGAGCCATACAGCTAAGTGTCTGAAGCAGAATTTGAACACAGACACTCCTGTTTCCAAGTCCAGTGGCCATCCAGTATCCCAATACAGGATGGGTTGGAGGGCCTATAAAATCCCTCCAGCTTGAGAGCTATGATCCTATAACTTTTTGAGGTTCCCCATCTGTAAAAAGAGGTGGTTGTAGTCAATGGCTTCTGACATCCTTTCCAGATTCCCGGGATCCTATCGTTTTGGTCCATTCTGTGGAAGGTATGGATGAGTTCACAGATCTATCCAAGGATCAAAGCACAATTGAAGTGTTCTTGACTCTCCAAGAAGCCACTGTTCAGAAGATCCCTCCCAAATAGACTGGCCAGAAGAGCATGAGAAGATTAGCATTCTTGTCCTGGCTGTCTGACTCTCAGGTCCCAGGTGGCATTTCTTTTATGACTTAAAGGTAGGCATGGGCAGCACACTCCAGTTTTCTGCCATCTTTAAAATTTAGGGATGAGACAATTCTACCATACCCCACTGCCTCTCAGGTAAACAAACACAAAACTACTCTGAAGCAGGGTGCACCATTACTCTATGGCAAAGTTCAGGTTGTGGTTTGTTTGGGTTGAGATTTTTGTCTTTTTCAGCTGGAATCCAGTGCATTACTGACCTGCAGTGCATGGATCCAATTGTCTGAAGAATTCCCCATGGTCTAGCTCACCTTGCGTATATAGTTATAGCTATAGCTCAGAGCATTGATGGAGGACTTAGAGCAAGGTGTTTGTGGGAAAAACTAAAGCATTAATGAACTAACTTTCCCCAAGTATTATGTATAAGTCTTTACATTACCTTTTCTCTTTTGTTTCATTGAGGAAAAAAATTATTTTGTGAGGGAAAATGATTTGATATCACAGCATAACAGAATCTGAGAGTTGTCCATGATCTCAGTGTCCATCTTGTCCAAGTTGTGGAATCTCCTCCCTGAGCCTTCTCACCTCCATACTAAACATGCCTAGTTCCTTCAATTGATACTTTCACATGGACTTGAGGCCCTATACCACAACGGTTGTCCTCCTCTGAATGCTCACCAGCTCGTCAATGTTCTTCCTAGAATGTGATGCCTGAGAACTGAAGGCAGAGGCTCCAGGTGTCTAATTCAACCAGACAACCATGGGACTCTTACAGTTGAGCTAGTTCTTACTCATGAGGGCTGTGGCTCTCTGAAGGAGGCCCATGATCACAGATGTGTTTAGGGAACTGTGAGGCAGATGGGAGATGGGCCAGTGGCTGGAGGGCAGAGACAGATTGGAAATGGAACAGGTCTTAGGATATAGACCCTGTCCATTCCTCTCAGGAGTCTCCGAAGAAATGATAATAAATATTAATGGATTGTGATAATGAGTTTGAGGCTCTCCAATGCCCTCCCTGTTAGCTACCAAACTGAAAACCCAAGCTTTTGAGTTTCTTCACCATTTCTTTTTTTTCTATTTCTCATGTTCATTTTTTCTACCAATCTGACACTTTCTCCCACCAATTAGTCCTTGTATCCACCATTCAATCGATCTACTAGTCAGTGCTCCTAGAAGTGTCATTTTGTGTCTAGCTTTGGGCCAAAGGGTTTGGGGATTGAACTGTGAGATCAATTCAATTCAATTTTTAAAAACCATTTAATTCATTATACACCCTTCCTAGTTTATGAGTGCAAACTTACTAAGCCAGGTTGATCTAGCCACCCCAAAAAAATGCTCTATATCTCATCTAGCCATCCACTGTGAAACTAGGCATCTTGCCATCTGCCTTTCAGCTTTAAGTTCATACTTCCCCTCAACCCCAAATTCCCATCTCTTCTCTGGGTATAGTAATCCAATGAGTACTACTACTACTTCTAAAAAGGGTGTGGCAATAGACTACTCTATGGCCCCACTCACAATCCTTGTGACTCTCCAAACCAAAATTCTTTCCCTGGCCACCAATTCTCTTTTGTGTTGTATATCCTTTTGAGAATATAATTTCCTTGAGAGCAGGGACTGTCTCATTTTTGCATTTGAAACACCAGCACCTACCTAGCGCAGTGCCTGACACATAGTAAGTACTTAATATATTTTTTTTTACATCATTCATGCATGCATGTAGTTCTGAGAGACAAAAAAACTAAAAAAATGGCACAGTCTCTGCTCTCAAAGAGCCTACATTCTACAGGGAAGAGGGGAAGGAGAAGGAAAGGACACAGCATACACATAGATAAGTAAAATGTAAGGCAAAGAATGATGGAGACAAAAGAAAGAGACTAATCCCTCAGCTGAGCCTTGAATGAAGGCAAGGATTATGTGAGGTAGAGATGAGGAAGCATTGCATTTGGCCCTTGGGAGATGACTCCTGTAGAGTCACTGGGGCAGTAGATGGAAGGTAGAGTCTATGCCAGCTCTTGGAGCACAGAATTTGTGAAGGGGAGTAATGTGAAAAAAGGTCGAAAAAGGAGTTTGGAGTCAGATTAGAGAAGACCTTCAGTGCCAGAAGGAGAAGTTTGTATGCTTTCAATTCAGAGACAAGACAAATAGGAAAGAAATAAAGTGACTATGAATCAGTAATTAAATTGTACAACATTCTATGAATCCTGTAGAAGCTCAGGACAGGAGACCTGGAGACTTTAAGCTCCTTTCAGAGGGAAATACTGTCCTGGACTAGGTTTGCTGTCCCCTACCCTGATCAACTCACATTTGCAGTTCTAGGAACCATACTTTAGGAAGGACATTGACAAGCATGAGGCAGCTAGGTGGATAGAGTGCCCCATCTGGAGTCAGGAAGACTCATCTTCATGAGTTCAAATCCAGCTTACTAGCTTACTACCACTTACTAGCTGTGGGACCCTGAGCAAGTCACTTAACTCTGTTTGCCTCGGTTTCTTCATCTGTAAAATGAGCTGGAGAAGTTTCCAGTATCTTTGCCCAAAAAATGGAATCACAAAGAGTCAAATATGAGAGGAGAATGACTGAACAACAACTGACAAGCTAGAACATACCCAGATGAAAAGAAGGTTCTAGAGTAACTGGAGATGCTGCCACATGAAAGTTGATTGAAAGAACAGGGGATGTTTAGCCAGGAAAAGAGAAAGATTTAGGAGAAGGCCTAATGGTCATCTTCAAGTGTATAAAAGGCTATCAGGTAGAAGGATTTGTGTCATGGTCTTAAAAGCAGAAGGGACCCCAGAGTCCATTTCCTACAGCTCTTTCATTTTACAGAAAACAAAACTGAGGCCTTGAGGGGGTTAAGTAATTTACCAAGTCACAGAGGTATAGCATCAAAGCCAGGTCTTGAATGCAGGTCTTCTGACCACACTGCCTCAGACTGGCATCCTCTGCTTTGCCCCAGAGAACTATCTAGGAACCATGGAAGGAATTGCAGAGAGGAAGATTTATGCTTAACTTCAGAAAAAAAGTGTGGCTTTGAAAACATACAATCCAATCAATGACCTCAGCGCACTCATCTAGCTTTGGACCAGCTCGGGAGTCCAGGGTTTCCCATTTTTGACTACTATCTATCGTCTCAGAGTTAGCAAGGTGCCCTGCTTAAGGAAATTGCCAGTAGCTGACGCCTTCCCAACCCACAGATTAATTCTCTGCCTTCCCTGATTGTGGTCACATAATGAAGGATAAGTCAGATAGGTAGGAGGTAGAAGCAGGTGAACAGTTGAACAGAACCAGTTGAACCATGTTGGAGAACAATTGCCTAGAAGGGCTGATGGTCAAACAAGGACTGTTCCTGGAGGTACAGGGTACTGTTATGGGGAGACTTTCATGAGTTGTATTCAGGGAGGGGTCCCACCGAAAACCACACCCAGGCTACTTGGGGTAGGAAGGTCTTTGGTCAACTGAGTTTAATTGATTGGTTAAGACAAAACAGTCAACTCATAGGACCTATAAATACCTCTGGAGAAGGGGATCTGGCAATGAGTGGCAGAGTGGAGGAGTTTCTCCAGAGCCAAAATCTGAGTAAGGAAAACCTGAGCTCAAAGTTGGCCTCTGAAATTTACTGTGTGAAGTTGGGAAAACCACTTAAACAAGGGGGTGGGGGGCGGGGGGGGGGGGAGAGAGAGAGAGAGGGAGGGAGGGAGGGAGGGAGAGAACATAAGAAATCTCATATGATGAAACATATTCAACATATACCAAGATATATACATGTAAAATATATATTTGATGTGTGCGTGTGCGTGTATATGTGAATAATTTCTCAATCAGGGCTGTTGAGTGCCTTAAATGAGATAATGGAGGTACTTTGTAAACTTTAGTAAGTATTCAGTTCAATTCAACAACCATTGATCGAGTTCCTACTATGTGTCAGAAATTATGCCACATGCTAAGAATACAAATCACTTAATCAACAAATGTTCATTAAAGGCCTAGAAGGTGCAAAATACTGGGTTAGGTGCTGGGGAAGCAAAAACCAAAAAAATCAAACAATCCCTGCCTTCTAAGACGTTACATTCTATTGATGGGAATCAACATGTATGTTCATAAGTAAATGCAAAAATATACAATGTAACTTGGGGGGGGAGCCATCAATCAATCAACAAGCATTTATTAAATCCAGTCTATTTGCCAGACAGTGTGCTAAGCCTGGGAAGGCAAAGACAAAGCTAAACTATTTACTAGTCAGAAAACTTACATTCTTTTTTAAGATTTTTATTTTATTTTTAATTTATAGAATAAAAGAAGCATTTCCATAACAGTACAGTGTTTTTAAAAAGATGATTGTACACAAAACTGCAAATCTGTTATGGACACCTTGCTATTCCTTTTAAATATATAATAAAATTATCATGTAACTTTCTTTTTTTCCTTTTTTTCTTCCCTTCCCCTCCCCCCACCCTAGAGATGGCTACCATTAGATACAAATATGTGTGTGTGTATTTATCACTTCTTTCTCTGGATGTAGAGAGCATCTTCCTTTTTATGTCCTTTGTAGTTAACTTGGGTATTTATAATATTCAAAATGACTTAGTCAAAGTTGTTCTTAAAACAAAATTGTTGTTACTGTATACAGTGTTCTTTTGGTTCTGCTCATTGCACTCTTCATTATTCTGTGCAAGTCTATCCATGTTTTTCTAAGATCACCAGGCTCATCATTTCTTACAGCACAGGAGTATTCCATCACAATCATATGTCACAGCTGGTTCAGCCATTCCCCAGCTGACGGGCATCCGCACGATTTCCAGTTCTTTGCCGCCACAAAGAGAGCTGCTTGGGACGCTAATTCATTGTTGGTGGAAATGAGAACTGATCCAACCATTTCAGAGAGCAATCTGGGATTATGCCCAAAGAGTTATTTAAAACTTACATTCTAAAGGAGAGATGAAACCAATCAAGAAGTATTTATCAAGCGCCTAGTCTGTGCCTAGGTATTGGGAATATAAATACAAAAAAATGAAATAAATTCTGCCCTCAGAAAGCTTGAGTTGTTTGGGATGGAGGGGAGACGTAGAGGAAAAAACATGCACGTAGATTAGTAAATTATGCATTTACCTACTCATCTAGCTATCTCTATGTCTGTCTGTCTGTCTGTCTATCTACAGGCGGCTTTTATTCATTTCTAAGGTGGTTCATTCATCTCCGGTTAGGACATGGAGATTTTCCATCAAAATGATGCTGCTGTTAAAACTTGAGGTATGTCTTCTTGGGAATGATTGGCCCATTGGGGTGAAGCTCATTTTAAAATACCAAAGATGGACAATCTAATGGTCATGGCTTTTCAAATATTTGCTTCTTCTAAAAGGAAAAGTTAGAAATCAAAGCATGAACTTTCTTCAATTTTTGCAAAATAAACTTGGCTGCTACAAAATTAGCCCTTGTGTCCCACCCAGAGGGATATCTTCACTCCCTGATAGCATCTACTGCTTTCTTTCCAAGTCCCTTAATTAGAGGGCTGATGATATGGAACTGCCTGCCATCCCTATTATGTTGGGCCTAGCCAACCATCAAGGCCAGACCCACTTGAACACCAGAATTCTTGGCTTCAACCTGTCATGATCCCAAACAGGAATTTTCATTTCATGGACAAGGAGATTTTTTTCTTCCTCATCGGGGCAAATCAAGCTGCTTAGCAGTACTGATGTGAATGGGCATTGTACCTGTTTCAGGGTTTTCTACCAGAAATCTCAATCACTTTTTAAGCTGTTGTGATCTACCTTGCCAATGCCTACTTAGGGAGAATTAAACTGTGGATTACAAGAATTCTTTCTGCAGAAGCTTTGAAGTCTATTGTTTTAGGCTCTGCAGATCACAGGGCTGTCTCACCTACTTCCCTTTCTCTTTTCTCTTTTTAATCTTTTCTGAAAAACAGCCACAAACATACACAATGACCTGGGCTGCTCTGATGTTTTCCTTCATGAGCATGAGAGTTAAGGTTACACACAGATTTTCTTCCTAATCCCTCATCTTCCACTTGTTCCTAACTTTCTGAACACGTCCCATCAGCTGGAAATTTCCCTGGATTTGTTGTTTCACACAGAGGAACTTGAAGGACTGTCTGTTTGACTGTTCTAGTCATATGTTTGTGTACTCACTTGTGTGTGTGTCCATATGTCTGCATATACATATATGTACATATATATATATATACATATATGTGACGGGGAGGAGTAATAAGATCATAGACCTAGAACTGGAAAAGATCTCAGAGACCAGTCCAACTCCCTTACTTTTACTGGTGGGGAAACTGAGGCCCATGGAAATTAAGTGACAGGATCATAGGCTTTAGATTTATAGGATTTAGATATGAAATGAACTTTAACTACCATATAGTTCAACCCTCTAATTTTACAGAAGGGATGGGAAAGGAAGGGAAGAGAAGGAAGGGAAGGGAAGAAGAGCCAGAAAGCCAGAAATCTTTCCATTGTACCTTTCTGTATGGGATTGACAACAAGCAAATGACACCATTTTGCATATACTTGTCTCAAAAAAATTGCTATACTCACCTTGAGCTGTGAAAAGTGTTGGATTCAGAGTCAGAGAAGATCTGGATTTGAATTCCACCCCATGTTTATGTACTGAGCTCTGATCATGGCATCATCAAAGTCTCAGAGTTAAAAGAGATACTTTTAACCTGTAGATGGTGAATCATCCCTTCTACAAAGTCCCACAAGTATCATCCAGGCTAGGGCAACACACTACTGCCTGAGGCTGCCCGATCTGCTGAGGGTTGGCTCAAATTAATAGGAATTTTTTTCCCTGTATCTAGTATGAATTGGCCCCTGCTACTTCCACCATTGCTCCTAATTCTGCCCTCTGGGGCAAAGCACAATAAGGCTAATCCCTTCACCTGTCATGCCCCCCCCCAACTAAATTTCCCCCTTTCGGCAAAAAAGTTCCCCAGTTTCTTCAGTAGATCCTTATCTGTCATGGTGCCATCTTTGTTTTCTTCCTCAGGTTGCTCGTTCACATATTAATATACTTTCTAATGTGTACCCACCAACCCAACAGCCCCAGGTGTCAAAATATACTACAACGCAACAATCCAAAAACTATATATTGCTGACTAAAAAATAGAAAATTCAAGCCATGGAACAATAGTCGGTGCTTAATAAATGTTTCTTGGGGAAAGAAACACATGTTGAAGGGGTGCGGAAAAATTGGGACACTAAATTGGAACTAAAATTGGAACTATGAACTGATCCAACCATTTTAGAGAGCAAGCTGGAATTATGCCCAAAAAGTTATTAAACTGCCCATATGCTTGGATCCAGCAATACTACTATTAGGTCTATTCTCAAAGATGATGAAGGAAAAAGAAAAAGAACCTATCTGTTCTAAAACATTTAAAGCATCTCTCTTCTGTGGTGACAAAGAGCTGGAAATTATGAGGATGCCTGACAATTGGGGAATGGCTGAACAAGTTGTGGTATGTGATTATGATGGAATACTCCTGTGCTATAAGAAATGACAAGTTTTGTGGTCGTAGAAAAACGTGGAGAGACTTGCACAAAATAATGAAGAGTGAAATGAGCAGAACCAAGAGAACACTGTATACAGTAACAAGAATATTGTTTTAAGAACAACTTTGCATGACTAAGTCATTTTGAATATTATAAATACCCAAATTAACTACAAAAGACATATGAAGGAAGATGCTACCTACATCCAGAGGAAGAACTGATAAATAGAAGTATGTATAGTATGATTACACACACATGCACACACACACACACAACATTTGTGTCTAATGATAGCCCTCTCTATGACAGGGGCAGGAAGGGAAGAAAGAAAGTATATGATAACTTTATTATATATTTAAAAGGAATAGCAAGTTGTACATAATAGATTTATAGTTTCATATACAATCGTATTTTTTCTATTCTTTTTATGGAAATGCTTGTTTTAGTTCTTAAGTTCAGAATAAAATAAGTAAAACTGCAGAAAAATTAATTTTTCTTGCTTAAAGTTAGAGTTCAAATGTGGAGCCATTTTAGATCCAGTTTGAGGATGATGACAATTTTCCTTTTATAAACCCAGATGAAGGATGACTGACTCAGAAAAGAGTAATAGTCCCTAGAAAGCATTTGAGTTCATGGCAATAGGATGGGATTGGGTCTATGATTCCATTAGCATGGACCAAATGGAGATCCCCACTACCAATGGAGAGCAGCTCCTGTTCTTCAAGGCGAGTGCTGTCTGGCGGCTCAGAGAGCATAAGTGATTTTGTCCAAGATCAGAGTCAGGATTTGAATCAAGTTTTTCCTGATGACAAGGCTCTCTCTCTCTCTCTCTCTCTCTCTCTCTCTCTCTCTCTCTCTCTCTCTCTCTCTCTCTCTCTCTCTCTCTCTCTCTCTCTCTCTCTCTCTCTTTCTCTCTCTCTCCTAAGCCTTCATAAGGCTTCTAATTCTTCTTCAGTATTTCCAAGATATATGATTTAATCAGTGTGCATACTTGGAATATTCAAATCTTCATGATTTAATGGATGGTCTTTAGCAGCTCTGTGGCACTGAAAAAAATTCCCAACAGAGTCAGGATTCAAAATAATCCAGGCCAAACTAGGAAGCTGAGATTGATTGGGTATAAAAGAAAAAATCCTTCACTTGGGTTAAAAAAAAATCACCTACCCAAGTACATGATAAGGGGGGCTGACAAGCATCTTGTTTTCAAAAGGTATGGAGGTTTTTAGGTCCAGAACTTAGTATATTCTGATTAATTTTCCCCCTTCATAGGCTTGATTTTTAATTAACAACCTAATTAGGGAACCACTGTTTTAGGAATTCATAGACAGCATTCACAAAAGGTGGACAGGCATGGATGGACAACTAGGCTGTATAAGGGATAAAATCCTGGTCTTGGATTCAGGAAGACTTGAGTTCAAATTCTATCTCAGACACTTACTAGCTGTGTAATCCTGGCCAGGTTTCTTAACCTCTCTTGTCTTCAGTTAATGATAACACGTAACTCGCAGGGTTGTTGTGAGGCTCAAATAAGTGAACATATATAAATATAATATAATTATAATATGTAACACATAGAAATACAATATAATTAATATAAAGTACTTTGTCGATCTTAAAGTGCTATATAAATGCTCATGATGATTTTGCATAAGTGGAGGGAACTTCCAAGTCGATGAGATCACAGATCTGTTTTGAGTATTAATAATTACAAATTATAATTTGGACCTCAAACTTTTAAAACACAGATATTTAAAAATGTTTTTGAATGTAATCAGGGGAAAATAAAATGTTATATATTTTTAAACAATGACAAAATATTAATAATAATAATATAATAATGATAAATTACAAGTGTTAGTTTATCATTACATTTGTTTCCAGCCCTAACATTCTTTGGTTTTCATTATTTCCACCTATAATAACCAAGTCCCTAGAATTACAGATTTGTAGCTGGAAGAGTCCTAAGATATCATCAAATCCAAATCCCTCAAAAATCATTTATGCCATGTGCTTACTATGAGCCAGGCACTAGCAATTTACAAACAAGCAAGATAGTCCCTGCCCTCAAAGAGCCTACACTCTAAAAGGGGGGAGATTTGGAAAGTCAAGATGGGGAGGAGATATAGCAGAGGGTGGCATGGCTTGGAGATGACCAGGAAGTGATGTGATGGGCCTCCTTTCTGGATCTGCTCCTGACTTTAGACCATTCCTCATATGGGCACCAGGAGGAACTCACCACTGGAAGATGGAGGCAAGTCTGTCAGAAGGAATAAGCCAGGGTGAGGAGGCTGCTGGGATAGTGGCATGCTCCTGGGTGAGGAGGCCCCTAGCACTGAGGAAAGCTCCAAAACAGCAGTTGAGGCATGGTTTTTGAAGTCCAGAAGCCATATAGAAATGCTGTCAGGGCTAAGATTGAAATCTAGCCTTTAAATCTAGCAGTCTTTCCATTCCCTGTGATACCTTTTCACTGGAACAGCTAGGATTTTTCCTGAATCTGATTGTATCAAAGCGATGATATGGCCAACTACAGCAAGAGGACATGAGGGAAATGGATATGGAGTCAAAATACCTGGGTTCAAATCTAGGTTCTGACAATTACCAGCTGTGGGACCTTGAGAAAGTCATTCTATCTCTAACCTCTCTGACCCTAGATTTCTTCATTGGCAAATGAGGGGTTGGACAAGAAGACCTCTCAGGTCCCTCCTGCTCTAATTCTTTGATAATGACAGCACCGGGCAGCTCAGCCCCAAGCCTCCTAGGCAAGCACCACTCCCAATTTTCATCTGATTTTTGCCTCTTTTATACCCCACCCCCAAAAGTAACTGATCTGCCAAGATTAAATGTGATCATATTTTTTTTTCAATTGACAGCATGTAACATTTTATTTCCCTATTGATCTCAATCCATATACTTAAGGATAATTCAGTGAAACATATTTCTTTTGAAGCAGCAAATCCATGAAAAGTGATAAAGAAATAGCAGGGAGGCGACACCCTGAATTTGCATTTGGGAGTTCAAAACAAATGGGATGTTCAGAAAGTTATTTGGGATTAGTTGAGCATGAGTAGGTATTTCTCGCTTTCTTCTTGGCCAGGCAGAAAATTGTTAGATTAATAAATCTAATGGCAGCAACGCTTCCCCTTGTAAAGCATAATCACCCTTCTTCTTGGGGAGATCAGCTTGAAAAGATCCAAGCACTTTCCTTTCTCGTGTCTTTCTAGTAATGCCAAGTCCCAGTTTTCTTTCCGGAAGAGAATGATACTGCTGGAGATTCATTTAGCCCAGAGTCTCGATGAAAAGACTGGAGCCAGAGAGGAGTTTCAGGCAGGAGGTAAAACAATGGTGTTTGCTATGGAATCCTGGGCTTCCCTGGCTAAGCTGATAACTTGGGTTTCTTTTCAACTTCACTTATTTTGATCTAATAAGGCATTGGTGTTGAAAGCTAAAAATAAATAAATTAACTTAATAAAAATAAAAGAAGGCATTGGCTCCTTAATGGAGAAGAGGCTGGAGGCAGAATCTTTCTTTCTGATCCACATTCTCAGCTTAGGTCTATTTATTCATCCTATTCTCTGTTGACAAGAATTTCCACCACAGTCCTAGAGAGCTCAGAGGGTCACACCTGGTGAGGTACAGAGGGTCACATCCAACATGGAAAAATATTATAACTAATGCTTAGATTATGAGCTATATGGGAGGGATTCTGTGGGAGCTAAGTTCCTGTACCTTCTGGGATATTTTTCGCAATGGGTCATCTGCTATGTATTTTATATCTTATATATGTATATTATGTTTTCCCCCAATAGAATGGAAGCTCCACAAGGGAGGGAACTGTTCTATTTTTTTGTCTTTGAAACCTCAGAACCAAGAACATCATCTGGCATGTAGTAGGCATTGTCGAGATGGGTTCATGAGTGGCTATGGTCAAAAGAATTCCTCACCTTGTTCAACTTTCTATCAATGAGCTAGGTCCTCTGTCATTAGCTAGTTCTTGGATGGTGGAAGCAGTCTTTATTCTGGGTTCTTCTTGGAGACTTTCCAGCTCAGTTGGGCCTGCCAGAGTTCATGGCCCACTGGCAGAGCATTTGAGGACCTAGAGTCACAACAACACCAAAACAAAGCATTAGAAGAGAATTTGAATAGAGATTCTGATATTCTTTGGAGGAAGCAAGTACAGAAAAAAAAAAAAACAGTGTTAGATGTGGCTTCCAAAAAACCAGATATAAATCACAAATTTGCCATCTGGGCAAAGTCCAAAGTTCAAAGTCATCTTGGACACATCATTTCACTTCCCTGGCCTTCAGTTTCTCCATATCAAAAAATAAATGGTTGTACTAAGTGTTCTTTAATCTCCCTTCCAACTGTAAATCTTTGATCCTATGAGAATTACAAAAAAAATGGCATCTTGTAGTTACTCAGGAGTTAATGAATGCTGATGTCGTTATGCAAAGAATGCACACAGACCACATTCTCCTGGAAAGTCTTTGCCCAACACTATCTTGGTTCTCTTCCTCCATCTGTAATCTCTCCTTCTCTGGCTATACTACTTACTCCTCTTTCTCCTCTCACCCACTAAGTGGGGGAATCCCTCAAGATCTTGGCTTCAGACTTCTCCTCCCTTTCCTTCTTTTCCCTTCCTTTCCTTTCTTCTTTTTCCTTCCTTTCTGTCCTCCTCCTTCTTCTCCTTGTTCTCCTCCTCCTCCTTCTTCCTGTCTCTGTCCGCCTCTGTCTCTGTCTTTTTGTCTGTCTATCTGTCTGTCTGTCTGTCTGTCTCTCTCTCTCTTTTTCTCTCTCTATGTATGTATGTATATATGTGTGTGTATGTCTTCCTCCCTTTCCTCCTTCCCTCCACTCTCTGTGTAAGAGATGAGATCTCACCATCTCCTAAGGCTTCAATGATCAGCTATAGGACAAGGGCTCCTAAATCTCAATCTCCTGATGTGGCCGCTATCCCAAATTGATTTAAATTCATCCAAATCCAGACTTTTGAGCTCCTCTGGGGGAATGAGGACAGCCAGACTTGACTATGAATAATAAAGACAATAATATAAGCCTTCCTCTCAGAGATGCAGATGTAAGTTGTTGATTTTGAACACCAGCATATGCACACACACAAACCAAATCTGTTATTTAATTGGTATAGAATACTCCTAAAATGAAGAAACTCCATGTTACCAAGGCAGACCTGAAATGTATAGCCTTAGAGAGTTGTCTAGGACACTGAGAGATTATATGGTGTGTCCAGGGACATGTAGCCTATTTGTGTCAGAGGGAGGACATGAATTCATGTCTTCCTGGCTCCAACACCAGCTCTCTATGTGCTACATCAGTTTGCCTCTCACTTCTGTCTATGTCTATGTCTATGTCTATGTCTATGTCTATGTCTATGTCTATGTCTATGTCTATGTCTATGTCTATGTCTATGTCTATGTCTATGTCTATGTCTACATCTACCAGGAGGTTGCAAATTCTGGAATGCTAATTTTATCTCCATTGGGAACTTCCCAAAGCCCCAACATTGATGTAGAATGGCACTTTGTACATAACCTAAAGAGTCTCTGCCACCTCACCTCTGCCTCTTAGGACCCTGGCTTCCTTCAAGACTCAGCCCAAATTCTGCCTTCTGCGGGAATCATTTCTCTGACCATCCTGCTCCACTGCCTCACCCTAGTTCCTGATGCTTTCCTTTCAGATTGATCTTCCATCTAACCTATATATTTCTTTTATTTATCTAGTTATTTACATTGCTTTTCTATTAAAATGTAATCTGCTCCTTGAAGGATACATGTGGACTATTTCTCCCTTTCTTTCTATCACATAGTAAATGCTTATTGATTTGACAGTATATACCCTGTGGGGTGTTGGGAGAATACATCTTAACAAACATTTGATGTACCTAAATGTTGGATGTAAATATGAGTTATATTATAAGTTCAGGGCTATTTCCACAACACAAACCCTATGGATTTCCCTATCAATCAACAGACTCTTAGAGATTTTTCTAGGGACTTGCCCAGGATCACACAGCTTCTGTGTGTCAGGGATGTGACTTAAATCCAGATCTTCCTGGGTTTGACACCAATTTTCTATCTACTCAACCATGCTGCCTTGTTGGATGAGTACTCATCATTATAGAAAGGACATTAAGTTTACTTCAGGGGGCAGCTAGGTGGAATAATGGATAGAGAACTGAATAAGGAGTCAGGAAGACCTGAGTGCAAATCCTGCCTTCTTAGCTATGTGATCCTGGCCAAGTCCTTTAACTTCTGCTTAATCTCAGTTTCCTCAACTGTAAAATGAAAATAATAATAGCACCTACTTCCCAAGTTGTTGTATGGATTGTAAAATTCTTCACAATACATAAAGTGCCACACGAATACTAACAATTATTACCTATTCACTAAATCAGCCCAGTGATCAGGCAATACACTGGAAATAACCAAAGCCCATGCACTGGTAAGAAAGTCACAAGGCTTGAATCATAGTCATTTTTACAACTGCTACAAACAGCCAAATCAAAAGTATGATGTTTAGAGGGAAATGTCCTTCTACTTCAATTGGTGAGCATGTCACATGTTCTGTTTGAGCAGGTCTCAGTCATGCCTGACATTCCCCCCAGCCTTCTCCTTGCCAACCATCTTTCTCTTTTCCACCCCTTTCTCCTTTCCAATTCTAGAACTGTAATAAAATTGGCACTGCCTTCACTTTTACTCAGAAAGAGTAAAAGTTTGCTACTCTATGGTTTCGCTCACCATCACTGTGGCTTCGCAAACCAAAACACACATTCCTGGTCACCGTTTCCATAAATTTTTTGTGTACACACATTAGAATGTAAGTTCTCTGAGGACAGAGATTGTCTAACTTTTGTATTTATATCTCCAATGCATATTCTATGGCTTAGAATATAATAAATACTTGATAACGGCTTTTTCATTCATTCGTTCATTCATTCAGGAGCAGGTTGAACTGTATAACATCTTCAGTCCCTTCCAAATCCAATGCTACTCCAGGTTAGACAAGCACAATCTTATGTTCTGTACCATTTTGCCCACATTTTTTTGTGTCATTACTGGTTTTTTTGTTCAGATCTGTGATGTCCTAAGTGTGAGAAACTTGCGGTTTGGAAACTACCATGACCAATGCAGAATGAAAGATGGCATTGTGGATTGAGTGACAGGTGGCTATGTAGCATAGTGGCTAGAGGGTCAATTTTGGAGTCAGAAGATTGGCTTCAAGAAAGGTCTTGTCTCTCTGACCATGTGCAATCATCTGACCATCTGTATAATCTGGAACAAGTGGCTTAACTACTCAGTACCCGAGGCATCTCTCGGAAACCTATACATGGTAGGTATACAATAAATGTTTGTTGAAAGGCTACTATCATTTAAACACCTGTCAAAATGAATTAAACCACTGAGAGCCTCAGGGTTATGTCATACCCTTAAGGACACATTTCCTGTTGAAGAAGATGTGGGAAAATTGGAACACTAATGCACTGTTGGTGGAGTTGTGAACTGATCCAACCATTCTGGAGAGCAATTAGGAATTAAGCCCAAAGGGCTATAAAACCATGCATGCCCTTTGACCCAGCAATACCACCACTAGGTCTGTATCCTAAAGAGATCATAAAAAAGGGAAAAGGACCCACATGGATAAAAATATTTATAGGTGCTCTTTTTGTGGTGGCAAAGAATTGGAAATTGAGAGGATGCCTATAAACCGGGGGAATGGCTGGACAAGGTGTTGTATATGGATGTAATGGAATACTACTGTTCTATAAGAAATGATGAGCAGGCAGATTTCAGAAAAACTTGGAAAGATTTATATAAACTGATGCTGAGTGAAGTGAGCAGAACCAGAACACTGTATACAGTAATAGCAACATTGTATGATGACTGACTTTGTTAGACTTAACTCTTCTCGGCAATGCAATAATCAAACAAATTTCAAGGGACGCATGATTGAAAATGCTGTCCACATCCAGAGAAAGAACTATGGAGTCTGAATGCAGATCGAAGCACACTATGTTCTCTCTTTTTTTGGCTTTTTCTTTGTCACAGTTTTCTCCTTTTGTTCTGATTCTTCTTTCACAACATGACTAATGTGGAAATGTCTTTAATATGATTGTACCTGTATAGACTTTAAAAAAGGACACATTTCCGCTGAACTCTCCTAGAAGTGAGTTGTTTACATGTTAGGAAATCTTTCCTACCCTTGGAGAAAGGAGGAGTGGTAGGGATGCCTGTCCTGCCAGTGCTAACTTCAGGGTCAGAAGAATGAGTGAGAAACAGGAAAAGGCAGGAGGTATGTTGGCACATGCGTGTGCCCCATGTGATCAAGTAGCACTTGCTGCATGTCATCATAATGAATCACACTGATCTTAAAAGGGATTATCAACTGAACGGAGGCAGGGCCACTTTTTAAAAATCATGCTCCTCTGATCAAACAACTTCATGAAATTCCCTAACGATTTACCTAAAGCAAGATAAAACATGACTCTGTGCCCTCAGCCAGCCTGGTGAGATTAAATTAATCTCAAAGCACACATTTGTGGAGGATTGCATCACGGGCAGGGCAACAAGAGAACAAATGACATGACTGTTTTCTTTAGTCCAAGATTCTTTTTCCTTTTTTTTTTCCTTCCAAATTTCGAAAGAACAAAGAATTCAGAAATGGAGTTCTGACTCATCATGAAATATTGGCCCCATCTGGTGGCTGGTGGGAAGGAGGCTGCCCTCATTACAGGGGGGAATACTGCCTGCGACAGGGGTCTCACAGAGGGTCACACTGTATGCCATAGTCCCCCAACCATGCTCCCTCTTTAAGCAGGTTGAGTTTCAATGCGGTACCAACAGGGTCTGCAGTTGTCCTAGACGGCTCCTCTTTAATAGTCCCAGGCCTGAGTTAACCCATTTTGATGAATGTCCTGGGATCTCATATCTTGAGCAAACTTTGATCGGTTTTCATTTGGTATCCCTTAAGTGAATCTACCTGGCTCTGCTCTGGAACTCCAAATACCCAGGTGGGATTAGCATCAGTCCCTCCAGAGTTTTGCCTCATATTTCTCGGAACGTAGATCAGGGGAGACTTGGAAAATGCAGCGTCCTTCCTGCCAACTAGTCTCATAGCTGAATTTGACTTGGTGTCCATTCGGGTAATTTACCTTAAATAGGGTATGGAAATTGATCTTCAAGAAGCAAAGAGAGAATTGGTAAACTGGGCTGATGAGCCTCTTTTGCCAAGCCCTAGGGTCACTCTAAATGGACCTTAGAGGGTTTCGCTCACTGATGCTGAACTAAATGATGCATTAAATTAGGTGAGCTCTGGTTATAAGTGAAGATGAAAAGGTCTCAGAGCTCTGACCAGGAGGAGGGAGAGTTCCCTCGCAGGATGTTTGCTGTTACACTTTTCCATTCTGGGTGATAGAGACTTTATGTGCCTAACCCCCTGCTGCCCACCCAGTGTCACTTCCTGATAAATATATAAAGTTAATGGTTGTGGCAGGGGTTGTTTTGTTGTTTGGGTTTTGTCTTCTTTCTTCTTTTAATTACAGGAAAGAAAAGATAAACGTATCAAGAATAAAACAGGCTACCCTATGTGGGAAGCGGACTTTGGACAATGTCCTTGAAGATCATGCCTCAGGATCAGATCAGTTGCATGGCTGCACTGAGCATGCTAAAAGAAACCAGAACATTCATGTCTCTTACCCTGGCCAAAAAGAAGGATGGCAGTCATTTACTGTACTCTTCAGTTGAGGGGCACAGGGAAGACACTTAAAAGATGTAGGTCTCATTTTCTCTTAAAGGGCAAAGGGCAGACCATTTCACAATTAAGGGCTTCCAAATTTGGAGCCCAAGGTTATGGGAGAAAACTCCTATCTGATCAGGGTGCAAATTGCTCCAAGGTCTGGCTGTCAATCAAACAGTATCAATGGACCTTTCTTTTTTGACCATCTACAAGCTCCCTGGACACAGCCGAAGCAACATCTGCATGCTTTTTACTCCTCTTTGAACTCAACACTGATTCATACATCCACATTTGGAGCATGCAGCTATGGGAGGGTGGGTAGAGCAATGTAAAAAAAATGAGACTATAATAATGCAATCATCAAATAAGTATGGACACAAAAATATTTATAAGAACAGGTGTTCATTTGCTGGCATTGTGTGACCATATTAATTATCCCTTGGCAAAGTCTTAAAGAGGTACTGGAACAAAAATAGGACTTTCTATTTCTATATTGGCCCCAGTGAAGTGTATTGTTTTTTAGAGGGAGGGAGAATAGAGGAGGATTTTTTTCCTAGTACCTTTGTAAATACTAATCTCCACGATGGTAGCTAGAACCAAAAACTGAGAGTAAGGCATGTAAATAACAAGAAACAAAACTGAGCAAAGTGGCAAGGTGGCAAGGAATAGTGTAGGCAGTACAGTCACCTGATTTTAAAAAAATAGAGGCAGAGTTCTAATGAGCCTTGAAGGTTAACATCAGTATTTCTGGCTTCATATAGAATATAAAAAGGAATGAATAAGTTTGCCTCAGGAGGTAGGCTTTCCTCACTAGAAACCTACAAGAGAAAAATTAGTGATCACTTGTCACAGATGACGTAGCATGGATTCTTTATCTGGGACTGTTTGATCTTGATGGTCTCTCTTAAGTTCCAGAATTCAAACAGTAAGGCAGGAGGCAAGGTTCTGTAGGATGTGTAGTCTATAAGTCCTTCAAGGGTAGGGCATGAAATTTTATACTGTATACAGAGTAGATAAGGACCCACCCCGAATACTGCTTATGACGCTGTTCCCAGAAGATGGCTAAGCAATGCAACTGACCTCCCACCCGCTTCCCAGAAAGGATCTCTCAGGATTTTTAAGTAGTGGACAATGAGAGATAGACAGACAGGCAGACAGAGATGGATAGAAAGAACTGAAGTGCTCTCCTCCATGCTAGTCTGCTTGCTAGAGGAAAATGTAAGCATTGTAGAGAAGAGAGAGGTTGAAACCACAAATGTCCTGTCCATTGTTTATAGACTCTTTGGTCAGAAGGTCATTATCATACATCCTGCTAGAATGGACATCCTAAGCTCCACACTAGACTTCCATTGGGATTGCTGCCCCTCCCCTTTTAAAAGAAAGGTCATTTTTCAACCAAGGAGGTCTTGCCTTGTTAGTAACAGAAAACTGATTCTTTAATCCATTCCCATGACTCACTACAGCTCACTTATCCGAGTCTTCTGACCAGAGCCCAGTAGGAGAGCAAGGTATTATTTTCCTTCCCGAGTCCTCAAGTGTATTCCAAAGAGTTAGATGGTAAGAGGGAATCAGGCAGTAGTAACAACAGTCCCCAGGAGAGCTAGGCAAGTGGGCTCCTGACAATCCTCTATGAATATTATTAAATCAGACAGTCTTCCTAGATTAATAGATGAGAGAAGAGGGAAGCATGTCAAGAGAACTGGACATGAATCCAGGAACCTGGGTTCTAGTCTCAGCTCTGCCAGTGTGGCACTTTGGACCAGCCCCCTCACCTTAGCCATTCTTTGGGCCTCCGTTTCCTATAAAATTAGGGCATAGAATTACTAGAGATTAAATAATCTGTCCAGCTGTCCAGCACGAAAACACTGTAATTCTTTCAACCAGCTTCAAGCTTCTCTACCAATTGTAGCTGTCCAATTGAACAGTCTGCATCAATTAAATGCATGCTACTATGTACCAGGTACTATGCTAGAACCAGGGATACAAAGGGAAAAAATGGAATGGGTTTCCTTGGGGCTGGGACGTACTGTAGACAAGTAGAGGGTACGGAGCTCCCTGTTACTAGACAGCTTTCAGTAGAAACAGGATGATCACTTTTCATAGTCACTGCATTGGGTAGCAGTTGTACTAGCCGAGATTCCTTTCAACTCCATAATTCTTCAATTGAAGGAATACACGAAAGTTCTCACCTGAGAATAAAGAGGAAGGGGATGTACTACTTTAGCCCAGTTTGTTGTTATTGTTGAGTCCTTTTTAGTTGCGTCTGACTCCTTGTTACCCCATTTGGGGTTTTCTTGGAGAAATTGGACTGCTTTGCCATTTCCCTCTCCAGCTCATTTGTCAGATGAGGAAACTGAGGCAAACAGGGTTAAGTGACTTGCTCAGGGTCACATAGCTAGTAACTGTCTGAGGCTTGATTTGAACTCAGGTCCTCTTGAGTCCAAGTCCAACACTCTATACTATACCCAAGATGATGACTGTCATAACCTGGAGCCTTGGTTAGGACATTTTTCTGGGCCATGTCTCATAGAAGCCTAGATTTGGAGCTGAAAGGGAACTAGGAGGTGTCAACCTCTCATTTTATAGATGAAGACACTGACAGCCCAAATGTTGTAGCATCTTAATATTATAGACTTTGAGCTGGAGGTACCTTATCAGTCAGCTGGTCTAGCCCCCTTCATTTTCCCAATAAAGCCAATTATCAGAAAGTCACCAAAATTTGACCAAAGTCACTAAGTTTGTGTCATAGCTGATATTTGAACCCAAGTCCTTTATAAAATTAGGCTAAAACATAGGTTTGTGGGAGAAATGGGAAGCCAAACATAAGCTCAACCCACCCCAGCTCCAAGCTCTGGCCACTTCGAGAGACCCCACAAAGCCTGTCCAGCAACTCAACTGTAGTTCTTCCCCATCCCAGATAGACCTTTTAGCGGTGAGATATTCTTTTGCCCTACATGAGTTGCCTCTTATAAACCCAAAGGGAAAAATACTCAGAGCCTTCAATATAAACAAACAACATCTGTTTTTTATAAAGTGAACAAGTATAATAAAACCATTACTTTTTTGGGAATATCCAGTGTATTATTATGAGAAAAAATATTGTCTCCATCTGGCCACTGGGAGAGAGGGTTTTTACATCAGCTGGAATCTGGAGTTTGGGTGGTTGGGAGGAGTAGAGTGGAGTAGAGCGAGTTCTTGAAAATGTAATATCCAGATCCTGGTGAGTGATTGCTCGTCTTTAAATGAGGACATGAGGTCCCCAGATTTGTCCCTCCAATGCAACATAAAATTAAGCCTTTGCTTTTGCAAATACTATCATAATTGTGATATGAGGACTGCAGATGGGCTGAAGCAGATGAGTTTGAATCAAAGAGGCAAGCAACCAAACCAACTTGTGGAATCCTACTTGCCGGGCCCCACTTCCACAGCAGAGGACCCATGAGTAGAATGCCGGTCTGAGCCAGGAAGGTGGTGCTTTGGATTCTGTAAAAGACACTTAGTAGCTATGTGACTCTGGGCAGCCCATTTAACCTCTCTAAGTCTCTGTTTCCCGATTTGTAAAAGGGATTGGACTTGATGATTTCTAAGTTACCTTCCAGCTGTTAAATCTATGATCTCGTGGTATTATAGATAGAGGGAAGGCTTAATGAATGTTTGACTGTTGTTAACCATCTTGAGTGAGAATGTTTCTAAAAGAGATCATAAATTTACACCCAAAGGAGACCTTAGAAACCATCTAGCCCAGTCCCTTCATTTTACAGATTAGGAAACTGACTTAAAGAGCTTCAGTGACTTACCTGGTCATGCAGGTAGCAAGAAGTATAAGAAGCAGGATTTTAACTCAGGACTTCTGGTGCCAGGTTGTAACAGCAAGTACCTAGCATACCCAAGATGGCCTACTAGCACAGGTTCTTCGATCTGCTTTGCTAGGAAAGTTAACTTTTAAAGAGGTCAACAATCTTCTTTAATTACATTTCACTAGTTCAGGGGAAAGTCAGCCGCCTGAACATCAGAAAAAACACAAGCAGAGAAAATACAGAGAAATTAGCATAAAGAGCAACAGACAGGGTTCTTAATTGCCTGCACCAAAGCAATATTGCTATACATTTTACATATACTATTGGATCTAAAGAGCCTTTATGTCTGAGCAGTCAGGGAGGTCTGAACATATGGCTACTCAGAGTCTTGATCAGGAAATCAAAAGATTCTTCTCATAAGTGAACTCCCAAACAAAATACCAATTCAGAGTATATATACACTTCTCAGAGTCAGAAAGCATCACAATCTTTGTGACTCAGGGCCTAATTAACTTAGTGCCAAAAGGTGTGAAAGCCTTCCTACAAGCAAGCCTCCCCCTAAGCAAGCTTCCCTTAATGGGCTCCATGTTAGGCCTATTAATGGGCAGGGAAGATCTTCATATCTCATTAACATTACACAAGTCCTGTGTCCCTTCAATTTTTATCACGCTGCCTCTCAAAATTAGAGTTGGAAAGAACCTTTGAGATAATTTAGTCCTCATTTTACAGGTTCACCAGCAGACCTGATAGGCTTTACCATTGTATCTATTATTTCTACTATGTGTAGAGTGTTCTCTCTGGCTCTCTTCTCTTTTATTCTCCCTCTCTCCTCTCATTCTCCCTCCCCTTTTCTCTATATCTTTTTTGGTCTCTTTTTTCCTTCTTGTTCTTACTCTCCCTCATTCATTGTTTGTTTTCTCTCCATCCTGTCTCTCTCTACCCTTCTTCCTTTTTCTGTCTGTTTCCATCTCTCATTTTATTTCTTTCCATCTCTATCTCTCTCCCTCTCTCATTCTATATGTCTCCTTTTCCTCCCCTTTCTGCTGTCTCTCCATGTCTCATTCTGTCTCCCTCTCTATGACTCTCTCTGTCTCTATGTCTCTGTGTGTGTCTCTCTGTCTCTGTCTGTCTGACTGTCTCTGTCTCTGTTGCTCTATGTGTGTCTCTTTTCTCTCTCTCTGTCTCTATCTATCTCTGTGTGTGTCTCTGTCTGTCCATCTATCTCTGTTCTCTGTCTCTCTCTTTGTCTCTGTCTCTGTCTCTCTCTGTCTCTCTCTCTCTGTCTCTCTCTCTCTCTCTTCCCACTCCCCTCCACAAAATCTCCACTTTAACAGCCTGGAATTGACCATAGGTTCACAAAGACTTTGTCATCAGAGCACAAACTTCAAGGTTTTTTCCAAGTGGGAAGGCTTCAGTCAGTGGGAATGCTGGCACTAGAGAGGGCCTGCTGTCTAATAACCAGCCTAGCTCAGGGAGAGAGTGGGTGCACACTCCCTCTTTCTTGGCCCTATAAGGAGTGGTGCATAATAGCAAACGTTGGTTTAATTTTTCTGATATATTATAACATTGTCTCCTTGGTGACCAAAGCATAAGAAGAAGGAAGGAAGGAAGGAAGAAAGGAAGGAGGGCAGGAGGCAGGGAGGGAGGGAGGAAGAGGGAGGGAGGAAGAGAGAAAGGAGGAAGGAAATACGAAAGAGAAGGAAGGAAGAAAAGGAAAGAAACAGGAAAGAAAGAAAGAAAGAAAGAAAGAAAGAAAGAAAGAAAGAAAGAAAGAAAGAAAGAAAGAAAGAAAGAAAGAAAGAAAGAAAGAAAGAAAGAAAGAAGGAAGGAAGGAAAAAGAAAGGGAAGAAAGAGAGCAAGCATTTATTAACTACCTACAGTGTTCTAGGCACTGTGATAAGAGCTTTACAAATATTATCTCACTTGATCCTCACAACAACCCTGAGAGGTAGGTGTTTTTAGGCTCCTAATTTTACAGATGAAAGAAATAGGCAGATAGAGGTTAAGTGACTTGTCTAGGGTCACACAGCTGGTGAAGTCTCTGAGGCTGGATTTGAATCTGGCTAGGAACAATCCCATCTCTACTGCCGGGTATCCCAGCTCAGGGGCCTCCCACAGAATCCCTCCAGGCATTAATTCTGTCCCTCTTCAAGTCATTTTGTATTCTCTTGTATCCATTCATATTTGCTTATCTGTGAACATATTGCATGGACCCCCACCACTCCTCCAAAAAGAAACAAATCCCCTCAAAGGCAGCAAGGGGCTCCTTTTTGTCCTTGTATCTCTAGTGCCCAGCCTAGGGCCTGACACGTAGACAGGGTTTAATAAAACATTTATTGAACTCAATTCAATTGAATTTTCATGGAAAGGATAAACAGAGAAGTGGAGTAAATAAGGGATATGGGGTACAGTCTATCCTTTTATGTTCTCTACCTAATGCTTTAAATATGGTGTTCCAGCCCAAATGGCTATCTCCTCACACATGAGGCTCCATCTCTCATCTCTTTGTCTTGGCACAGGCTGCCACCCAATGCCTGAGTGCACACTCTCCTGACCTCTGCCTTTTCCAATTCTTTGTTTCACTCAGAGCTCAGACCAAATGCTATTTTCAACACAAAGTCTTTCCCAAATCCCCTCTCGCCACCTCAGCTGTTGGTGCCAGCCCTAAAAAGTTATCTTGAATTTATGTACTTCTTTTGTAGATGTTTTCTATAAGGAACATCCTGCTGCAGGGAGGACAGGCCTAGAAAGATCTGAATTCAAGTCTCGATTCTGATTTCTACGAGCTGTGTGACTGGACAAGTCATTTACCAGCTCTGTACTCAGTGCAACTCTATAAGACTAGAAGGTGCTGGTCTGAGTTGGTCAGCTCTACTTCTAGCTGTAGCCCTATGATAAATGACCAGAGAACAGGGCTAAGGATCATGGGGTCTCAAGGTTGGCCTCCCACTCTTGCCGTGATCATGAACTTTGCTTCCTAGACTGCTGGATTCATTTCATAGAAGCAGGCAGAAATTGTAACAAAAGTGATTAGAAAAAAATAGACACATTCTCCAAGTCAGAGTGAGACAGAGAGAAAGAAGAGAGACACAGACAGAGAGAGACACAGACAGAGAGGAGAGAGAGAGAGAGAGGTAGAGAGAGTGCTTCCGAGCAAAGGGACAAAGCAGCATGGCCAAGTGAGCTCTGAACAAAGCAAAGCCCCTGTCCTGAGATCCCATTGGCCTGCTCCATAGGCATTGGTTGGATTAAGGACAGGTGTCCCACAGGCAGTGACATGTATTCTGCCATTTCAGCTGTTGACATCAGCAGTGGCTATCTTCCTATCCAAGCTTCCCTACCTTCCTGAGAACTGTTCACAGAATCAAAGCCTTGAGGACAATGAGGCGAGGGCTTTGTGTTGCCTGAGGTCTCAAGGGATGCCACTAGACCAGTACAATAACCAAGCCTGATGATAAGGGGAAATCAAGTGAATCAGAGAGCCCGCATTTACCCAGTTATTCTTCCATCCACTGGATCTCACGGCTGAAAGTTAATCTTAATGAGGCTCAATGGCAGCAAGAGAGAAATGTCTGGCTGGGGTTTGAGACACTTTGCAGAACTGGCATCAGCTCATTTCCCTATGGCACATGGATGGAGAATTCCTACTGCTACTTTAACTGGGCCAGTCTTCATTTTGCTGGAAATAATTCAATGTCTTTGATTTTTAAGTGGTCTACAAGATACAAAGCCTTAACTCAGTTATTTTTGGTTATGAATATTTTTTACTTGGGCTTCAATAACACACAGGAAAATCCTTTTGAATGAGGAGGCTATGCGGAAGGGAAAGCCATGATTCATTTCTAGAATACCTCTATAGGATAACAGGGATGGGTCACTGTTCATGTCTCCCTCTCCCATTTTCATCCTTTAAAAAAAAGTTTGGATTTTCCCTTTCATTCATCCTACTCTAAATTTAAAGAAAGATAAATTTATCTCTTGCTTCCTCCCTCCCTCCTTTTCTTTCTTCTTCTTTCTAGTCCTTTCGTCCTTCTTTTCTTCTTTCCTTCTTTTCCCCCAACCTTCTTGTCTTCCTTCTTTTGTGCCTTTACTGCCTTTCTTCTCAGGTAGGGAGGGTCTTCCACACTGTGCTAAGTAAGCAGTAGGTGGGGCAGGGTCAGAAGTATAAGATATGGTGTCTCCTTTCTAGGAGTACATTTATTAGCCTATGTTCAGAATTTTTGTCTCAAAGATGATGTGCCCTAATTATGAGCTATAGCAAGAAACCCACTTGCAGGTGGGAAGGAAAATCTTTGTTCAGGTGAGGTAATTTTACCTTTTCCATCTGGATAGCATTTAGTTAATTATCTTTGGGGGAAGGGGGATCAACCTGAGAGCATTGCCTGATCACTTCAAGGCAAGTTCCCCACACCTTCCCAGAACTACTCTTTTTCTCCCTACATTGGCTCACCATGAGGTAAGACTACCTCTCTAGCCTGGACATCAACTAGAAGACGGTTTTCTTTTTCTTGAATAATGTTTAAAAATACTGCATCGAGACTCCAGAAAAATCCCCTCCCTGCTCTTGCCTATTATGGGTCTTCTTTCATGCTGACTCTCCCCTCTTCAATTGCTAAGCTGTCCTACAATTCTGCCTTTCCCTAAAGCTATTGAGCCCTCCCCATGTTTATATAAGGACCCCAATTAAGCCTGAAATAGACTTGAGCATGGCAAACATTGTTTAAAAAATGTTAAGACATTCAGTCCAGTGCTCCTGTTCATTATTCTCTGATGAAACCTAATATTAGTAACAGCATGTACTGAGGACCTGGACCATGAATGAATAATGAAGCACTTGTATGGAAAACATGTGAGCACCTAGCTGCTTTCTTTGGCAGGCACCCAGTGGAGACAGCAGGGCCTTCGTCCTTACACAGCATTTTGAGGGTTTGCTTTGCAGAGGAGAAGCTGAAACTGAGTGTTTCCAGTGGATTACCTGTGGAAACTGCAAAGCCTTCCCCAGACTTGGACCCATCCCTGGCCCATTTGCACTGATGCGTGCATTAATTTTCCGTGTTCATATATGGTTATTTCACCCATTAAAGTGCTTCTCCGAAGCTTTAGCTTGGGTTCGCCAAAATGCACCATGGAAGCGCAAGCTTTGTCAGGTCCCAACAAGCTATACAGGTTTCTAGCTGGAGCCTGGCAATGACTGTATTTCAAGGACCAGCCTAGCCACATTCAGAGAGGTTTATGACCAGTGTGGCTGCAGAGGGGTGACTTTTGTTGACCACGGCAGCTCTTGAAGGCCACATTCTAAATTATAGAAGTTTCACCATCTGCTTTAGTTGAGTGAAGATCCATACCCAGAAAATCCCAGATCCTTGAAATATCAAATTTCTGTAGGAAGCACATGTGTATATGTCTATAGGTAGAGTTTCATAACCTTTGCAGTGTATCCTGAGAGGCACTTGGAATGAGGAGTACTTTGTTCAAATCCCACTTGTCACTTTCTAGTGGTATGACTTTGGGCAAGACTGTTCATCTCTCTGCCTCAGTTTGCCTCATCTGAAAAATGATGGGACCAGGCTAGATGATCTCCAAAGTCTCTTTCAGATCTAGTCTTTGATGTTGCCAGCCTAGGAAGAACAATCATTTGGGGAAGATGGAGGGGAGGGACATCTACCACTATATTCTCTCTTGACCCACTTCTTTTTTAGTGAAGGCTCCTCCCTCGCCCTCTGTCCTGAATCCTACTGCCTCCACACCCCCACCCAAGGAGTATAACAAGTTTTATCTGGTGCAGCTTGAAAGTGTAGTGGTTAGAGCACTGGGCCTGGGGTCAGGAAGATCTGAGTTCAAATTCAGCCTCAGACATTTCCTAACTGTGTTACTCTGGACAAATCACTTAATCTCTCTCTCCCTCTCTCTCTCTCTCCCTCTCTCTCCCTCTCTCTCTCTCCCTCTCTCTCTCTCTCCCTCTCTCTCTCTCTCTCTCTCTCTCTCTCTCTCTCTCTCTCTCCCTCTCTCTCTCCATTTCCTCAACTGTAATAGCACATACTTCCCTGGGTTGTCATTAAGATCAAACAAAATAATATTTATAAAGCGCTTACCGTAGTGTCTGGTATATAGTATGCTTTTAGTAAAGGTTTTTTCCCCTTCTCCTTATCTATTTTAACGGTACTTTGTCAAGGATACTCTCCAATTAATGTTCCCAAAGCATCACACCTACACAAACAATTTCTTAGGATGAATTCATCAAGGTTATTATCAAGAAGACATAAATGAAACTCATGACTGGGATTATGACTTAGAATCTTCCTCTCCTGGCTACAGGGCTCACCTGCCAGCCCTACCCACTGGACTATAATCTCTTCCCTTCTCGCACATGTAAAGAAATGCCTGCTCTATCTGCAGCAAACAGATCACTCTTGTCAACACCGCATTTGCCCAGTGAAACCTTAGCAAGGTAGTCAAGTTACACATTCCTCTTGGTGAAGGGGTCGGAGCTGGTCCTCCAGAGCTGGGAAGGGGGAGAAGCGAGATTTGTCCTTAGGGCTGGGGGTAAACTTTGCTCTGGCCACTTATGGATGAAAACATGATGGCCAAAACCATCCAAAGATTAAATAAAATAAAGCGAGTTGCCACTGGGACAGCACTGAAGCCAGAAGCCTCAAGGAAGAAAGAGTTAAGAAGAGAAAAGGATGAAGTTATATAACTCAGTGACATGTGGTACAAGAAATGGTTCTACCCATGCACCTGCACACACGCGCGCGCGCGCACACACACACACACACACACACACACACACACACACACACATCAACAAGGCTGCTCCAGCCGTCAATCCATGGTCCTAAACATCCAGGCCTGAAAGCTATGGTGAAACCAAATCCGAAAATTGCTCACAAGCAGCAGCAGTAGAGGAGTCAGTTATCCGGCAACGGGTGGGCCCCTCCTGAAATCCCATCTTGGGGGTCGAATTTCAGGGGCCCTGGGATGCTGCAGCCACCTGACCTGGGTCCCTGAGCCTCATTGGCCTCTCAGTTCCCAGGCAAGAGGCATGATGTAACCAGAGTGTGTGGGAACCAGGAATGCATGGCCGATAGGCTTTTTCCCAGTCGTTTATGAGACTTGGCCACTAATTCCGCCTGCTTACCTGGTTTGGCTGCTGGTTATCAGGAAATGTGAACTCCTGAGAGGACATAATGAGTTGATCTATACCTGTGGCTGAACTTAGTCACCTTCAGGGAAAACGACACCACCCGGAGAAAATGGCAATTCAGAAAATCGGATTATTGGGATTGAGATTTGGCTGGGATCTACGCCAACGTATCTGTATTTTCTTTGCTGCACAACGACATGATTGACTAAAATGAATATCACTCTAGGTAGAATCTAAACAAACCAAGCCATTATATACTGTTTGTTAGTTTAAATGAGTTATTTTATCCATTCCTCACCCCCCCATTTTCTTAATCTCCCGAAGTTTTTGCATAAACAGAAGAGCTGTTTACACGGATGTGATTTGTTGCCATGGTAACTTTTGGCCTTTAAAATGCTGACAATATATCAGAGACAACTCATGGGGGAGAAATATCCTTGTTTGACAAGAATAAGTAGAACCTGTTTGGCAAACTACAGCAAACCAAATACAGAAGGAAAGAGAAACCCAAGGATTAAAACCTCCCCTTGATTCAGAGGAACTTCCCAAAATTGACACAGGAGAAGAGGAGCACATATTTAGGTCTTGAACCATCATCCAGTGTCCTAGCCATGCTTTATTCCCAATAACTGAGGCTAAAATTAATAGAATGATTGGATTTCTATCCTCCCTTTTCTTCCCCAAAAGTCAGTGGAAGAGATATCACTGGTGCCAACCAAGGCATTCTCATAGCTGCTTCCTGGGTGACAGTTATACGTTTCCAAGGTTTCTCTAAGTCACAATTCTTAGGTTTCATAGCCAATGAAGCACTAGTTGATTTAAATAGTGTTTGCCTTTTAAGTTTCTTACTGTCTTTCAAAATTGAGCTCGTGGTCTCTTCGTAAGAAAAACTTTCACGATCTTCCCAGTTGTTTGTGTTTTCCTCCTCCTCAATTTATTTTGTATTTATTTATCTATTGACTTTATTCTGTCCACTCAGTAGAATGTAAGCTCTTTGAGGGCACAGATTGATTCACAGTTTATTTTCATGTCCCTCTTAGAACCCATCACCCAGTATTGTGTCTTGTACCTAAGAGATGTTGAATACATGCTTGTTGCCTTTTATTGAGTTGAGTTTTCTACGCAGTCCTGAAGTCGGTCCTGGGCATAGATAGAGTGTTGAAGTACCATAGAGTCCCTGACACCTTCGGTCTCTTAGAACTGTAGAGAATTATGGGGAATGCACCCCTCCTCTTTACCTCTGCCTTGAAGAATTCCCAGCTTTCCTAAAGTATTTGGTGCTGCCTCTTATATGGCAGTTTTCCTGATTCCCCCTCCCATTCCTTCGTGATCTTCTCTTTTTAAAATTACTTTCACTTTCTCTTTATGTTATGCTTACTTTAGCCACTATGGACTAGTCACCTACGGATCATCAATACACAGATAATCCAACCCAGTAAAAGTGTTTTTTATTTTTTGCCTTGGCATCCCTGGCACCTAGAAAATGCCTGGCACATGGTAGGTACTAACAAATGCTTGTCAAATGATCAGACATCACAAAACCTCATCAACAAAGCTGACAGAAAGGAAACCTTTGAAAGCCATAGGGGCCGTGTATTTGGAAGAATGAAAACCCATTTGTCACAACTTCTCTCCACAGCGTCTTCTCCACACAAGCAAGAAATTAATTGTGGTTAAAATTGGATGGCATTCACACCCCACGTTAGCCTTTCATATTCTCTAAGTAGCTAACCAGTCAGCAAACATGTCATTAGAAGAGAAATCCCTCAAAGCACCTTTGTATCTCCCTCCCTTCTTTTCTTGGGGAGGCAGCGGAAAATGTTTTGCTGGCCAGCACATACGCAGTAGTGATGGTGCCCCGACATCTATTTAAACCTGTTGGGAACTATATCAAACATTAATGGGGATTAGTGTTAGAACTGGTGTAAACAGAGCCAACAGGCCACTGAGAGTGCGGCCTCACATTCCCATATGCGATGCGGTAAGCAGAGCCTTTTAAGAAGGGAGTCACCTTCGGGAGATGGTGTTCGGTGAGCTCATATTTGGCTAGTTGCAAGTAAACAGACCTCGGATATGTTTACTTCGTACCACCAGAATTTACGCAGCCGCCCAACTCTAGGTTTTCAGCTACGACTCACTCAAGAGACGAGGAAAGTTCAGAATATGCAATTTCACCATGAAAAGTTTCAGAGATTTAAAAAAAAAATGATTTAGTACTTCCAGGTGCGCTGTAATTCTTGGCAGGAAAAGTTAATTCCAGGTGTGTAATCTCCTAAAGAAATCTGTTGTCAAAGGGGGATAAAGCCATCACATTAGGAAAATACAAGTTCACCTATGAGCAAACTACAAAGTATGGCTCGGGAAAGGTCTGCGCCGGGCAAGGAAGCCCTCAGCATGAAAGCAAAACTCCCTTTGACTTCTGTAAACACCGGTGGGTTCTGGGCACAATTTCAAAAAAGGTGAAGCTGAACATGCATGAACACAGAGAAATATGACATGGTCTTAGTGGGAGGTATGGGGTGGGGTTTGAATTCCGAGCCAGACTCTAAGACACAGACAAAGGAAGAAAGAAAATTCACTTTATAGCTTACAGATTTCCCCCCACCGCCACCCCTCCTTCACTTTGCGAGCCGGCAGTACCCACTGGATGACTTAGTCTAACAACAGTGGAAAAGATGAGATGGGTGGCAGAAAAGTGGGGAGGATTCCACTAGCTCCCCTAAGAAAGAGGCTCCATGAGGTAGGGCAAGAGGCCGAAATAGTGGAATGTTGTCGTCCCCTAACACAATAGACATTTACTAATTGGGCTCCTTTTAAGAAACATTTATTTATGACAGGTTTGTGAACAATATAGCATGTACAGAACACTAAAATCCTTCCAAGGCTTGTTTTGATTTCCATATGTTCAGATGAAATGAACATCCCATAGCACCACCAGCGCCCTTGAAGTGTTTGCCAGTACTGTGTCCCTTGTGGGCTATTACCAACAGATTAATATCCTGTGGGTCACTTAATTTTTAAGAACCACATCATATAGGCATTATGTGATTAGATGTCCTACTTTTACAAGCTGTCCAGAGGGGAGAGGGAGTATACTTTGTATCTGGTTCAGATCTGGTGACCTCCACTGATGGAGACTTCCAGCCTGGAGATGCTGAGAGGGCCTGGGCTGTACAAATGAACGGACAGAGTGTGTCTTCTTTTTCCTGCACTATCAGAAGCCAAGGTATGGATGGGCCTTAGAATGAGCAACTTGTTTACTTGGAAACAGACCAGGGCAGTTTGGCCATGAGTGAAAATTCCTAAGACAAGGCGTGGTCGGCGTTCCTTACTCTGTTACCTTCATTGCTACCAAATCCTTCTGGAACAGGCAATAACAATAATAATAATAATAATAATAATTATCTCCTTTTCCATATTATTCTATCACAGCAAGTTCTCTCTATAGCAACAATGTTCACATATGGGCTAAAAATGTGCCCTTCTTTCTCCTTTTTATAAGTTTTAAATCTGCACATCAGGTAGTCACCCAATTTTCTGAGGACAGCTCAAAGGACCTTGAATAACTGATGCTCACTGCACAATATGTGATGATCCTAGTTTATAAGGAAGAAGGGAAAGTTAATGACCATATCTGAAAAGAAATAGCTGTGCAGTAGAAAGAGTCTCAGAGTTTCGAATCAGATCTGGGTTTGAATCTAGCTCTGTCACCTATGATACGACCATGGGCAAGTCATTTGCCTGTTCTGGGCCTCATATTCCTTATCTGTAAGATGAAGGGACTATATGACCATTAAAATCCCTTCTCACCCTGTCTCCTATGATTCTATGAACTATAGTTGATTCTATATTACCAATAAATGCATAAACACACTGGTGTCCTCCCTCTTGTTTCCTGGCTAGGTCCACTGCTGTCGAGAATAGAAGCTACATATGTAGAGGTCTGGATAAAGCACAGAAAGAATACAGACGTGAGCATTGTGGGGCAGATTAGGGGATCTATGACTGTATCACATACCCCTTACCAGATAATAGCTGGGGGATTGGCTTTATATTTCAGTACCATAGTTTAGGAATAAATATAAGTTGGACAGTATCTAGATGACAGCAACCAAAATGATGAAGGGCCTTACATTGATATCATACAAAGATTGGATGAAAGGTATGAGCATGCTTAGCCTAGAGAAGAAAAGACTAGTGGGGAGCTGGTTGCTGGAGGGAAATAATGGGAATATGGAGAAAAAGTGACCACTCTCTCCTGGCATGTATGATAGAGAAGAGGCAAGTTGGTCATATTCTATATACACAAATCAGAATCCAAATTTTTCAAAGGAAAAATGGTACAAACCAAAATGGTGCAGGGGAAATCAACCTGGGAGGGATGGGAGCTGCTCAAGAATGAACATATGAAGACAAGAAAGGAAGCCAGCCTGATGAGGAAGAAAAACATCATTCATCTGAAGAGACTACTGTGAATACAAATCAGTCAACTTTGACTTTTATAAGAAACGTACAGAAAGTGGAAGCAAGACCAGGTAACAAAGGATGAAATAAGAGTATGTCAGGATCCTATAAAAATAGTGTCAAAATGCTGACGTTCAGAATATGCTGAGGCTGGAGAGGAAAGCTCAGAATAACAGAAACAGGGTGGGGCTTTGGAATCCATATTGGAAGAAAAGGGAGCATCAAAGAATAGATAGAACATTTGTTTAGGGAGGATGGGATAGCAATAACAGACAACAGAGAGGAAGCAGAATGACTTGATTCTTCCTTTACTTCTGTTTGCTCTCCCAGTGAGAATGACCTTTGAATTGTAAGGGACAGAATAGAAAGCCTTAACCAGGATTGGCCAGCCAAGAGAAGCAAAAAGATGGTAAGAGAGTTTCTAGGGATCCTAAAGGAATCATTTCTCCAAAGAACTACAAAGATCCTAAGATCCTAATTCCAAGGACTCATGATGGAAAATGCTGTCCACATCTAGAGAAAGAACCATGGAGTCTGAATGCAGATTGAAGCATACTATTTTCTTTTTTTGTTGTGTTTTCTTCTCATGGCATTTCCCTTTTGTTCTGATTCTTCTTTCACAATATGACTGATGTGGAAATATGTTAAATATGATTGTACATGTATAGCCTATATCAAATTGTATGCTGCTTTGGGGAGGGGGGGAGTGGAGGAAGGGAGAAAAAAATTTGGAACTGAAAATCTTCTAAACATGAATATTGAAAACTATCTTTGCATGAAATTGGAAAAAATAAAATACTATTAGGTGGGGGGAAATATTCTTTAAAAAAAGAAATCCAAAGATCCTCACATCCTGAAAGAATTGATAGATGGGATCGCTGAACCATTGGGATTTGACAAATCATGGAAAACAGGAGAGGTGACACAGGATTTAAGAAGGATAAATGTCCCAGTTTTCCAAAAAAAGAAATATAGAAATGGAACTGAGTCTGTAAACTGTAGGCCAGTGAGTCTGACTTTGATACCTGGAGAAATTCCAGAACAGCTCTTTAAAGAGATGATTAGTGCGCACCTGAAAAAGTAAGTGGAGATGACAGAGAGCCAGTATGACTTCATTGTGAACATATCCTGATTTCTGATGACTATCCTGATTTCCTTTTTATTTTTCATGGGACTACTAACCTGGTAGATAAGGAGATTGTTATAGATACCCTTTATCTAGATTTTAGTAAACCATTTAATAAATATTTGGTACTATTCTTATACAAAAATTGAGAGAACACAGATGGAGTTGCGGTTGGCTAAATGACCAGACTCATAGAAACATCATTAATGGTTTATCTTCTCCACAGCAGGTCTTCAGTGGAGTGCTTCAAAGGTCTGTGTTTGTCCCTGGGCCATTTAACAATTCTACAAATGATTTAGATAAAGGCATAGATGAAATGTTCATAAAATTTGCAGATGACACCAAACTGGAAGTTTGTGTTTGGAAGGGATGGCTATTACATTGGATGAGAATCAGCAGCCAAAAAGATCTTGACAGGCTAGAGCATTGGACTAAAGCAAAAGAAAAAAAATGAAATTCAGTAGGTACACATGAAAAGTCTCACCCGTCAGTTTCCAAAAATCAACTTCAGGTGCACAAGATGGCAAGAAACAGGCAGCAGCTTTTCTGAAAAAGATCATGGGGCTTCAGCGGTGGGATGTGGTGGCCCAGAAAGGCAATGTGAGCTTGGGCTGCTTTAAGAGATGCACACCTTCCAGGAAGAAAGTGGAGATCATTAGGTTCCCCCACCCACCCCATCTCTTCTAGAGTATTACAGTGAGTTCTAGGTATGAGAGTTTGGAAGCCATATGTGGCTCCCTATGAAATTTTACTCCTATCAACCAATAAGCATTTATTAAGCACTTTCTATGCATCAGGCACCATGCTAAGTACTAGAGATACAGAGACAAAAGGAAGCATGTAAGCTCGTAAGCTTGCCCTCAAGGAGCTTACATTCTAACGGAGCAGACAACATGTATGCATATATGCAAGATAAATAAAAGGAAGAAAGAAAAACCTTTCTTGAGAAGAAAGAAACTAGTGGTTGGGTGAAACCACGTTATGTAGATGGTGGCTCGTGAGTCGAGCTCTAAGAAAATTAGAGATTCTCAGAGCAAGAGGTAAAGAGGGAGTGCAGTTCAGGCATGGGGAAGAGAGTATGTAAAGGCAAAGAAGCAGAAAGAAGAAGCTGGTAAATGTTTTACAACTGAAAAAAATTATGAACTAAATACTATTAAGTTTAATCTACACTGTTACCATTTTTAACATTTTCTCTATCACTTTATTAAGTCTAGGCAATCAGCAAAACAATAAATCAAGATGTGATTTGTATCATGTGGCAATTTCTGAGGTGTAAATTCTCACACTGAAAATTTTACAATTGGTTCTCCAGAGTCAGTAGGTGCTGTCTCAAGCACACTCTTGGTCATGAGTGAAGAACAGTAAGGTAAGGTTCACTAGACTGAATAATTGCAAAGGGGAGTCATGTAACAAATCTGGGGGAAAAAAGTCCATCTGAGAAAGGACTTTCAATGTTAAACAGAAGAATTTGGACCCAATTCTATAGGCAACAAGATGCTAATGGAGTTTATTGAGTAGAGGAATACCATGGTCAAACTTGGGCTTTTAGGAAAATCACTTCGGCACCTAGGTAGAAGATGGATTGGACTGGGGAAAGATGGGAATGACAGAAAGTGTTAGAAGCTCCTTGCAAAAGTTCAGGTAAGAGGAGATGAGGGGAGTGGTGGCTAAATGAGTGGAGAAGAGGGGATGCTGGGGAGGCATGTTGTAGAGATAAAAGCAACAAGATTGGACAACAGATAACATATGTGAGATAAGGGAAAATGAGGAAGCAAGGATGATTCCAATACCAGTATTTTGAATTCCTTGCACCTCAACTCCCATGCATATTTACAGGTAATGGAGAGTTACCTGTACTTTTGAAATTCAAGTTATTGGCATCTTAAAAATACCATAGATGTTTATGAGGAAAAAAGAAGGTGTTTTGATCTTCCCACTCCACTCCCACAAAGTCTGATTCCTTTGCTTTGTGTAATTATTGAGCCTGAGATACTTAAGGCCTGGAAGGGGCATGATCTACCTGAGCTGAAGTCTGACCCTTCTTATGAAATCATATACCCTTGAAGGAATGGAGTCCGTAACTTTCCTCAACACATGCAATTTTATCCACACATGTATTTAAAGATGCTTTTTCCATCAAGTAGAAATTAACCAGATTAGCTGAGTTAGGGACCACAGGGCCCCCATTCTGTACTCAGACAGAAACTTGAAAGGGATTAGAGAAAGAAGGAAATGAGGTGGATAACTGGGTGGCGTGTCTGTGACCTTACCTAGGCAAACCTTGTATTTTTTTATTCCCCCTGGAAAAGTAGGACCAGCGGAAGAGAGAAATGCCAAATGCTTGATAATCTTAAATAATGCATGAGTTTTCAATTTTCTGGAAAGCTTTTTTGGTTGTTCATGCATTGAGGCTTACAATTCAGTCAATTGACTTCCACCAATTTTACTGAGCGTTGACTACCAGGCACAAGGCCCTGTGGATGATGGGTTTTTTTCCTATTCTTAGTATTCCTGGTGTTTAGCATAGTAGGTGCTTACTAAATGTTTGTTGACTAACTCTTACGGGGCACAAGGGATACCAAAGTGACTAAAACAGAATGTTCCCCTCAAGCAACACAGTTCAGATATAGGAAAGAAGACACATACACAAATAATTCTAGTAGACAATAGGGGGAATATATGCCTCATAGGAGAGGTAATAGCCACAAAATAACAATAACAAAAAAGAATATAACAATAATAATATTCATTAATCTTGGAGAATCTTTCTCCATTGATATCAAAATGTCATCTGGATTCAGCGAGTGTAAAATGTTGCGGGGAGAGATGGAGTCTAAAGACTTGGCCTTGATTCTGGATGCCATATTAATCAATAATAGAAGGCAACACCTAAAAATACCTTCATCTTCTCCAGGCAAGATACAATAAGCATAAAGCCAGTGAGGAAGAAGTTGTGGCTAAATGTTAAGAAACTTCCTAATAGCCTGAAATCAAAGCCAAATGAAAAGAACACATTTAAAAGCAATGAGCACCTATTTATGCCAATCTTAATGGACATTTTTGGAACTCTAAAGTAGACCATAACAAATTTGGAAAGTATTCTCATAAAAACAGTGCAATATAAATGAAACAGAGGGCTAATCACCTCCTATGAAGCTATAAAAAGATGACCATTTCCTCACCAAAGGAGGAATGGAATTAATAGATATTCTCTCTACCTGAGCTGTTTATATGTAAAGCCAACTGAAAAGGATACAAAGATGAATGGGATGAGGATAATAACTAAACTTCCATCTCTCTGCTTCTGGTATTTTCTCTGACTGCCCCTCATGTTTGGAATGTTCTACCTCCTCCTCTCCACTCACTGCTTTCATTTGGCCAACTTCCTTCAAGTCCCAACTAAAATGCTACCTTCTACAGGAAGCTCTCCCCTTAACTCTGGTGTGTTCCTGCTTTCAATTTTTCCTACTTATGCTGTACATAACTTGTTTGTATATATTGTTTACTCGTTGTCTCCCCCATTAGACTGTGAGCTCCTTGAGAGCAAGACCTGTCTTTTGCCTTTTTTATGCCTAGCACTTTACAGTGCCTAGCACATAGTAAGCACTCAAGAAATGTTTTTTGACTTACTGACTACTACTATAAAAAGCAATCATTTTATCAATTTTCATAATTAGTGAACAATGGACATTAAAGAACAATGGTAGGATATTGAAACAAGCATTTATTAAACACCTACTATATGCCAGCCATTGTGCTAAGTTCTGGGACACAACTACAAGCAAAGGTCTTCTTTACTTGACCTGTTCTTCATTAGCAGAGTTTAATTGGAGGTAGACAGCACACAAAAGGGAAATAAAAAGAGGCAGGGTGCAGAAAGTTACCTGAGGCAGCAACAGTCTTGAAGTCCTAAAGATTAACAAGCCTAGGCTTCTCCCCAAAAAGGAAATACTGAGAGGAACCCACAAATGGGAGAAGGAACCTGGCATGGTGGAGAGATGTTCTGGGATGACGAGGGCTCGGGTGCTAAGAGAAGTTCCAGGGTAAAACTGCAGTTCAGGAGTATGCTGGAGCTAGCTAACTTGAGAGCTGGTTGTTAACTTTTCAATGTGAGCACTTACACCTCAGAAATTGGCAAATGCTACACATCAGCCTCGATTTTTTTGTTTTGTTGATTGTTAAGACTTAAGAAACTATGGGTACAGTGTTAATAATGCAGATTAAATTTAACAGTGTGTTGTACCTACATTTGTAGAGGGGAGAGCTGATCATTAAACTTTTACCAGCACAACCCTGGATGGTGTTGAAGTCTAGAAAGTGAGAAGCCTGGCCAGGAGGGGAATGTAGGATTTAACCCTGAACCATTTGCATCTGATGTCCATCAACTCTTCCTCCATTAGGATACAAGCACATTGTAAGTAGGGGTCACTTCATTCTTTGTAATATTATCATCATCCTTCCTTCTTTTCTTCATCTTCTATCTTACCCTCTTTACTGATTCTTTCCCTATCAATCTATTAATCAATGAACCAACAAGCATTTATTAAATGCATATATACACAAGACTCTACTACTAGTCTTATACCCCCAGGAGACCATCTATAAGAAGAAACTCCAACCAACATATTTTTAATTATAAATTTATTTTTTATTTTTAGTTTAAAACACTCAGTTCCACAAGTTTTAGGGTTCCAAATTTTCTTTCCCTCCCTCTCCCCCAAGACAGCATGTAATCCAATGTAGGTTCTACAAATACTTTCACATTGAACTTATGTACATAATAGTCCAGTTCTAAAGAAGGATTATAACCAATGGAATGAATCACGAGAAAGAAGAACTGAAACCAAAAAAGAAGGGAAAAAAAGAGAGCAAATAGTTTGCCTCAATCTGTATTTAGACTCCATAATTCTTTCTCTCGATGTGCAAAGCTTATTCCATCATGAGTCTTTTGGAGCTGTCTTTGAACCTTGCATTGATGAGAGGAGGCTAGTTTATCAAAGTTAGTCCTTACAGATACTGTGTGTCTGTAATTGTGTATAATGATCTCCTGGTTCTGCTCCCCTCACTCAGCATCAGTTCATATATGTCTTTCCAGATTATAATGAAGTCCATCTGCTCCTCATTTCTTATAGCACAATAGTATTCCATTACATTCATATACCACAATTTGTTTAGCCATTCCCCAACTGATGGGCATCCCTTTGATTTCTAATTCTTTGCCACCACAAAAAGAGCTGCTACAAATATTTTTGTACATACTGGTCCATTTCTCACTTGTGTGATCTCTGGAATACAGCCCTAGGAGTGGTATTGATGGATCAAAGGGTATGCACATTTTTATAGCACTTTGGGCATAGTTCCAAATTGCTCTCCAGAATGGCTGAATCAGTTCACAACTCCACCAACAATGTAACAATGTTCCAATTTTCCCACATCCTCTCCAGCATTTATCATTTTCCTGTTTGATCATGTTAGCCAATCTGACAGGAGAGATGTGGCACCTAAGAATTGTTTTGATTTGCATTTCTCTAATCAATAGTGATTTAGAGCATTTTTTCATATAACTATAGATATCTTTAATCTCTTCCTCTGAAAACTGCCTGTTCATAACCTTTGACCAGTTCTCAATTGGAGAATGACTTGTATTCCTATACATTTGGCTCAGTTGTCTGTATATTTTAGAGATGAGGCTTTTATCAGACACTGGTTGTAAAGATTCTTTCACAATTTTCTGCTTCCCTCCTAATCTTTGTTGCATTGGCTTTGTTTATACAAAACTTTTCAATTTAACATAATCAGAATTATACATTTTGCATTTTGCAATGCTCTCTATCTCTTGTTGGGTCATGAATTCTTCCCTTTCCAATAAATCTGACAGGTAAACTATTCCTCGCTGTCCCAAATTGCTTATAAATATGAACATATGCAGAGCAGCCCTTTTTGTGATAGCAAAAAATTGGAAACAAAATAGATGTCTATCAATTGGGGAATGGCTAAACAAATTGTAGTTCATGAATGTAATGGAATATTACTGTGCTATAAAAAATGAATATGATAAATACAGAGAAGCCTGGAAAGATCTACATGAAATGATACAGAGTGAAGTAAGCAGAGCCAAGAAAACAATCTACACAATGACTATAGAAATGTAAAGAGGAAGAACAACCACCAAAAAAAAAGATAATAGTGAATGTTGCAAAATTACAAAGATCTAGTATAGCTCCAGAGAACAGCTATGAGAAGACACCGCCCACCCCCACCTCTTTGCAGAGGTGAAAGGTCTACAAATGTACATTGTACATATTTTTTTTCAAAGTATTTATTAGTATTTATTTTTCCTCTTTTTCTTTTTTGTTTTTAAAAATATTATTTGTTACGTGCAATGGAACTTCCCTCAGCCTTCTCATCCTGGAACATCCTTTCAGCATGCCCATCCCCTTCCAAGGTCTTCATTGTGGGAATGGGCCCAGTGCAG
The DNA here is from genome assembly GCA_028646595.1 of Phalanger gymnotis. Classification (NCBI taxonomy): domain Eukaryota; kingdom Metazoa; phylum Chordata; class Mammalia; order Diprotodontia; family Phalangeridae; genus Phalanger; species Phalanger gymnotis. Next base: position 32,607,075 of record CM053626.1, read on the forward strand.
CCAACTTTCATTTCCCTTCTAGCTTCGCTTCTCATTTTCCAGAGAGAAATTGTGTTCCTGCATCCCATCCCTCCCAAACACACTTTTCAACTCCCTTTTGTGTGTTGTCTTCCCCCATTGGAATGTAAATTCCTTCAGGGCAGGGACTGCCTTTCTTGTTGCTCATATTTGTATCTCCAGTGCATAACACAGTGCCTAGCTCAGAGTAAATGTTTCATACATGCTGGTTGATACTAGAAATACTAGCGATAGCAATAAGACAAGAAAAAGAAATTGAAGTAATAAAAATAGGCAACAAGGAAACAAAACTACCACTCTTTGCAGATACTAAGATGGTATACTTAGAGAACCCTAGAGAATCAACTAAAAAACTAGTTCAAACAATTTTGCAACTTCAGCAAGGTTTGTATAATATAAAATAAATCCAAATAAATCGTAACCATTTCTATATACTACAAGTAAAACCCAGCAGGAAGAGATAGAAAAAGAAATTCTATTTAAAATAACTGTAGACAATACAAAATACTTAGAAATCTGCGTGCCAAGACAAACCCAAGGATTATATGAGCACAATTACAAAATACTTTTCACACAAATAAAACCAGATCTAAACAACTGGAGAAATATTAATTGCTCATAGGTGAGCTGAGCCAATATAATAAAAATGACAATTCTACCTAAGTTAATTTACTTATTCAGTGCCATACCAATCAAACCACCAAAGAACTGTTTTATAGAACTAGAAAAACAATAATAAAATTCATCTGGAAGTCAAGAATATCAAGAAAATCAATAAAAAATACAAAGAAAGGTAGCCTAGCATTCCTGATTTCAAAATATATTATAAAGTAGTAATCATTAAAAAATCTGGTACTGGCTAAGAAATAGAATGGTGGATCAGCAGAATAGAATAGCTGTTCTTGTTTGTCCTTCGATCTCAAAAAGGAGGTGATTTCATGACATGCAAGCGAATTAGATTTAAGTGAGGGAAGGCTGTGCAAAAGTTCCCAGCCTCACTTTCTCCTCCAGAGTTATCTGGGTCCGGTGGCCAGATACACATCAGGATGACTGGAGTTGGCCCCCAATAGAATAGGTACATAATAGTAAATGACCATAGTAACCTAATGCTGAATAAATCCAAAGATCCAAGTTTTGGGGGTAAGAACCCAACATGCGACAAAAATTGCTGGGAAAACTGAAAAGCAGCTTAACAAAAACTAGGTACAGGTGAACATCTCACATCCTATACCAAGATGAAGAATGGATAAATGATTTGGACATAAAGGTGATACCATAAGTAAGTTAGAGGAGCACAGAAAAATGTACCCATCAGATCTATGAATAAAGGAAGACTTTATAACCGAACAAGAGATTGAGAGGATCACAGGAAGTATTTTGATTACTCGAAATTCAAAGGTTTTGCACAAACAAAACTAATGCAGCCAAAATTAGAAGGAAAACAGGAAACTGGGGGAAATTATTACAGCAAGTTTCTCTGATAAAGGCCTCATTTCTCAAATATATAGGCAACTAAGTCAAGTTTATTTAAAGAACCATTCCCCAGTTGATAAATGGCTAAAGAACATGAACAGACATTTTCAAAGGAAGAAATCAAAACTATCAATGAAAAATGCTCTAAATCACAACTGACTAGAGAAATGCAAATTAAAACAACTCTAAGATACCACCTCATGCCTATCAGAAAAGGAGATGGCAAATGCTGGAGAGGATATGGAAAAATTGAGACACCGATGCATTGCTCCTAGAGTTGTGAATTAGTCCAACCATTCTGGAGAATAATTTGGAGCCATGCCCAAAGAGCTATAAAATTGTGCGTAACCTTTGACCCAGAAATATCACTAGTAAGTATGTATCTGAAAGAGATCTAATAAAAAGGAAATGAACCTATTTGTACAAAAATATTTATAGCATCTCTTTATGTGTTAGCAAAGAATTGGACATCGAGGAGATACTCATCAATTGTGGAATGCCCGAATGAGTTGGGGTATATGATTATGACAGAATATTATTGTTCCATAAGAAATGAGAAGGGAGATGGTTTTGAACAACCTGGAAAGACTTATATGTGCCCATGCAAAGTGAAGTGAGAAGAACCAGGAGAACATTGTACACAGTAACAGCCATATCACACAATGAATAACTGTGAATGACTTAGCTACTCTGATCGAGACAATGATCCAAGTCAATCCCAAAGGACTCGTGATGAAAAATGCTATCCACCTTCATAGAGAGAACCGATGTACTCTGAATGCAGATTGAAGCACACTTTTTTTAACTTTATTTTTCTTGTTTTACTTTTTGTCTGTTTTCTTTTATAACATGGCTAATATGGAAATGTTTTTGCATGACTTCACCTGCATAATTGATATCAAATTGTTTGCCTTCCTAAAGAGGTGGAGGAGCAGAAGGGGAGAGAATTTGGAACTTAACACTTGTGAAAATAATTATTTAAAATGTTTTTACATGTAATTGGGAAATATTTAATAAATTAAAATCTATTTAATTCAATAAATGCTGGTTACCATATTGCTTTCTGCCTTAAGGGACAAGAACAATCAGGAATAGAAAAGGAGGCACCCAAGACCACACAACTATCAAGGAATATTCTGGCATGTCTCTTATACCAACAACCAGAGGAGTTTCCGAAGGAAGATGGAGAAAATTCAGTATCACACACAAGTCGCTTCCCTATGAAACAAACAATTGTTTCTTCAAAAACTTAATCGTTTTAATTTTCTTCATATTATTCTGTTTACAAATTAGTGGGAACAAACTCTTTTATTGGAGTTAAGAGAGCATGGCTTTGAATCTTGTCTCTAAAAAATACTGGGTATGTGACCATAAGAATAATATTAACATGAATAATTTGTATTTAAGTCAATTAGTTTCCCTGAGCCTTAGTTTACTGATATGCAAAAAAGAGATAAGAATCAGAGTACCCACCCCACAAGGTTGTTGGGTTTTTAAGTCTCAAATGAGATAATGTACCTAAAATTCTTTGTAAATCTCAAAGTGCTATAAAAATAGGATTATTATTATTATTGCTATCTGTAGACCTTGAAGTTGGAAAGACCTGAATTCAAATTCAGCTCAATCACCAAATAGTTATGTGATTCTAGGGGAGACACTTAAAATCTACCTGTTTTCTCATCTGTAAAATGGGGATAACAGTAGCATCTATTTCGTAGAATTCTTATGAGGATAAGATGAGATAGCTAGTTATTAGTATTGTTATTGTCATTGTCTCATTTTTCTCATCTCTTACAATGGGCTAGAGGTAGAAATGATCCTGGGACAAGTTACTAGAATGTATTATTATTCTCTAATCCTTAATGTTCTGTGAGCTACTGCACAGATGGATAAAATGGATGTTTTTTGTAATTGAATAAAAGTATTTGGCTGTCAACTTGCTCTGTGTAGACTCGATATGAGCACACTCAAAACAAAGCCAATAACAGGACAACAGGGATGTGATGTGCCTTGTCCTGTCCTCACTTGATTTTGCTCTCCACTGCTAGATCTCTATAGTTTAAAGTATTTTTTTCAAGAAACTTGGAGATTATGAGAATTTGGCACAATTACATCTATTTTTTAAAATTATTTATACATCATTATTTTTGCCTTTGTCCTTTAAAGCAAGGGAAAAGAATTTTGATACACACTTCCGAATTATCCATATTTTTCCTATCATGTAATCCTTTTAACTTGACAGCCTTTTAGGTTCTAGCTGAAAATCTGCAAACCCTATTGAAGGGTGTCCTACTTTGGGAGTGATGGACTTGATTTAATGAGATATTTGAAGACAAAAGCACTCAGCCAAAATTAGACTCAGGGAACAACTTCTGGATATGTTCCAAGAAGCAGCAATTGCTTATACTTCTTAGGTCTTTAATACTTAACAGAGCTTATATTCTGTTAAACAAGATAAGGCTGTATACTAGAAAGGCTCCTCAAGCTACCAGCCAACAAACATGTGGATGCTAGAGGCATGCTTTAATCAAAGGATCTCAGAGCACTTTCCCATGGAGTCATTAGACCTCACCATGTTCTGGATTGCCAAGTTTTATTGTCTCCCTTTTACAGATGAATAAACAGAGGCTCAGAGTGGCCACCCAGCTCACTGGTCTGCAAATTGAGGGATGTAGGAAGGACTGAAGGCCCTCACTTCCTTATTGACCCTCCATCCTCTGGACTCTCCCTTAGAAACATTATCAACCTTCATTTTGGTTTTATGTCCCCATTCACTGTTGGGTTTAACAGGGCATTTTCCAAATGTGTGCCAGTCTTTTTCAGAGACCTGTGCCATGAATGAAGATGCCAGGTTAGGGCCAGGAAAGGGGTTGCTAATTATCCTAACTCCCCCTGCTGGTGAGCTTAACTATAACCAAAGCAAAATAGTCATCCCACTAAGTTGCAAAGTGCCCACCCGAAGTGGTAGAGAGTTTCCTTCTCTGTAAGTTTCCTGCATAAAAAAAAAATCAAAGGCCAGTCCATATTACCTGTCCTACACAAACAATTGTCAACCAGTTAACCACTTTTCCCTCAGCCCTCAAATCCCTCTTCCCAACTTAATTCATAGTGAACCTCTCAGCCTCAGTTTCCTCCCCTGTAAAATTAGGGAGTATAAATCAGTCCTCATAGGTTCCTTCCAGCCTGGATTCTATGATTCTTTCAGCCACAAACTTACAATCTCATGATAAAATAGAGTCCAAAAAGGATTTCTTTGAAACTTGAGGATAATTGGAGAGCCAGTTTTAACCTCATAGACCACCACTAGATTTTAGATGCCAGGTTATTTTCAAATCCAACCTCAATGTGGGAAAATGTCTCTTCTACAGATTTCCTCTTTCTTCTTTGGGTTGTTTTTTTTCCTTCCCTCTCTCTGTCTGGCTCTCATTTTTTGTGCCTGACAAAATTCTTCCCAGTGCCTCAGCTCTAGACTTGGACTTAATAAGTGCCAATAAAGATTGTGTGTTATCCTTAGACAGTGGTCGAATTCCCCACCTGCTAATTGCTTTATTTCTCCTTGCTGTTTCCGTCCCCTCATCAACAGAGGCTTCAGGAGAAAGGGCAGTGAGGTAGAACATGAGGAGGAGAGTGAGAGGCAGCTGTAATTACACAGGAGCCCGGCCTGAAGCAGTCTTCTTGAATCAATTATAGACCCTGGATTACTGCACACTCCAAGGATGGGGCCTCTGTTTTAAGTTGCTTAGAGAGCTAGCTTACTGGAGATAAGCAGCCCATTTTCTTTCCTTTGGTCCACATCGTTGGTCGTCCCTCCAAATTCACAGAGCTCCCTTTCTAATGGCTTTTTCCAAATCCATATGACTATTATGGGCTGGCAGGGGGGAGAGAATGGCATTTAAAAATGGATTTTTTTTTGCTTTCTTTTTCCTCTGTAATTGTTGCACCCACTGTAGCCATTGCTGGGTCATTGGCCTATAAAGGTTTGTTTCCAGTTGTACCTGTCCATGGTCCTTTGGCAAATATTTAAGCCTTCATTCTCCATACTTCAGCCCCACCCACTCACCCACCCCAAGGCAGATACTGACTCTGTTCTGCTCAGATTCTTATATGAACACCTAACAGATAATGCTGAAATGGCCACATCATCAGGAATAAGAGGCTAAAAAAGAGAAGAAGCATAGTCATTTGGTCTGTGAACAAGTATTTATTAAGTGTTTACTATATGTTAGGTACTATCCCAAG
>CM053626.1:32612904-32658181 GCA_028646595.1 Phalanger gymnotis
GTCAAAAGATGGATTGTTATGTGTGAGACATAGCAAGAAGGCAGGTGATGTTGGATCATAGAGGACTAAAGTGTAAGAAGACCTAAAGAGTAGGAAGCAGCAAGGTTGTGAAGGATTTAAAATGCCTGACAAGACATTTTTTTAATGTTGGAGGTAATAGGGAGCCAATGGCATTTACTGATTAGTGGGGTGTTGTGACAGGATCAGACCTATCTATAGAAAAAATCACTTTGGCAGCTAGATGAAGGATGGATTGAAGTGGAGAGGGGCTAGAAGCATAGGGCCCAACCAGCAGGATGATGCAACAGTCTAGCCAATGTCATTGACTCATCTAATCAAAATATGATTGGCATCTGCCTTCCTCTTGCTAAGATGGGTGAACTTTGGTAATATCAAGATCCTGGGCAACCCAACCTGACAAAACTTCAATCAGAAACCCTATATCATAGTGATTCAATCTGATCTAATCCAATCTGACAGTGTTCAAGGCACTGAGCTAGGGATTGGTGAGAATGAAAGAATCTCTTCTAGCTGTGTCTGGACACTCAGAACTAGAGCTTGCAAAAATCCTTGTCTAAGCTAGACCTTAAAATCATGCTAAAGCTGGTTTCCCAATAGGAATTTAAAGTGGGTGTCCAGATGGAATAGACATGGGTATGTACATTTCAGATTAGAGAAAAATGCTCAACAGGACTAGTTTTAACATCATGGGTCTGATCTCTGAGAGTAACATGAGCCTCCTCGGTTTTCTCTTTGTTTTCTGTTTCTCTCCTCTCTAATTCATTCTCTACATGGCTGCCAAATTGATCACCCTAAAACACAAATCTTTGCTAGTCTCCTATGAATGATATAATAATGAAAATCTTCAAAGCTCCCTATTGCCTCTGGGAAACACACACACGCACACACACACGCACAAACACACACACACTTCATCTTGGAATTTAAGGCCCTCTGAAATCTGGCTGCCATCTATACACGGTATTCCTAAAGTCTGGACACATAGGCAAAACTGCATATTTTCAAGAAACAAAATGAATGAAATTTTCAATGTTTTATTTAATTGGAATATTAACAAATAACATCTTCCATATGATTTCCATCATTTGTGATGCAAAGTTTGATGCACTTTGCAAGATTCACATGAACTTAATGCAATAACTCCACATTGCCATCAATTTTAGCACATTCACTCTTTATGTGTGTTGCATCTGTGATTTTCATTGAGTACACCTTCTCCTTTAGCATACTGCAGAAAAAGAAGTCAAGGGGGCTAAGGTCTGTTAATATTCCAATATTCCAATATTCCTATGTGTCCAGAATTTAGGGACACATTGTACTTTCCAATCTTATTTCATTACACCCTCTTCACACAATCTTCATTTCAGCCAAATTGGTTTTCTAGATGTTCCTTATATCTGACATTCCATCTGCTGTCTGTCCTATCCTTTGTACAGGCTCAAGCCCCCACGTCCACCTCATCTCTGCCTTGTAGAATTTTCTAGGTTCTTTCAAAGTGCAGAGGAGATGCCACTTCCTACACAAAGCCTCTCTCCCTCTTACAATTCTTTTGTTTTGCTACATACATATTTATTTGCACATTCATTTATTTACTTATTTGCTTGTCACTCTAAACATTGCTTTCCTCCCAGTGGGTCCTCTGTATCTTTGCATTCCCAAAACTGATTGCGGCACGTGCCTGAATGGCTCTCCCTTTTGTCTTCCTCTTAGAATCTCTGGCCTCTTTCAGGGCTTAGCTCTGGCACCACCTCCTGTATGAAGCCTTTCCTTCTCTTCCTGGCTGCTTCTGACCCTCCAGCATACTGCATTTGTGTTTACTTTGTATATGGTTTGAATATATTTACATACATTTTCCCCTAGATTTAATGTAAGGCTCCTGAGATCAAGGACTGTTTCATAGGTGGTGCATTGGAAATAATATTGGCCCTGGAGTCAGGAAGCTCTGGGTTCAAATACACCCTCAGACACTTAACTAGCTGTGTGACCCTAGGCAGGTCACTTAGCTGCTATAGGCACAATTTCCTCATCTGTAAAATGGAGATAATATTACCTACCTCCCAGGATTGTTGTGAGGATCAAATGAGATATTTGTAAAGCACTTAGCACATTGTAGTCACTTGATAAATGCTTGTTGATGAAAGGAAAAGAAAAGAAAGGAGAGGAGAGGAGAGGAGAGGAGAGGAGAGGAGAGGAGAGGAGAGGAGAGGAGAGGAGAGGAGAGGAGAGGAGAGGAGAGGAGAGGAGAGGAGAGGAGAGGAGAGGAAAGGAAAGGAAAGGGCACTTGATCATGTTTGTTAAATTGCATCAAATTTAATATTTCCCAAATTTCAGAACTGGAAGGGACTTCAGAAGTCTCTCTAGTCCAGCTAGGTAGATAGAATGCTATCTGCCTCAGTTTCTTCAACTACAAATTGGGAATAATGATAGCGCCTACCTCCCAGGGTTGTTGTAAGGATAAAATGAGAAAATATTTGTAAAAAGCCTTGAAAACCTTAATATGCTTAATATTGTTGTTGTTTTGTCACCATCGTTATCATCATTAGTCCAGCCCTAACGTGACTCTGAATCCCCTCTGTAACATCCACCAAGTGGTTATTCCACCTTGGCTTGAAGACCTCCAGTATTAGGGAATGCACTGCTTGCTTAGGCTGTCCATTAGCTCAAACACTTAGAAAGTCTTTCCCAACATCTCATCTATACCTGCCTTTCTGGAAGTTTTAGTTCTATATGTGGCAACAATATACTGATATTTGACTTTTCATAATCTCTTAATAACAAAATTCTCACTCAATTCAAAACAGAAGCAAATTAATGGCTTTTCCACTTGAAAAGACAATATAGTTCCCATAGAGAAGGTTCTATTCTCTCATTCTAGTCATTAGCACAACTCTTACCAAACCAACAAGAGTCATTTTAAATTGATTCCACTTGAGAACTAAAGGACTCCTCTAATGACTCAAATTGAATTTAGTTTTCCATATTATTTTTCTTAATTTAAAAATTGTAAACATGACTGCCAACCCTTCACATCACTGACTCTCCTTCCAAGTGCCCTCAGTGCTGACTCAGAGAGTCCGATGGGTCCCCAAGAATAAATCATCCCCTGACAGGGGCATGGGATGAGCCAGCCAGTGTGATGTCAGTGCAAACATCAAGAATGGCACAATTCAGGGGCCCTGCTTGGGGATGGAATTGTAAATGTTAGAGGAAAAGGCAATCTATGGCCCTTCTCACCCAGCCTTATTATCCTGACCTGAAGTCAACTGAGATGGCTACCCCAATGAATGCTGGTCAGGAATAGAGTTCATAAATCGACCTCAAAGCTTGCTGGGTGTCCATTCTGGTTTAAAAAAAAAAGAGGATGCACAAAGAGAAGTAAGAATTTGGCCTCTTGTCTTCAGGGTTGAGCTGTGGGATCACATCCCAGAATTCTCCTGAGGAAGGCATGGGAACTTGGAATTCCTCTTTGTGAGGTTAAATAAGTCTGGATTCCGTCCTAGAACAAATGTTGGATTCGCAATGTTTTCCTCTTTTCCTTTTGTATCAGGTTTTGATCTTGCCTTTAGACCTTAGCTAAGGAGGGACAAAAACACAGCATTTGTCATCCTCCAAGAAATGCTGTCTCTTTCCTGGATGATAGATGGAGAGCCAGAAGGACCTCACTAGACACCAGGTCCAACCCCTCCATTTTAGGTGAGGAAACTGAAGGCAAGATTGGTTAAAGGATTTGCCCGAGGTTGGACAGGGTGTGTGTCAGAGGCAGGGTTTGAACTCAGATCCTCTAACAAGGGAGCCATGGCTTCCCCTTTACCAGCTGCTTCTGTAGCCCTGATGAGATGTAGGTCAGTGTTGTGGATGCTAAAATTTAAGAAGGAAATGTGACGTAAACGTTGAGCACATGCTTGGAACTAAAAAATATCTCAAAAGTTTTGCTCATTGGACAGTAGGACACAAGCTCCCTGAGGACAAGGACTGTTTTATTTTTATGTCCATAGTGCCCAGTAGGTGCTCAATAAATGCTTGTCAAATTGTTTCATAGATTTAAAGCTTTAAAGGACTTAGAGCGGTTGAGTCCATTTTATAGATTGGAAAGTTGAGACTCAAAGAAGTTAAATGGCTTGCCTAGAGTCACATAGCTACTAAATAAGTGAGGTGGGTACTGTATCACACTGCCTCCCTCTCCGTTGAATTGACAAAAAAAGAAACTGCTGCCCAGAACGGGAAAGTAAGACTTGACTAAACTTACCTAAATAATTAAATGTCAGAGTCTGGATTTGAACCTGGGCCCTCTGATGTCAAAGTCGGTATTCATTCCACTGCATCATGCTGCTATGACTCATCATGCCATGCAATACAGCATCATACCACTCTAGGTTACTAAGTGTCCAATCATCAACTTCCCCCTCACTTATGTCAATAAAAATATTTCGTGTAAGCAAACATTATTAATCACAATTGTCACAGTTTGCATCTACCTGGCACTTTATGCTCTACCAAGAGCCCCTCATAAAACCCCTGTGAGATCAGCAGTAGAAGGATCATTACTCTCATTTTACAGACCAATAAAAGGATGATCAGAGAGGCTATATGACATACTAAAGGTCACACAGCTAGTAAATGGACCCAGATGTTCTGGCCCCAAGTTCAGTGTCCTTTCTTGTTTTAATATGTGACATTCTAGTTGTACAGCTGCAAGGAAGCTAGGGGCTATAAGAGTAACTATTAGAATGGTACCAAAGTACCACTGGTACACTACTCCAATAGGTACTGAGTTCCTCATCACTAGAGATTTTAAAGCAAAGGATCATGGTTAAGAGAGTTGGCCATTGAAAGCCCAAGGCCTAATCATAGAAAATAAGGGGTTGATAACGATGTGCTAAAGTGATTGCCACAATTTCTCCATTAAGTAAGCCCTTGAGTTTAAACAATTAAATTTGATTAGTTTGATAACCAAACAGTTGAATTCGATAAGCCCTCAATTAAGTTCCTTGAGTAAATCAGGTTGGGAGCACCCTTGGCCAAGAGACAATTTGCCATGCCCCTGAGTGACCTTTAAAAGACAGTGGAACCAAAAGAGAGGAAATCAGTTTGAGTTGGAGTTGAGGAGGACCCCAGCTCCCTATGAGATGCAGAAAAGATGAAAGGGGCTAGTGTAGAGGATTCCATGAAAAACTGGATGGAGTTGGAAGAGATGAAGGGTGGGCAAAGGCAGCCACCACACACTGGGAGTCAGGTTGCATGAGCTGATCTATCAGGAGACAGAACAGCTACCATACAGCAGAAACCTTTCCTTCCCCCCCGCCCCCCACCCCTCCGCCCCAACTTCAGACCCTAAAGCAGCAATTTTGCCTCTGTTGCCTTAGGCTAACTCATGGGAACCTAAAACCCTTTCCTCTGAGCAAAAGAAAAGTCAATTTATGTTTCTTTGTTTTCAACAGTTCACAATGTTTACTTTAGCTTTATAAACAGTGTTAACTTTAGGCATTTGCTAATCTGAGTGTATTTGTGGGATTGAAGTTAGGAGGAGGCTTTGAAAGGGAATATTTTAGTAAAGGAAGAAAAGAGATTTAAAATTTTGGCTGGGGGCTCAGAGCTAGAAAGTTAGAGAATTACAGATTCACTTTCAGATTCCCTTTGTTAAACTTCAAAAATCAGAAAAAGGATGTCAATACTGGAAATCCATGCAGGCAATAAATCTGTAATAGGGTAGAGAGGGGGGCAATTAGAAGGGCCTGAAAAACCCTGCTCAACATTTCCCTTCATTCTACCACTGTTATAATAGTATCAAGGATTTAGAGCTGAAGGAGACTTTAGAGGCTATCTATGCCAATACATTCATTCTATAGTAGATGGAATTGAGGTGGGAGAGGGAGAGTGAATGATTTACCCAAAACAATAAATATAGAGGTGGGATTTTAAGTCTTCTGGAAGGGTATCTTCCAGAGGGAATTCTTATTTAAGTATTGTGTAGTTCGACTACATGGTCACTGAATTTCCTTTCAATTCTGAGGTACTGTGAGTATAAAAAGTTTAAAATATTAAAATATTCCATTGCCTATTTCCCATCATAGCTCTAAAAGGAATAATTCAGGTATTGGGATGGGCTCCCCATTTCATTTGACTTGTGTTTTAAACATGTTGTTTTAATATGTAAAACTTAAAGGCCACTGGCATGGATATTTCCCTAGTTGTATTCATCCGACTTGAAGAGGCTTAAGAAGAACATTGCCCATACAGGAGGATATCTCAGATCTCTCTCTCCACCCTCTAATGAGAGAAAGAAAGTGGCTTCCTCACATTCTCTCTTGGCTTATTTGAAGTACTTGAATGCTATCCCTGCTAAGCTATAATAGAAATCCTGGTGGCCTTTTTTAATTGGGGATTCCATTTTCTGCACCTGCTTTTCTTACACAGTTCTCATGATTGTGAAACAAAGTGCATTCTCAGGGTCAGCTCCAATATCTAGAGCAGCACATGCCTTCCAGCACATTATAATAGGAATAGGTGGCATTTAAATAGTGTTTTAAAGCTTACACAGGACTTTATATTCATTAGCTCATTTGACATTCACAACAACCCAGTGAGGCAGGTGCTATTATTATCTCCATTTTGCAGATGAGGAAACTGAGGCTCAGAGGGTGCATTAATGTACAGTATGCTGCATAAACTGCCAGACTTGGAATCAGGAAGAACCAGAGTCAAATTACCCTTCCAATGTTTACTAGCTCTGTGACCAAGGTTAAGTCTTTTGGACTCTGAGACTCATTTTCCTCATCTGTAAAACGGGGATAATAATACCTGTGGTGCCTACCTCTCAAGATTGGCATGAGTCTCAAAATAAAATAATATATAAAAATCTCTTTACAAGTTTTAAAGGGCCATATAAATTTCCATTATTGTTATGATTATTTCACTCATCTTTTTGGATGGTGTTCAAAAAGAAACAATCCTAAAACAAGTCATTATTCTACAATTATTCTTTTTTTGAAAAAATGTTATTGATAGCTTTGGATTTTAAATTAGCTCCATTTCCAAATGTATCCCACTCCTAGAAAGCCATCTCTTTTATCGAATAACAGAAAGAAGTTTAGCAATGCTAAGATATTGGAAAAGTTTGATATCATACAAAATGTACCACATTCATATTCAAAGTGAGTGAAGGTGCCTTCTCAAAGCTCTTCTTTGCAGTCTAGCTCAGTCATTACAATTTTACAGCATTCAGTTACAATTGTTTGCTATACACATTGTCGTAGTTGTTGTATGTATTTTTTTCCTGGTTCCATGAACTTAACTTTGTATCAGTTTATATTAGTCTTCCCATGCTTCTCTGTATTTGTCATATTCATCATTTCCTTTGGCACTGTAACAGTCCATTACATTTACCACGATTTTATTTAGCCATTCCCAAACTGCTAGGGATCTACTTTGTTTCCAATTCTTTTCCTGCCATCCTCTTATAGTTAATGTTCCACGGACTCTTGCACATGTGAATAAAATGTCTGCTTTTTTTTTATTTGAATAAAAGTATTGAAATGTAAGGTTATCCTCACTGAAAGCATTTGGAGCACAAAGGATTTGGGGCACAAAGGACAATGGGAATGATATATACTTCATCCTATTCCCACCTGGCTTTGATTTTCCCTCGAGGTCTTTATATTTTGAAAGCTTTTTGTTCCATGTAATTTAGAGAGTCACAATAATCTGTATCTTTACACTTATGAACAACATTGTTCGTAAAGTTTTATAGATTAATGTTATGTATGGGTTATGTTAGGAAACAAATTTGTTTATAGCAATGTTCTGGTTCCAGTGCATTTTTTTAATTCTCAAGAATATTTGGGGATCTGTTTTTTGTAATATGAAGAGTTGACCTCTGTTAGCTTATGACAGGTAGGCAACTTTCAGTATATAATTATTGCAACTTGATTGTGTCTTTGTAGCTATTGTTAGGAGCTAAATCTTAGGAACCTACAATGATATGTTACACAGTTTCTACCATTTCTTTACATAATCTGAATTGATCAAGGATTTTTAAAGATAATTTGTGGTGAAAATGACCTGATTCTGAATTTATAACAATAGCTCCCTCTGTTTCTGTAAACAAATCCTTATGACTCAACTATTTTTTCTATGCATTTTATTGACATATTGTTAGTTGAATTCATGTAAACATCTTAAACTGAGAGCCTCTTTTTTTTTAGGCAATCAGGGTTAAGTAACTTGCCCAGAGTCATACAGCTAGTAAGTGTCTGAGGCTGAATTTGAACTCAGGTCCTCCTTACTCCAGGGCTGATGGTCTAACCACTACACCACCTAGCTGATTCATGAAGGGGCGTTTTCATTCCACTCTCATATATTAACTCTCTCATATGCTCCATCCAAAAAAAAAACTTATCAGCATCAAAAATAGTAACATCATTAGTACCATCTTTTTATAGGCACCTATATGGTAATGAAGCACATCTAAAACCAAGATGGCAGCTTCAATGATCCTGATTGCGGAGGCTAACTCACACAGACTTAGCGTCCCTTAGATCCAGCTTCAGAATAATTTATCATCTTCCATTTCCCATATATGTGCTTTTACACAGACTGCCCCCATGCTTGGGATACTCTCTATCCTCCTAACTCTTGGTGGCCCCCTGTTCCCTTAGAGGTACAGTTCAAGCACCAGCTCCTCCATAAAGTTTTTCCTGACCCTGCAATTGTAAGTGCTCTTTCCCATCCCCAAATTACCTTGTGATTACATTGTATTGATGATTTTCATCTACTAATCTACATACAAGTTATTTTGCTACATAGAAGGCAAGCTCCTTGAGGGCCAGTGTTGTTTTTCTTTATGAATTCGAGTCTTCAGCACTCTAGACACAGTAGACAGTAGCAGATGCCTATTGTTTAGATTGGATCTGTTCTGGTTCCAACATCTCCACCTTAATGAAAATGGCAGGCTGTTTCAGAGAATGTTCACATCCAATGGAGAAAGAGGAGCAAGAAATTTTCCTGCCCTGTGGAGATAACACCAGCACAGGAATTTCTAAAAATCCACAATCCACAATCTTACAAATAAAGAACCTTAGAGAGATGACTGGCCTGGGGCTAAGATAAATTCCATACAAATGCTCACCTAATTTCTCTTGAATTGACTGTGAAACATAGTTTTGTGTGCTAGCGTGCCAAGGGAACCCTAAGTTCCTCGTTCCATCTAAGGCATCATATCTGATTTAATATGGGCAATAATGGAGACCAAGGGCACTTAACTGGCTTTTCCACTTCCCCGAACACAGGGTGGTAGGTTTCTTCTACGTGAATAAAAACCTTCTAAGAGTTTTAAGCTAGGGTTTGTTGACTTGATGTGAGTCAACAGTGTGACACGGCAGCCAAAAAGCTAGTCTTTCCCAAGGCCAAACAAAAGAGACAAAATGCAGCATCATACAATTTCATCAATCTCACAGCTGGAAGGGCTTCAGAGATCATCTAGCCCCCCTTATACCTAGGCCAGTCTCTTCTCTCCAACAGCCCTGACAAGCAGTGGTCCAGTCTTGTGAAGAGGAGCTTCCAGTCTCTAAGGGTGGTCCATCCTCCTTCTGTACAGCTTGCATTCTCTACAGGACAAGAGTCATGGAATGGTATGTATAGGTGCGATCTGCTTTGACCCAGAGAACATCTACAGGGATGAAATTGCAGCTACATTTGAGGAATTTGTAGGAAGTTTTTCATTGCATCAAGCCTCAGTCTAGCATCCTGCAACTTATTACTCCAAGTTCTGCCCTCTGGGGTCAAAAAAAAACGAGTCTAATCTTTCTTTCATGTGGCAGATCCTTGAGGACAGCTATCAGGTACTCTTAAGTCTTCCCTTCTCCAGATCAAGGGAGATGGAAGCCACTGGGCAAACTACAACTCAAATGTTATGATCTGTCATGGGCACGCCACTTTAGGAAAGACATTAAAAGTTTTCAGAAGAAGACCAACAGTATGATGAAAAGACTATTGAGCAGGGCACAGAACATCAGGAGAAGAAACTGGGGAAATTTAACCTGAAGGAAAGAAGACTTTGGGAAAACATAGTAGCCGATGCTGAGTATGTGAAGGGAAAAGGGAAGAGGTTTGTTCAGCTTAGCCCCAAAGGGCTGAACCAGGAGAAATGGATGAAAGTTGCAAAGAGAAAGAGTTCAGCTTGCAGAAGGTTAAACAAAATTTCCCAAGATTAGAACTATCTCAGTAGGTTGGCCGACCCTGGAAAGAAGTAGATTCTCTTCAAGTA
Organism: Phalanger gymnotis; assembly: GCA_028646595.1. Lineage (NCBI taxonomy): Eukaryota > Metazoa > Chordata > Mammalia > Diprotodontia > Phalangeridae > Phalanger > Phalanger gymnotis. Next base: position 32,623,187 of record CM053626.1, read on the forward strand.
AGGTCTGTATCCAGGAACTGGAGGACCACGTGTTGGGGATGATGTAGAAGAGACTTTTGTCCAGGCCAGGCTTAAAGTAGATGATCTCTGAGGCCCCCTCAAACTCAGAGGGTCTGTTAACTATTAGTCTTTGTCCTCTCTGATAGATTTTAAGACTTTCAGCTGAAACACCTAGTACTAGAATCCTAAATAGAAAGACCCTTCTTTATGAATATCTGTCTCCATATAATAATCTGGGAGATATTCATAATAATAATAGTAATAATGGCTTATAATTATGTGCTGATAATCATGAGGTTTACAAAGTGCTTTAGGTATATAATCTCATTTAATCCTCACAAACTACCCTGGGAAATAGGAAGGATGGGGATTATTATTATCCCCAATTTACAGATGAGGAAACCAAGGCTCGCAAAGTTTAAATGATCCTTATTGAAGGTCATATGCCAAGTAAGGGTTAGAATCCATTTCTGAACCCAAATTTTATGGCTCTAGGGTCCTACTCTATCCTATTCCGTTTCTATTTTGTTTAATGACATAATATGTGTAAAGAGATTTACAAACCTTAAAGTGCTGTATAAATGTTAGCTATTAGTATTATTAAATTAATACAGATAAGCTTCTGAGATACTTGTCCACTTAAGCAGTAACAATACAATTAAATTCAACATATGTGTATTAAATGTCCATTAGATGTTAGGCACCATGCTAGGTGGTAGGGATACAAGTGCAGAACAAAATAATTCCTGCTCTCAAGGGGCTTCTGCTCTACTAAAGGGATAAAAGTCTGCACAGAGAAATAAGTGCAAAGCAAACAGTGTATTCCACTGGGGGGAGGGGAATTGCAACAATGCACTGTTGGTTTCATTCACTTCCCTATATGTAGATTTTCAAGAGAATGTGTGGGGTATCAAAAAAGAAAAAGAAAGAAAAATGTGCATATGTGTGTGTGTGTCTGTGATGACTGGTATTTCTTTCAAAGGCTGCATTATTAATATAACTTCATCCTGTGTGTATCACACACATAGACCGTCCCTAAAATGTTAATTTTCAACATTTACCTGTAGCTGGGAATTGGGGACTCCCGATAATCAGGAACGGTGCAGATTTTCCTTCTTTGAACATCTAAGGCCAGAACATAAACTGGGAAGTGTGAGCTCATTTGCAACCTGGTCACCAAAAAAAAAAAATCAGAGAGTAATGAACCCTCCACAGATGCATTCATTGTTTCCTTCCTTGTCTAGCTACATTTTCGTCTAAGGCTGAGACATGCAATAAAGTTTATAATAAAATGTCCTCAGCTCCATCCTGTCCTTGTTGTTCAGTCACGTCTGACTCTTTGTGACCCTATTTAAGGTTTTCTAGGTTAAGAGGTTGGAGGGGTTTGCCATTTCCTTCTCCAGCTCCTTTTACAGATGAGGAAACTGAGGCACACAGGGTTAAGTGACTTGTCCAGGGTCACACAGCTAGTACGTGGCTAAGGCTGGACTTGAACTCGAGGAGATGAGTCTTCTTGACTTCAGACCCGGCACTCTGTGCACAAGGGTGACACCTCGTTGCCCGTAGGTCCTGGCCTTAGTCTTCTTTTACCTGAGATTTTTGTTGATTTTTCACCAAATTCAAATCAGTTTAATTTTTTAAAATGTATTAAATGCCTCCATTGAAGGTAAAAGCACACAACATGGTGAATAGAGGACCAATCTTAGAGTCAGAAACACCTACATTCAGTCTGCTTATGACATTTATCAGCTGCGTCACCTTGGGTAAGTCACCTATATTCCCAGGGACTCAGTTCCCCCATTGTTAAAATGAAGATGTTGGATGTAGTGACCTCCAAGATCACATTCAGTTCTATAATAGCATTCATAGAGCCACTTAAAATTTGCAAAATACTTTATACATGTTATCTCGTGTGATTTTCGCAAGAACCTCATGAAGTAGGAACTACTATTATCCCATTTTATAATTAGAATCCATGATCCCATGATCCTTTGTGACCAGCTTGTGACCCTGGAAAAATTGCTTCACTACTCTAGGCTTCAGTTTCCTCACTGTAAAATGAAAAGATTGGACTAAAGGACCTCCAAGATGTCTTCAACCTCTAAATCCATGACCCTATGCCCTACAAGCTATGTATGTCACCTTGGGTAAGTCACTCTGTTTCTTGATGCCCTCAGGCAACTCTCCAATACATGTTACAGATAAGCTGTATTGATGGAGGGAATTTCCACACTGGGTTCTCTTTGCCAAAGATCTCCACCAAGAAAACAAAATAGAGACAAAAAATAATTAAGGAGAATAGAGAATACAAAGATGAAAAACTACTGAGTATGTGAAGGGAACCTACAGTCTATTGGAGGACCTGGCATCTCTCTACTAGGCTACTATTATTACTACTAGTAGGTTACATTATTACTACTAGTAATGAGGTCAGAGGATCATAGATGTAGCATTGGGAGAGACCTTAGGGGCCAACCAGTCCAATCTCATTTTACAGAGTAGAAAACTGAGTCCTATGGAAGTTGTTACTTGACTAAGACCATATAGATAATAAGCACCAGATGGAAGATTTGAACCCAAATCCTCTGACTCCAGAGCCAGGGTTTTTTTCACTGTCCCACAATGCCTTCTAAAGAAGGAACATCTCTTCTGCCTTTCAGGACTCCATACTGGTTCTCCATTGTTCTTGATTTATGAAGCCTTATGATTTTCTCCAAACACTTCCCTCGGCTCCTCCTAGTGGCAGAACCTCCAAATCACAGGACCTTGGAGACCCTCCTGTAGAACCCATACCTGGAAAAGAATCAATCTCTCATTTTCCAACAACAGGCCACCATTCTTCACTTAAAGAGGAGTCACCCCCGCCTCTCAAAACAGCCAATCTCACCTTTGGACAACTCTGATTTTTAGGAAGTTTTTTTTTCTTTTCCTAAATTTGAGACTAAATACCCACCCCTTCCATCCCCCTACTAGAACTTCTCTTCCCTAGGCTAAACCTCCCTAGTTCCATCAGCTGATCATCATAACCACCATCTTGGTTATCTTCCTTTGATCAATCTCCAGATTATCAATGTCTCTCTTAAAATATGGCACACTACATTTCCCTTGCTTTCACCTACTTCCAAACATATTGTCAGCTTTTGTCGGGAGGATAGCCTTATCTGTCCACTAATCACACAGTCACCTCTGGGACTTCTCTGAGATTATTTCCAAAGCATCCTCCCACCATTTGCCCCTTTATTTCCCCTTTTCATTGCAATAGCTTACAGAATCTGAGCCCCATAGTGAAATTGTGGCTGATCAGGGAAAAGTAAATTCCTTTCAGTTTTTCCCCTTCTAAAGAAGACATTCCCTTCATGCGCCGTGACACAGTACACAGTTGCCTCTCAGCTCAGACGACAGTTAGAACAGCCCTAAGCACTATTCATTGTTCAATAACATATATCCTTTTTAGAACTGCAAAAGACCTTACAGATCACTGAGTCTACCACTATCCCCTTATTTTATAGATGAAGAAACAGGTCTACACTAAGTGACTTGCCAAAAGTCACAAGGTAATTGGTAGAGACAGATTTTTACCCATGTCTCAGTATTGTGGGGCAACTAGATGGCATAGTGGATAGAGCACTGGGCCAGGAATCAGGAAGATTCTTCTTCATGAGTTCAAATCTGATCTCAGACACTTACTAGCCATATGACCCTGGGCAAGTCACTTAACTCTGTTTGCCTCAGTTTCCCTCATCTGTAAAATGAGCTGGAGAAGGAAATGGCAAACCACTCACTTCAGCATCTCTGCCAAGAAAACCCCAAATGGGTTGTAAAGAGTCAAACATAACTGAAACAACTAAGTAACAACAGCAAAACACAGTATCATAGATCTAAAGCAGAAAGGGACCCTGGAATCATCTAGTCCAACCCCCTTGTTTTATAGATAAGGAAACTGACACCCATAATGCTTAAGTGATTTTTCCCAGTTACATAGGTCATAAATGATGGAGCCAGAATATGAACCCAGGTCCTTTGGCTCCACATCTAAATTTTTTTTTCTTCTGCACCATGCTGGATTCTGTTAGGAAATTCTAATGCTGGCCAATATTTTTCCATCTAAAATAAAATAGATACATAGAGTCTAGACATGATTCTAAGTTTCTCTTCTTGCTGTGAATCTATGTCTCTGTGATCCTAAGCATACATCACAAAAACCACATGCAATTTTCAAAGCCTTAACTTGTATTTTGCACCAAATTTCTCCAACTTTTCTTTTAACCTGAGTGTTAATCTGGTTAATCTGGTTCCAGTCTACCTTTGGGGACTTATTTCATATTACTTCCCTTTACTCATCCAACATTTTAGCCAAACTGGCCAACTATCTATTCCTGCTTCCATGCCTTTCCACAAGCTCATTCCATAAGAATCTAAAGATCTCCCTCCTGAGCTCTGGCTCCTGGAATCCCCAGATTCCTTCCACACTCAGCACAGGTGCCAACACTCCTGTGCTGTAGGCCAGATTCCCCTCGCCTTTTTGGAGTTATTTTGTATTATTTGCCATATGCTTGGTATTACTTTGTAATAGACCCTTTCCCTCTCTAAGTCCATCACATCTCAGTATTGCTGACCAGGGGACAAATAACCCAGTCCCAGATTCCCAGAATCTTTCTTTGATCTAAAAGGGACTCCAACAATGTTGTCCAACCCACTTCCAAAGGAAGTTCCAAGTTCTCATCTAACCTTTGCCTGAAGACCTCCATTGAGGTAGATCTCATCGCCTCCTCAGGCAGTTCATTCAGTTTTGGGCTACCACTAATTAAAAGGAAGTTTTCCTTCTGTCCACCTTAAATTTGACTCATTGAAATGTCCACTCTTGGCTGTTGGTTCTGCCTCAGACATCTCTTACTTGGCTTGTAAGCTCATTTGTTTACATCTGATGCTGCATCTGGTGCTTGGCAAAGCATGGTGAATTTGATTTATTCTCTAAAAAGAAAAAACAACTTTATTGATTATCGTCCCTATTCTCCAAAATGTCAGCTGGGGCCAGCCAATCCCTGATCTCAGGGAGTTAAAAAAAAAGGGTTAAGGATTTTTTCTTTAATTTCTTTTTTCAAGTAGCAGAGCCAGGCCTTTTGAGATGTGGGCCCTCAATGTTGACATACTTGCTACTAGTGATTTGTGACTACAAGATGACAAAGAGAAGACCCTAAAAAACTACCAAAAGAGAAAACCTCCAAGGAGTTACTGGCAGATTTCATTCACACACGCGCACACGCACGCACACACACACACTATCTTGGCAAAGTATGAGAATCTAGAGGAGGGGGAAGAAAGTGCTACATACTTTAAATGAACTCCTGGTCCCATGTGGAAAGGAATCTACTTGAGAGTAAAGAGTATGTGTTAAGCTTCTCCTTCCCCCACTTCTTTACCTTTGAGCTTTTGGGGGGCCAGAGAAGCTGACCTTAATTAATGGAAGACCCACTAGACCCCAAGGAAAAGAGTTTGGCTCTCAGGCCTGGGACACCCCCTGAGCCTCTCCCAGGAGTAATGAGAGAGCTCAGCTTCATTACTGGCAGCTGAGGGGCAGGGTCACTGAGAATGGATTTGCAGGCCTCTCATTGAGAGATCACGCCATGCTGAGAGGAGCTGGCCATGCTCTTGGACACCTGGTCATTAACATTGCTAATTAGCAGCCATTAATCAGGGCCCTCTTTTTTTTCTTCTCCTTTTTTTTTGTTGTGTGTCACCGGCTCAGAGGGACCAAGTGAATAAGAAGATTGTTTATTACCTCCCCAAGAGGTAGAATGAAAGCAGTTCCCATCAGCTCAAGATGAGATGGATTAAGGAAAAGGTTAGACAACAGTTTGAGATGAGCCAGAGAGTGGGGTGGGTAGGGGGGGAGAAGGAGGGAGGCAAGGAGACCTGAGCTGTCCTCTCAGAGAAAACCAGTCACCTATAATTAATGAAATCTTCCGCAACCTAATTCTAATCACCGTGTGAGCCTTCCACCAACAACTGGACTTCTGTATCTGAAGGGCTTTCATTGATCCCATAGGGCATGAAATTATCTTCAGCCGATTACTCAGGGAATGTTTCAAGTCTGTTGGAAACTCAGCAAGTTTTTCAGGGGCGGCTTTTTCTTGAGACTCCAAGAAAGGACAGGGACTCTGGGTTTTTCCCTTCCAAAAGCAGAGGAAAAGATACAGAAGTTCCTAGGAATTATTCACCACTTTTAAAAACCTGTTCATTGAGTTGTGGACCAAATGAACACTCCATATATCTAATGAGAAAGTGTAAATGACCAACAAAGGATTCTGGCTCCCTCAACTTTGGAATAATAAAAATAATTAACTTCTACCTTCCCATTTCCAACATACATGCTCAGGAGGCAAAAGTGGGTGCTTGGTGTACAGCCACAGAGGGAATAGTGAAGAGCAGTATCTGTAATTAAACACCTTCATATATTCATATGGATAACTGTAGACCAAGTGTTAGGTGTTTAAATCCAAACACCATGTGTTTGTAAGGAGGGTGCTTTTATGTTCATGGCATTGCGGACTCTTAGGGAAGCCAGAATGGGGATTATTTTATGGTTCAGTGAAAAGAGTGCTAGATTTGGAGTCAACCAGATCTAAGTTCGAATTCTGACTTGAACAAGATATTTTAACTTCCCTTGGCCTCAGTTTTCTCTTCTGAAAAGTGAGAGGCTTGGGACTCCTTGGCCTCTAATGTTCCAGCTCTATGATTCTATGGTAAGTTGTAAACTTCTGCATAATAGAAATGTCAGTATTTTCCATTACGATAGGAAAAAATTTAAAGGCATTGCTTTGAGGCAGCTAGGGGGCGGAGTGAATAGAGCCCCAAACACAGCGTCAGGAAAACCTGAGCATAAAATTCTGCCTCTCACTTGATCTGTGATCCTGGGCAGATGCCATAACTTCTATCTGCCTCAGTTTACTCCTCCACAAAATGGGGGTCATAATAGCCCCTATCCCCCCCCCCGTTGTTGTGAGGGTTAAATGAAACAATATTTGTAAAACATTTTGTAAACCTTAAAGTATTATATAAATGCTAGTTATTCTTATCACCTTTGTCACTTACTACTTATGTGACCTTGGACAAGTCACAACTTTTCTGGCCTTGTTTTATTGCAGATACCTCCTTCAGATGTGGAAAACTGAACCTTTCTGAAAGAGGAGGCCATGAGCTCCAGCTCTGGCTCTATAGGGAGGTGGCATAGGAGTGGAGATGAGAGGACAGGTCTAGCAGATCGCAAGGGTGGACTCCCTGGAGACAGAACCCTGGCAAGGTAGCCAAGTGAAGCCTAGGATTGCGTATGGGCAGGAGGGTGTCATCTACTTCCCTATGAGCATACCCAGGAGACCCTGCCCTGAAAAAAAAAGACAGCACAGCCTCCAGAATGCAGGGGTGCTGGGAGATCCACAACTAGGGTCCCACCCTTGCATCCGGATGGGTTGGCCCTGTTTGTGAGTTCCTGCAGAGTCGGGGGCGGGCTGGGCAGGGGAGGAGGAGGGGGCTGAGGAGGCAGCGAGTGCCCGGGGCTGCTCTCCTCAGCCCTACCCTCGGGCTGGGAATCCAGAGGCTGATTGCTTAGGACTTCATGGGAAAGGAGAGCATTGGAGGGGGCGCACACAATGCGCGGCTGAGCCCTGATCGGGGCCGCGTCCTGGCAGCGAGGCCTGCCAAGGGGCCGCATTCTTCTGCTTTCTCATGACTGATGGCGGGCCTCTGGCTGAGGCTGCCCAGCCCGGGAGTCAGCAGAGAGCGGGGCTGCAGCCAGGGGGTCATGCTAATGAGGGGGCCCGGCAGGCGCATCAATGCACACTGTCAGCCCAACCCGGGACTGCGGAGGTGGGGTCCCTAAGGGGGCCGGGGGCAGGAGAAGAGAGAGAGGAGAGACAGACACAAACACAGACAGACAGACAGATCCAGGAGAGGGGGAGGGGAGGAGAGCCAGGGATGGAGGGAAACTGAGACAGAGGTAGAGAGAGAAACACAGAGAGAACAAGAAAGATAGATAGACAGAGGAGAGGTAGAAAAGAGTGAATAACAGCTAGAGAAGAGAGGGAAGGGGAGAGGATGGGAGTGAACTAATGCGAGAAGAGAAAGAGACAGAGAGACAGAGACAGAGAATGAATGAGACAGAGAGAGAGAATGAATGAGGAAGAGAGAGAGAGAGAGAGAGAGAGAGAGAGAAGCAGAGACACAAGTAGAGAGAGAAAAGAGGAATTGTGAAAGAGGGCAATAGAACTTTCCAGTATTGAGGCTAGGCCATTAAAAATATTGAAGTATTATGGGATGATAGGGGAGGGGGCTCTTAGCCAATCCCTTTATGCTTCAGAATTTGGGGGGGGGGAGGTGAGTGACAAGAACAAAATCAGAGAAACAGAGACATAAAAGACAGACAGACAGAGACAGAGACAGAGAGACACAGATAGCAATAGAGAGACAGAGATAGCGACAGAGAGAGAGACTTAAATTATCTGCCTGTTAGGTTAAAAATGAAATTAAGGCTTGAAGCTAAAATGCCTCTTATCCAGAGGATAGTTTGTGGTTTCTCCAAGAATGGCTCCAGACCTTGGTGAAAAAGACCTTGGGGACAGCCCCTGCCAAAAGAACAGAAGAGTGCTCCCTTTTTCAGAGTCGACTTCTTTGCGGTTGAAAAATTCTCCTGTTAAAAAAAAATAAAATTGTGAAGCTGTGTGAAGTTGAGGGACATTTACCAGAAATGAAAGATTTTTCTTACATTCTAGCTATGTTTGGGAAGAAGTGTTATTGCAAACAGTTCCTGTTGGATGCACACCAATATGGTGTGTTTCTCCTAGACATGAAATAAATATATATTTCCCTAAGGGCCTGCAATGTACAAGATACCAGCTACTGGGGGGGGGGGGCGGGGAGGGTCTGTATTTTGCGTTTAGCATTCTCCAGTTCCAAATGCCAGCCTTTTCCTTGTAGCATTTCTTTGTGAGAACATCACAGTGAGCTCAGCCTACATCCATCTAATGTGTCCATCTGCCTCAGACATTCCCAAGATGTTCAATCCACTCTAACATATTTGGGACTGCTTAAAATCAAAAGTCTGCTATTGTTTTCCCTCCAATAACTTCTTTTAGGAGCATCTGGTTTGTAAAATCTAGGCAGACAGCTGTGTATCAGGCACTAGGACGTGGCTTCTTCAGTTTGTCTTACGTCCATAGTCTCATTCCTCCAGCTCCTTCTACAAGCTAGGCAAACAACTTGAAAGATTTTCATCTGAGGAAGAGAGCGGTGGGGCACAGCAGACTGAGAGAAAATTGTCCCAGTAAAGAGGCATCGATAAGGAGCTGGGCTCCAATAGAGGCTGAACGTCTTACGACTTTTCTATTCTTTCCCTCGATTCCAACCAATAGGAGTCCGGGAGATTCTGAATTAAGACTCAGAATCCTGTACTTCCTCTGTTGTGCTTCAGCATTACTGTTCATGTGGGATGGTGGGTGAGACCACCCACAGATCGGAGACTCTCTAATAAAAGATGGTATCAGCTGCCGTGCCTAATGACAACTGGTTGAGGGAAGAATGAAGTTCAGAGTGACTGCCTGCTCAGTGCAGAGGAACTCAAGTGTTTATGACCAAAAAATAAATTGGTAGCAGCACCACAAAGTTAACTTTTCTCACTGAATGGCCTCATTTGTTTATCACATTTTAAACTAATCAGGCACATTATTTTTCCAAAGTCATTGAGATGAAGTTTTTTTAAGTTCTTGGATTAAAAAGCTAATCTTAGCTACACTGGAAGAGCCCATTAAAATGCTCGTAGCTAATTTGGAATGTATATATTAAAGAAGCTTTTAAAGTAATTGACCTTTTTTCCCCTTTGGCCATGGTATTATTATGAAGGAGCCTCTAAGGCCATCTATTCCAACCCTCTCATTTTATAGATGTGAAAACTTCACCTGTAAGTCAGGGTAGTTAAATGGCTTGCCCTAGGTCACATAGATAGTAAAGGCAGAGGCAGGTTTGGAAGCCAGGTCCTCTGATCAGGGCCAGTGATTTTTTTTTCCTCTATGTGCTCAGGCATTTCATTTGTGTCTGACTCTGTGACCCTGTTTGGGATTTTCTTAAGATACTGGAGTAGTTTGCCATTTCTTTCTCCAGCTACTTTTACTGATGAAGAAACTGAGTCAAACAGGGTTAAGTGACTTGCCCAGGGTCACACAGCTAGTAAGTATCTGAGGCCAGATTTGAATTCAGGAAGATGAGTCTTCCTGGCACTCTATCCACTGTGCCATCTAGCTGCATAGTAATTGTTAACATTGATTCAGAGGCAGTGGCAAAGTGGATAGAACACTGGACTTGGAGTCAGGAAGAGCAAAATTCAAATCCTGCCTCAGATGCTTATTAACTGCTTGTCACTGGGCAAGTCACGACCTCTGTTTGCCTCAGTTTTCTGACCTAGAAAATGGGATAATAATAATAATACCTACCTTCCAGGATTACTGTAAGGATTAAATGAGATAACATATGGAACAAGATTTCTAAACTTTAGAGTAGTATATCGAAGCTTGCTATTATGACACTGCCTGCCCAAAGGAAGAGGTGCAGAAAATGACTGGTGTAGACCCAAGATTTAGCCTGAGACTTAAGAAAGAATGAAAGAAACAATGTAAAAGGCACTAACTCTGCCATCAGAAGACCTGGGTCCAAATTCCAACTTTGACGCTTGCTATTTGGGTGACCGTAGCCAAGGGACTTTACCTCCCCAGGTATCACTTTCGTCATCTGTAAAATTGATGGGTTATACTAGCTGAGTTTCCCTCCAGTTTTAGGTCTATGATCTAGTTTGCAATATGGTTCATTTCAACAAACATATATTAAGCATCTGCTATACGCGGGCATTGGGAATACGTAGATATAACAGATTTTCCTCTCAAGAAGATTACAACTGAATATATAATATTCTTATTTGCTTGTTCAAATAAACCTCTGTTAAATGGAACCCAAGGCACCAGAGACCTCTATTATCCTTCTCTGCTTCTTTCTCCCTTCACTGTGCTTTAAGAAGATAAAAAGGTTGATGGTATACAACTGAACAAACTCAAAAGATTGTTAACACACTCACACAGACATGACTATTTATGTAGCCTGTGAGTGAAGCTCATGTCTCTGAACCTCATCTGCTAGTTTTCCATCCAAGGCACTGGATGACAAGGAACAAGGCTCAGAGCATTCTATCTTAGACCCTGTAGGATCCTCAGCAACCAAAGACTTGACCAGATTCCAATCTGATAAGAAAGTGGACTAGATCATTTTAGAAACAATTGTCAAGCAGTGTTGAGATGGCTGGCAGCAGGATTCTAAGAAAACAGCCCTGGACTGGAAACCAATCAATCAATCACTCAGGTAATCACCAGATACTTCCAGGCAGGAAAACTGAGTTTTGGTCCCAGTTCTGCCACCATAGGAACATGGACGATTCACTTTCTCCTTTGTAAATGGACAGGGTTTGGCTAGAAAACCCTCTAAAGACCTTTGCAGGCACTAAAATTCTTTGTTGTTGTTGTTGCTTGTCCTTTGTTCTTGAAGAGGACCAATGACTTCTTGACTTGCTAGTGAATTGGATTTGAGTGAGGCAGAGCTTCAAAAAGTCATCAGTCTCACTCTCTCCTCCAGAGTCATCAGAGTCCAGGGACAAGACAAAGGTCAACACAACTGTCAATGGCCCAGGATACAATAGGAGACTCATTGTATTAAAGGGGGGTGTGTGTGACTAAAATCCTCAGGTAACCAGAAAATTAAATCAATTAATCAAAATACCCTATGACCTCTCCTTCCCAGCATTCTGGTTGACTGAAATGTTACAGCAGTGATGGCAGCATTAACCGACATTAATATGCTGATTTAAGTTTTGTAGAGTACTTTTACATATATTAATTCATCTGGTCTTAGGAAGCAGCAATTATAAACACTAATCAAAAGTACTTAAGATACAATAGGGAATTTTGCTATAGATTGATATGCAATGCTCTTTACATTTAAAAAATGCTTTTTCTTCACAATAGGTCTGTAAGTTTTGCAAGTATTTGTTATCCCCATTTTCCAGATGCAAAATAGAAATGGTGCTTGATCATGGTTCATGGAATTACTGAATGATTCAAAAAAAAGAATAAGAGGAAGTAAATAGAGATGCACCAAAATCTGTGCCTCCAAATGCTGGGTCCCAGCTGCTTGCAGAGCCTCTAGATCTCAGGGGCTGACATTTTAAATCCAACCATGTCCCAAGCCCAACTTCATTTTATCTCCTGAGCCCCAGATTGGCTCCCTTCCTCAACTCTCCATCTCTTCCTATCAGTGGGACCATCATTATTCCACTCTCCTAGGCTAGAAAACTTGAATTTATTTTCATTTTCTCCCTCTCCCTAAATTCCTCTAATAGCTAATCATAGCTAGCATTTTTATAATACTACTTTAACATGATCAATGGTTTTCCATATTCAATTCAATTCAATAAGCATTTGTTAAGCCCCTACTATGTGCCAGGCACTGTGCTAAGCACTGCGAAGACAAAAAGAGACAAAAGACAGGTCCTCCCCTCAAGGAGCTTATAATTTAATGGGGGATACAACATACAAACAAAATACATACAAAGCAAGCCACATAGAGAATAAGTGGAAAAATATTTAAAAGAGAAAAGGTCTTGAAATAAAGAAGGATTAGGAAAAGCTTCCTATAGAAGGTAAGATTTTAATTGGGATTTAAAGGAAGTCAGAGAGGTCAGTTGTTGGAGGATAAGAGGGAAATCATTCCATTATCTTGTTCGAGCCTCTAGCCAATAAATCACCATATCCCTCTTTGCAACATCTCTTAATTTTAATCTTTTCTCTCCCATTGCCAACGCTCCAGCATAGGCCCTCCCCACCTCCCGCCACCAGACTGATCTTTCCAAGGATTCCCTTACTTAGGAGTCAAAATGCCTACTGGCCTGAAACACCAGAATAATCAGCCCAGGCTAGTAGGGAGAGCCCCAACAGGTATTCCAAAGGCCCTAAGTTCAACAGGCAAGTCGCTTAACCTCTCTGTACCTGTGTTCCTCAGAGGTACAACAAAAGGGTTAAACCTGATGGGCTCTAACGTCCATTTAGCTCTAATCTCTGATCAACTCCATGAATTTCTGCTTGGCTGACCATGGCTTTATCTGACTATTTCCTATTCAGAATCTATTCTTTGTCCCAATTATACACATTTACCAGACTTATTACTTCTTTCTCTTAAATTCTACTGTTTCCTCTGCCTGGAAGATCTATCTCTTCCCCTCAACTTGACCACTTTACCACTCTCAGCCTCAGTCTTCTCTAAACTAAGAGGGATATACAAGATGGCTTCTAATGTCCCTTCTAGTTCTCAGCCAACCATCCTATGAGCCCATGAATTTCTAATAATACAATCTATTCTTTAAAGCTCAACTCGGTATGGTGTAATAGAAAGATCACTGGAAACCAGCAGTGTTTCAGTTTCAAACCCTGCCTCTGACACTTACCGACCATGATCATGGGCAACCTTCACTTCAAACTCTCTGAGGCTCAGTATTTTCAGTGATAAAAATCAGGGAAGCAGAACAGAACAATAGCTGAGCTGGCCTTGAAGCAGAGAGGATCTGAATTTAAACCCTGCTTCTGACACAGGCTAAGGGTGTTCCAAGGGTGACCCCAAGCAAACTATTTCATCTCTTATTGCTGATCTGCATCAGTAGAGTTCCCTCTGCCATTTAATGTAGTCCCCCTCCCTAGTTACAGGAGTAGTGGAAAGAAACCAAACAGCCATGGGAATGTGGTCATTGTTATTATTATTATTTCTACTGTATATGGTACCGCAGAGTTTAGAACTCATTTGTCCTCTGTGGACTTCTTTTTTCTTATCTGTAAAAAAATAGTTAGTTGAATTAAATGATCTATAAGATGCCTCCCAGTTCCAAATCTGGGATCCTATGTTCTCTAAGGATTAAAGGCATCGTCACTTTTGTTTTCCCAGTTCCGTACAAAGATCTTTAAAGGGAGGAAATTTTATGCTTCTGTATCTCCAGAGAACCTAGCAAACTATAGAAAAGAAGTTTTCAGATGGGAGTTATTGCTTGATCAAAAAGTTCTGGTTGGTAACTACATCACTAGTAATTGTTTCCCATAGACTTCCTCCATCAGCCCTAACTACTGACATTGGCTGGTACTGCCCAGCCTCACAAAGCCACAGCATTCCTGCCACCTTATGATGCCTCTCCTTGATCCCTTGAGGTCATTTTTTAAGATGGGTGTGTGTCCTTCTTGTGTTCAAATCTAGCCCCAGGCACCTCTTAGCTCTATGACCCTGGGCAAGTCATTTAAGCCCTGTGTGCCTTGGTTTCCTCAACTATAAAATGGGAATAATGCTAGCAACTACTTCCTAGAGTTGTTGTCAGGATCAAATGAGACAATATTTGTAAAGTGTTAAACACCATGTTGGATATATAGTAGGAGCTTAATAAATGCTTATTTGTCTCTTTTTTAAAAAATGGGTGTCCCTGTTTCTCACAATAGTATTGAAGAAAATATCCTGAATCAGGGAAATATTATTTATATATTATATATAGTATGTATATATTGTATGTATGCATGCATGTACACAACATACAAATATACTAACTCTTGGAGAATCAAGAATCTGCTCATTTAGAAAACTTCCACAAGTAGTGTTGGTAGCAAAAGAGTGAGCCTGTGAATGTTCAGTGAATTTGAAGCAGCTATTCACAGAGTTTCCCTGGTCCAACAGAATTCTCTAACCCAGGGGTGCCTGAGCTGCTTTCAGAGCAGTGGGTTATACCTTTCCACCTATACTTCTGTGTAATTTGCAAACAAAACCCTGCCTCTGCCTCCATGTTAGATAGTAGCCTCAAGCAAACAGATCCTCCATTTTAGGAGGAAGAAAAAAACCATTCAAGCAGTTGTTCGACAGAATCGATCACTTGACTGACATGTCTGGTGGGTTCAGCCCAAGTGGACAATCTAACTGTGTAGCCCCATGCAAAATTGTCAAGAGGCAATATGGTAGAGTGGGTAGAGACTCTGGCACTAGCTGTGAGATGCCAAGTCACTTAACCTCTTAGCCTCAGTTTCCCATCTGTAAAATGCAGATCACGATACCTGCAGTGCTTGCTTGCTAAAGGTTGCTTTTCTGCTCAAAAAAGACTCAGTGTTTCGCCAACTTTATAATACTATGTAAATGTCTATTTTTAATATTCTCATCATCATCATTGTAATTATTATCATTATTACTCAGGTAAATAGTGAGTTGTTAATGCTCACCGTCAGCACCTTTCCACAAGGCATTCTCCTAAGAATTGTGGAATAAATCTAAGTTTGTTTCCTATCTCAGATGCTGACTAGCTTGTGACCTTGAGTTAGTCACTTGAACTCTGAGCACAGTCTCCTCATCTGTAAAATGAGGAGGGTGGACTATATGACCTCTAGAGTTCATTCTAGATCTAAATCCATCATCTTCTGACTTCTCTGAGCCTCAGTTTCCTCAACTGAAAATAGAAATAATAAAAGCTGCTGCCTTGCAGATGTTTTGTGTATGTAAAACACTTCACAAACCAGAGTGTTCATAGATAAGAGAGTTATTAATATCATTGTTTACAATTCTTTTTAAGACCTCTCAAGGAAGATATATTCTATTGGGAAACAGACAACCAAAGAAAGGTTAACTTGAAAAGGGGGACAAATAAATCAAAAAGCCAAATTGGGACTTTGTGCTGAGAACCACACGACACAGTGCTTGAAATCAAGGGACATAGAGAAGTGCCTCCATAAATGTTGCTTTGCATTTCTTTGTGGCATCTGTGAAGAATGGAAAATAACTAGATTCCTTCCACTATGCTCCCCTTCTTGGGGGTGGTGGAAATGATTGCTTAGTGGTCTATAAGGTATTTATGGGGATGAGGGGGATGGAGAAAAGGAGCTGGTAATGGACTGGCACTGGAAATTGATGATGGCTAGGTGTGAAAAGTAAGTAGAGTCAAGATTCAAGACACTGGGGTTCTAGAAAATACTGTGGCTTCCTAGCCCCTCCCTGCCCACCAGGCTTCTTCTCAAGAAGACGACTCAGGAGGCGGCTAGCGAGGCAATAAAAAGCTCCAAACTTCCACATGTGTGACTTTCTGAGTGGCCTTCCAGGGGGCAGGGGAGGGGGGCTCAAGAGAGGAAGACAAAAAAAATTCCCTTCTTCTGCCCAAGCTGCCCATCTTAGAGAAAAACTAATTAATAGGACCAGGTCCCCATCCCTGTTTGCAGAAGATCTTGTTATCAGTGGGAGAAGAAAAAAATAATAATAATAATAAAATGAGTCCTGAGCAGTGGGGAATCTGGGCAATTACAGTGTGAATTGCATGAGAGGATTACATGAAGTGCTCTTGGCTCGGAGGGCGAAGCCAGCGGCTGCAGCTTGTGGCCAGCCAGCAGCTGCTGGGGGGCTGTGCACCTGCTGGTTCTAAGGCTGTTTCCACCTCGAGACGCAAACAGGGGCCCCCCCTCTGGCCTCTTCACCTCCCTCCCATCCCCAAGGAGGCCATCCGAAGGGGGAGGGGGCAGGGGGAAAGGCCCCCACCTCCAAGCGGGCTTGTCAGAAGCAATAAGAAGGGGCTTCTCCAGCCAGGGAAGCAGAGATCTGGAGGGCTGTGGGGTGGGGGTGGCGGGGAGCTAGGAAATAGGGGAAGAAGTTGGGGTAGGAGAGAGGGAGTAGGATGGGAGGAGGAGGAAGAGGAGGAGGAGGGGAAAGGGGGCCAGGGGGAGAGGGGAGGGAGGGAATGACTTCATCTCTATGCAGTTGCAGCAGACAGGGTGGGATCTGATATTGGCAATGTTTCAATGTCCATGGGGAGGGAGGAGGGAGGAGAGTGGAGAGGGAATGGGATAGGGAGGGGGGAGGAGAGTAGGAGAAGAAAAGACTCTTTTACTGTTGCAGGCTTCTAAGTCCCGTGGAGGAGCATAAGCCCAGCTCGACATTCTGGGAATAGCAATGAGGCCCTGGCCCAACAAATGGGCCCCAGTCCCCCCCACCCCACCCCCCACCATCTGCATCTGCCCCAAGCCACCCAACAGGGCTGCAATTAAAGGAGCTGCCCCCCTCCCTCCATGGCCCTGAGAAAGGGGAGGGGTGCTGAGGATCTTTAATTAGGGGCTCCAGAGAGACCAGCAGTTTTTTTAATTAGGTGTTTGCAGGATCACTTTAGTCTGAAGGGAGTTCTGAAGGCTGGTAATTGACCAACCCCAGCTCTTTCTTGTTCCTGGGAGAAGTTAGAGTTTTCATCAGAGCCAGCAGACCCTGGGAGAGAGAAGCTGTGGGGCTCTGGGCCTTCCCAGTGGGCTTAAGGCTGGGATCTGGAGTCAGAGAATGTGGGTTCAAATCTGTGATTTGCTACCTGTGTGACCTTAGGTGAATGATGCAACCTCTCTGGACCTGAGAATCCTCAGATAGAAAATGAAGCCATGGTACTATGTTGCCTCTAAGGTCCCTGTCAACTCCAAATTGCTGATTCTGTGAACTATCCGTCCGTGTAGGTGCTGACATGTAATAAGTAAGGGGAGGCATCCAGAGCCCGCAGGGCCCTGGGCTTGGTCATGGGAAAAGAAGTAGAGACCAGAGAGGTGACTTCATTGATACAGGGCACTCTCAGATGAGAAAAAACCCTCTTCTAAAGCAGATCAGTGATTTCTCTGCAATTTATACAGTCTGAAAGAGTTATGTGGGGGCAGTTAGGTGGTGCAGTGGATAGAGCATAGGGTCTGGGGTCTGGAAGACCTGCATTCAAATATGGTTTCAGATACTTCCTAGCTGGAAGACCCTGGGCAAGTCACAAATCCTGTTTGCCTCAGTTTCTTCATCTGTAAAATGAGCTGAAGAAGGAAATGGCAAGCCACCCTAGTATCGCTGCCAAAAACAAAACAAAAGAACAAAAACAAACGGTGTCACTAAGAGTTGGGCAAGAGCGAACAACAGAGAATTGCCTAAAGCTCTGAGAGATTGAGTGTTTCGGCTAGTCTCACAGAGCCGCTGTGTGTCAGAGATTGGATCTTAACTGTCCGTTCCATCGTCGTCTTCATCATTTCTTCATCACTAACATTTATGTATTGCTTTAAGAAATTAATTTCAAAGCACTTTACATGTTACTTGTTTGATATTCGTAACAACCTTGTCAGGCAAGTGTTAGCATTGTTCTCATTTCACAGATGAGGAAACTGAGAAACAGAGATTAAGCGACTTACCTAGGGTCACATAGCTAATAAGTGTCAAAGGCAGAATTCAAACCCGGGTCTTTCTGACTCTAAGTCCCCCACTGTTCTACCTAGCTTCCCCTGAGTCAGAATCCAACTTCCCATACTTCCTGGATGTGTGACCCCAGGAAAATTATTTCATTCTCTGAGAGTCAGTGTCCTCATCTGTAAAATGGGGTTTTGGGGTTTTGGGGGTTTTTTTTTAAATCTGTCTGGGGATAATAATAGCACCTACTCGACAAGGTTTTTGTGAGGATCAAAATGGGATAAGGTTTATAAAGTACTTTTCAAACTAAAGGGCTCTAGAAACATGAATCATGTTAATTAAGGAGGTTTGGGGTAATTAAGGAAAGGAATGGAATGGGTTTTCCTTCCCTTGAGGGGACCTCAAGCAAAGCCTGGTGGCCACTTGCTCTAGGGAACCTCTGTCCAGGTAACGATTGGTCTTGATAGGTCATAGGAAGTGACCTTAGCCCACCCCCTCGTTTTACAAGGAAAGAAACTGAGGCCAACAGAGGGGCATGACTTACCCAAGGTCACACAGGTAGTAAATGATAGGGCTAGAATTGGAACCCTGATCCTCTAACCCAAATCCTGAGCTCTTTCCACTTGGCTACACCGCCTTGAACGACACTTCCTTACTCTGCGATGCTGTAACTCAAGAATGAAAGCCTCTTATTGTTCCAGGCCCTCCCAGGCAACTCTCTTTTGCAGACATTCCTACAAGGAACATAAATCCACAGTTCTCTGTACTCACAGCTTCCATCTGTGGAAGGGATGAAGGGCACACACTTTCTGGAGAATGGCCCTGGCTGTTGTGGGCTAAGAGGGTCAGAGCCCCATGCCAGCCCAGAAGAACCATCACATGATTCAGGGCTGGCCTAACTACTAACACATAAAAACAAATACCCTAGAGATGGCTGAGCATAGTAGAAAGAATGCTAGACTGGGGAGACCTGGCTTCTAATCCTTCTTCTAGCACTTGCTGTGTCTGTGAACCTGGGCAAGTGAGCCTCAGTTTCCTCATCTGTTAAAGGAGATCGATCATGGCTAGCTGAAAGGGCAGTGGAAAAGTTCTACTGGAAAGATGCTTTGCAAACCCAAAAGGGCCGTATCAGACAGAGAAGGAGCCCTTTGCAACTGAAATGGGTAGCAATTTCGAAAATCTGTTTCTTTTGATTCTCAGACACACTTTCCTCTGGGGCAAACAATTCTACCAATCAACATAAAAGGATTTCAGAAGCTGAGGTGAGGGAACAGGCCAGGTCTCCCAAAGAGATGCCTAAAAGGAGGTGAGCCTCGTCTAGCAAAATGCAAATCAAACTTAGGGGCTTTTACTGGGACTTCTCTCAGCTTGGCTCTCCTGGGTTAATAAAAACACTATTTACAAGAAACAAGAAAAGCCAATATTTGCATATGAATGAGGCATGAGAATCAACACAGATCTGACTCATTGGGCCAGAAAGTAGAACTGTCTCACATGAAGGGAGGAAAGATTTCATCGGAGTGGGGGCGGGGGGGACAACAAAGCTTGATGCCTGCCCACATTTCAGATTTCCAGTGACTAATGCAGTCCCATCCGTGGTTTGGAATATGGGGGCATTGATATCTGTTCTGAGGTTGGGCAGCTTTTGAGTGAAAACAATCTGTAAGAAAGGGAAAGTGAGAGTCTATCTTCCCCCAGGCTCAAAAGCATCTAGAGTTTTGTTTAGTCACCATTCATTCAATGTAATTCCACAAATATTGATTTAGTGATTTCTGTGCGCCAGACACATTCCTATTCAATGGGAAAACAAAGAAAAATAAATAAATTAAATTTTCACTCTCTGCCCTCAAGGAGGTTACACTCTACTGAGGGAAATAGTACATACAAAGATAGAAAGAATGACTAGACCTGTGATTTCAAGGGCACGGGATGAAGGTGAAGGAGTCCCCTCTCCCAAAGCAGGTCAGAGAGTTACCTAGAGCACAGAGATGTTAAATGACTCATCCAAGGTCACACAGCCAGGATGTGTTAGAGGTCTGACCTGAATCCAGGCTCTCCAGCCTTCTAGGTTAGTTCTCTATTCATTACACCATGCTGCATCTGTGTGAATGAATAATTAAATACAAAATATAAGCAAAGTTGGGGCAGCGAGATGAACCAGTGGATAGAGAGCTGGACTTGGAATCAGGAAGAACTGAGTTCAAATCTGGCCTCAGACACTTGCCAGCTTGTGACCCTGGGCAAATCACTGAACCCTGTTTGCCTCAGTTTCTTCACCTATAAAATGAGCTGGAGAAGGAAATGGCAAACTACTCCAGTACCTCTGTCAAGGAAACCACAAAATAAGGTCACAACAAGTTGGATATGACTGAAACAACCGAACAACAGCAAGCAAAGGTGTGTGTGTGTGTGTGTGTGTGTGTGTGAGAGAGAGAGAGAGAGACAGAGAGAGAGAGAGAGAGAAACACTAACAACTCGACCTTGAGCAAACCTCCCAACTATCTAGATCACATTATTCTCATATACAGAATGAGGTGATGGATCTAGACAGGCCCTTAGGTCCCTTCCAGCTCTCCCTCTATTAGTCTTTACTGCCATAGGTGACACTAGGAAGGAGCCAGGGATTCCAAGAGGCAGAGAGGAGTGGGGAGTGCACTCAATCAGACCATAAGGTATGCAAAGGCCAGCAGATAGGAGAAAAAAGGTGGAATGTCAGAAACAGCAAACAGGCTGGTTTGGAAGGAATGCCAGAGAGAATCATGTGAATTCATTCTTGAAAGATCCAAGCCATTTGGTGAAGAGTTTTATCTCCTGAAGTCATTAGAGATAAAAAGGGAAAGAAAAACAGTTCCTGCTCTCCTGGGACTTACATTCTCTTCTGTGACATAACACATACACAAACTATGTATGATACAGAATAGTGTGATGGAGCAAAAGAGAGATGTGGAATATGTGTTCTAGGAAAAAGTTAAGGACAGAGAGAATATCTTCAGGGAAAAGGCGGAGGGAGGGAGAATTATTCAGGGAGAACATCTTAGATCATAGATCTAGAACCCAGGATAGGACCTCAGAGGCAACCTAGTCCAGCCTACTCATTTTAATGAAGAGGAAAAAGAATCCCAAGGAGGTGATTAAAGGTGACATAGTTGCCAGAGGCGAGATCTGACATATGAAAGTTCCCAACTCCATAGCCAGTTTTCTTTCCTTGTATTATCCTGCCTCCTAAGCCAGGCCTGGAAAGAAGATGAGAATTTCAATATCTATCTCCAGGGGAGTTGAAAATGATTAATTGAGGGAGCCAAGATCTTGGCCAGCAGAAGGTCTTAAGGCTATGCTTCCAGCCAAACCCCACCCATCTCCATCACTGTGAAAGGCTTCAAGAAGGGCTTACCTCCGAAGATGTACTTGTTTGTTGTCCAGTTCTTTTTTTCAGTCATGTCTGAGACTCTTGTGACCCCATTTGGGGTTTTCTTGGCAAAGATACTGGAGTGGTTTGCCCTTTCCTTCTCTAGATCATTTTACAGATGAGGAAACTAATGCAAACAGGGAGAAGTGACTTGTCCAGGGTCACACAACCAGTGTCTGAGGTCAGATTTGAACTCGCAAAGATGAGTCTTCTTGACTCCAGTCCTGACACCATCAAGCTGGATTTTCCCAACACTTGTGAGAGAACAAGCAGGGTATAAGGTGACTGGGCTTCTATGATTTCAGTGGTGGAAAGGATGGTGGCTTTGGACTCAGAGTTCCTGAATTTAAACCCCAAGTTCATTTTCCTCATCTATAAAATTAGGGCATTGGACTAGATAACCTATAATGTCCCTTCCATTTCCTAATGCAATAGAGTTTTTATTTTTGACCCTGGGCCTATGATGCTTTCCCTCCTCACCTCTGTTTCTCAAGATTCCTGGCTTCTTCAAGCACCACCTCCTCCAGGAAGCCTTTCCTGGTCCAGACAGATGACTTCCCTTTCTCATGTGTTATCCACTACAAACACTCAAAGTATCTGTAAATACTTTAGGCAAAAGTGCCAGGTGATTTAAGGCAATCTTCCTCAAAAATCAGACTGCAAATTGAGGGCCATCGAAAATATTTCTGTAGTGAAATTTTGCTGTCGGATTCCAAACTAGAATTTTATGAGTCTACTCAAAAATAAGAGGAATTAACTGCTCTAATCTAGACTCTGCCACTGACTAGTTGTATAACTTTGAGCTTTCCTTCCTTGGGCCTCAGTTTCCTCATCTGCAAAATGAAGACTCAGATTCTGTAGATGTCCAAAATTCAATCATTTTTTGGCATGCCGAGGGAAGGTGCTGGGTGCCAGGAAGCATCAGAAAGATGATGAGATACTGATGTAAGGAATACTCAAGGGGAAATGGGTGTCCTTAACAGGATACATACACCTGAAAATCTACTTTGCCTGTTTCATGATTTTTATCATGACCCAGGAGTGGGGAACTTATGGCCTCAAGGCTACATGTAGCCCTCTAGGACCTCAAGTGTGGCCCTTGGACTGAATCCAAACTTCACAGAACAAATCCATTTACAGACAGCTTAGCAGACCTGTGGCATAATTGCTTACTAATAAAAATATTAGGTTCACAATCTGCTAAGTAACTACAGTCTAGGGCACACAATACAAGCTCAGAAACCATCCAAATCCATGGAATAATGAGCCATTTTATAATGGATATATATAGTTTTCAAGAAATCTTCAGGTTTCTAAGTCACCTGTTTGTGACCCTCTACCAGAAAACAGAAATCAAATGTTTTCTGTTATTGGGAAAGCACCAAGATAAATGACCCAAAATATTCAGTTTTCAAAAATGGATAAACAAATTATTACAGTCCCCTGAAGGGATGCCCAACTTTGCTAATAATCAGAGGTACAAATTAAATCACCTTTGAGGTATCACTTCATGTCAAATGGGCAAAAAGAATTCAAAGCAATGAAACCCAATGCTGGTAGGGTTGGGAAGAAACAGGCACATGCATTCATTTCTTGTGGAATTGAAAACTTAGAGAGAAATCTGGAAGTACCCAAGAAAAGTTGAAAAAATAATAATATCCACCAAACCAATAATTCCATTGTTGGGAGTATACTCTGAGAGTGTTAGCAAAAATTTAAAGTAAAGAGGGCTACTCAGCCTGAGATTTTCACAGCAGCAATTTGTGTAAGTGCAAAAAAACTAGAAGCAACCTAGATGTCCAACAACAGAGGCATGGTTGAATATATTGTGGTCCTTTCCAGATTAGGGGTCTTAATAGCAATCAAGTCCAACCTATATCTGAAAGGAATCCCCGCTACAACATGCCTGTCAAGTGGTCATTCAGTCTTTATTTGAAGAATTCCAAGAGGGGGAACCCACCACCTCTAGCGGTAGCTCCTTCCACTTTGAAACTACATGTTGTGAAGTTTTTTCTTCTTCATTTTCCCCGAGACATCAACCCTAAATTTTCCCCATTGTCAGCTCCACCCATTTCCTTTGGTTCTATCACATGGCCAACCATATTGCTGCTAGGCTCTGTATCTGACACCTCTGCTGGACATGTCATCTACGCTGTTATCCAAATCACTGATAAAGGTGTTAAGAAGTTATAAAGCCAAGCACAGATCCCTAAGCACTCCTGTGGAAACCTCCTAGTAGCTTGGCTTTGACCTTCTAACAATTACTCTTTGGATCCAGCTATTTATCCAACTCTAAACCCATCGAATTCTATGACTATTCGAGTTCAAATCTCTCCATCTTTTCCACAAGAGTAGCATGGAATACTTTTGTAAGGGCTTCATTACAGACTAAACCTACAGCATTCTCCTGGTCTACTAGTGCAAGAACCCTACCAAACCAAGCAATAAGCGTTTATTAAACACTTACTGTATGCTAGGCTTTGGTGGTGCAAAGAACAAAATTGAATAGTCCTTGCCCTTGAAGACCATACAATATAGCTAGGGGAGACAACTTGTAGATAGATAGATAAATTAAAAACCAGAGACAAAATAATTTGGAAAGGAAGGCACTGACAGGTGGGAGGACCAGGAAAGTCTTCATGCTCAGCCTAGAAGAAAACTAGGGATTCTAAAAGGCAGATATAATTGCAGGCCAGGGGGACAATCAATGCAAAGGCTTGTATAATCAAACTGATGTGGTCAGTTGGGGCCAGGTTATGAAGAGCTTTCAGCGACACCCAGAGGAGTTTATACTTTTTCCTAGAGGCAATGGGGAGTCATGTCAGTTTCTTGAGTAGGTGAAGCAACAATCAGACCTATGATCTAGAAAATCACATTGACAGCTGTTTGGAGGATGATCTGGAGAGGGATGAGACATGGTGCAGGAAATACTCCACCCCCAATTAAAAGGCTAGTTCAATGGGCCAGGAGAGAGGGGGCAAGAGCCTGTACTCAGACAATAGCTGTGTTCAGTGGAGAAAAGGGGACAGATGTGAGTGATGCTGTGGAGAAGAGATAAAATCTGGCAATTAATGGCACGTGTGAGGTAAATAAATGGACATAAGCTTAGTGTGGCATGACCTGTTCTTGAAGATGCCACACTGGGTCTTTGTAATGATGTTTCCTTTTCTAGATATTTTTCAATCAACTCTTTAATGATCCAAACTAGAGGTTTCCCAAGAATCAAAGTCAAGCCTATAGTTTGTAGACTTTCTCTTTCTAATAATTATAGCTTGCATTCACATAA
Source organism: Phalanger gymnotis (assembly GCA_028646595.1). Taxonomy (NCBI): domain Eukaryota; kingdom Metazoa; phylum Chordata; class Mammalia; order Diprotodontia; family Phalangeridae; genus Phalanger; species Phalanger gymnotis. The sequence continues at coordinate 32,648,155 of CM053626.1, forward strand.
CACTTCAAAGTTCTTAAGGAGTTTTACAAGCATCATCTCATTTGGTCCTCACAACAACCCTGGGAGGGAGATGCTCTTTATATGGCGGGTGCTAGTTCCCAACTTCTGGCCTCGGGAAGCCCTTTTGCTGGGAGTCATCAAGCTGTCCCTTACAGAAGCCATAGCTTTTTTGCTGGGCTCTTTATAGTTGAGTCTGTCCTTGGCTCTCAAGGAAGATAATCAAGTCAGATGCTCTGGTAATACTAGTAGGGCACTGATGAGAAGAAAAGAAGTCCAACATCCTGCCCACCTTTTGAAGCTTACAGGATCCTCCTCTCTCACAGGTCGAGAGAAAACCAAGGCTAAGACCTGCCCCTCCCCCAGCCAATTCACTCATTGGGATCTAGTTGGAATGCTGTCTCCACTCTGATGCCCGTACTCACAAACTCCTGGATTCCGAACTAGCGCCCTGGTTTCCTACAGGGTTCACACTCAATCAGAATAGATTTCCTGTCTGCCATTGTTGTGGAGCTGTCTGGTTCTATTTCCTATTTAGTGAGCAATCTGGCTATGTTCTTACCTGACTATACATACATACACATATGTATACATGTATGCAAGTATGTATGGTGATATACACGTACATCCTGATAAGTATCTATTTGGTTATATACTTGTTTCCAGATATACACATGTATTCTCATATATACATGTATCCTGACATGTATCTATCTGCTATATACTTGTATCCAGATAGATACATGTAACCTGATACATATATATGTATGTATTTTGATATGTATGCATCCATATGTATGTGTCTATAACATATATGCATCCTGAGATATGGCTATTGATGTAGGTATCCTGATACATATGTGTTCTGGGTGTTGTTTTCCCCCCACTAGACTGCCTGCTCCATGAACTGATAAGAGCCATTTGTTAAGTTTTCAGTGTGAGCATTTACACCTCACAAATCAGCGAACATTATAAATCAAAACTGGATTTATTAATTTGTTGATTGTCCAGACTTAAGGATGTGATGGAGAAAATGTTAATAATGCAGATTACACTTGAAATGTTTTAAGCACACTTTTTTTTCAGAGGCCCAGTTGTTAAACATTTAACAAGAGCACCACTGGGGCAGATGCTAAGTTTTTGCCTTTCTTTGTACACTCAGGGCTTACTTAGTATGGTGCCTGGCACACAATAAGCACTTACTATATGCTTGTTGATTGGTTTAACTAATTGACACATTAGCAGATACTGAATTAGGAAAGAGACTTGCCTGGAAGAGGTGAGTTTCTTTTGGTAGGAGAGTAATTTGGGACATAGAAACAATGAGCCTCGAATTGCCAGTGTCAGGGTCCTGTCAGAAGGCAAACCTTTTAACAACATCCTCATTCTGGGCAAAGGAGGCAAACTCTGGTCATAGGGTAACTCTAGGAAAGTACTCTGAATATGGGAAAACACAAGGGCATAAGGGGAAGAGTATAAGTTCAGAGGTTATCAAAGGGGAAGAAAGCACTGAAAACAGGCTTTGGCTGTCTCCCAATTGTGCCAAGGACAGTATTCCTGGTTGGCCATCCCAGAATTGTTGCAGCAACCACAGAAGTTGGGCAGATATCCAGAAGGTCTTAGAGGCAGGATAGATTGCTCCATCCTGGGGCTGGCTAGATTGGCAGATCTGAGCCTTGCTGAACATGCCTCACTTAGAGACATCCTGACCCATGGATTCAAAGAAGCAGCTGCTCCATTCAGAACTCTCCCCTATCTTTTGCTTCACTCACATGGGAGGGAAAGAGCCATGTGATCACTCCCATTTCACAGAAGAGCAAACTCTGACACAGAGAAGGGACTTGCCCAGGTCCACAGAGCTAGACAAGGTCCTTCTGAGGCCAAATCCAAATTCACTACTTTTCTATTATGGGCAGTAAGGCATAGGGGTGCCAGTGGCATCAGGGACACCTGGATTTGAATCTCACCTCAGATGCTTTTTAGCTTTGGGGACCTTTCTGAGTCTCAGATTTCTCACATGTAAAATGTGGTTAATACCTGTAGTCTACCTCAAAAAGCCCAGTAGGTAAAGGGAGGCCCTTGAAGTTAGAAGACCCAGGTTTAAGGCCATACTCTGCTATGTGCTGGCTGTGTGATCTTTGGCAAGTCATGGTATGGTAGAGTGGAAAGATGCAGAAGTTAGAGGCAATGGGCCTCAGTGCTGCTGACCTAGGTCCATCTCTGGGTCTCAGTTTCTCCCAAGGTCCTTTTTGAATCTCATCTGTATGAATTCTCAGAGCCTGAGGTAACTTTTCTAACTTGAAGAGAAGGTGTCACTCTGCATTGGTGTGGGGAGTTTCCTCACTGGGATGAAATAAAAAAATCAGGACCAAAGAAAAGTGTCCCCTCTCATAGGGGGTTGTTGATTGGTTCAAAGGCCATAGCAAGTAAATCCCTTTACAAACATGAAAGCATCATATTAATTTTGATTATTGTTAGACACAGTTGCTTCTCTTTTAGCAGCATTTATTATTTTCCCACCTCCATGCCTTTGCACCAGCTGCCCCCAAGCCTAGAATAATCTCATGTCTGCCTCTTTGCACCTCTAACTCTCTTCAAAGCTCAGCTCAAATGTTACCTCCTTTGTAGGGCTTTTCCTATCATCCTAACCCTCTGCCCCCTCATTATGATTATTCTCCTCAGCCTCAGAAAATTACTTTGCACTTAGCTGATCAATAAACAATAAATAATTAATATTTCTATTGCTATATTTAATATTAATAGTATTAAAATAATTAGTATTTCTATTGTTATATTTAATATTTAGTATTAAAATAATTAGTATTTCTATTGCTATATTTAATATTAATAGTATTAAAATAATTAGTATTTCTATTGCTATATTTAATATTTAGTATTAAAATAATTAGTATTTCTATTGCTATATTTAATATTTAGTATTAAAATAATTAGTATTTCTATTGCTATATTTAATATTAATAGTATTAAAATAATTAGTATTTCTATTACTATATTTAATATTAATAGTATTAAAATAATTGGTATTTCTATTGCTATATTTAATATTAATAGTATTAAAATTTAATAGTATTTAACATACTCACATATTCACAGCACTTTAAGGTTTGCAAAGTTCTCTACATTTCTCAATTTATTTGATCTTCACATCCACCTTGTGAGGTGAGTTCTATCATGTCCATTTTACAGATGAAGAAACTGAGACAAACAGAAGTTAAGTGATTTGCCTAGGGTCACACAGCTAGCATCTGTGATGGGATTTGGATTCAGATCTTCCTAACTCCAAGTCGGGCACTCTACCCACCACACCACCTAACTGCCTTGGGAGCTTTATTTACTATATACCAGAAACCATCTTAAGAATTGAGTATTCAAATAAAACTTTAAAAGGAGTGTGCGTTCTCATGGAAGATACAACAGGAACATGTGTGAGTAGAGGTAGAATCTATCCATACAAAGCAGGTTTGGGCTGGAGCGCAGCCTTGGGCTTCAATGGAGTCTTCATTAGAAGGTGCCATTTGAACCGAGGCTTGAAAGAAACTGGGGATTCCAAGAGAGAAAGGAGTGGAAGGGGAGTGTTTACTTGGGATCAGAGTTGGAAAGAACCTCAAAGGCCATCTATCACCAGCCTCTTATTTTGCAAAAGGGGAAACTGAGTTCTGGAGAAGTTCACTTACTTGCCCAGGGTCACCCACGGCAGAGCTGGGATTTGAACCCAGGTCTTCTGCAGCTTGATACAGTGGATGTACGGGAGGAGGACCTACCTAGATACAAACTCCAACTCCAGCCTTACACATATCATCTTGGGCAATAATGATTTCACCTCTGTTTACAAATGAAAGGTTATCCTATTAGGGGGCACAGTGCAGAAGGTGCTAGACTTGGGGTCAAGAAGACCCGCGGTCAAATCCTGTCTCAGATGCCTACTTAGCTCTGTGACCATAGACGAGTCATTTAAACTCTTTCAACCTCAGTTTCCTCATCTGCAAAATGAGGATGATGATAATAGCACTTGTCTTGTAGGGCTATTTTGAGGATCAAAACAGAAAATGCATTTAAAGCACTTTGCAAACCTTGAAGGAATCTCTAAACACTTGCTATCTAGATGCCGGTAGAAGTCCTTTCCAGTTTTATTACCCTTGGTCTCCAAATCGAGCACCATTTCCATCTAGCCTCTCTTTTTCCTATGAAGAATGCGAGTTCCCTGAGGGCAAGAACCCACTTTTGTCTTTGTCTCACTGGCAGCTAGCATAGAGCCTTAAAAAATGCTTATTGCATTGAATAGAACCATGGCTGAACTTGATCTTCAAGCAGAGAGAACGTCCACCAATTCTAAGGGAAAATGACCAGACCAGCAGGAACAAGCAGAAATTTCAGTCAACAAGCATTTATTAAACGACCACCATGTGCCAGGCATGGCAGACATATAGACACAGAAATGAAACCATCACTGGCTTCCAGATTACAATATTTGTGAGGAAACAGCATGTGCACAGAAAAACAAATAAAAATAGATAGGAAATAAATACAACATAATACGGAGAGGAAGCACGGAGGAATACCAACTTTACCAAGACAAGCTAAGACATCTCTTCCTTCAGAGGTCTTAGGAAATAACCAAACCCACCCTGGCTAGCTGGGTCGCAGGGTGGTCTCACTTGGCATGGGCTGTGGGATGCAGAGGGGGGGGATGGACCAGTTGACTCCCCTCCAGCACCCTCTGACCCTGGGCCCCTCTCCACCTGCTTGGCCCACCCCTTGGGCTCTGCTCAGAGCCCGGAATGGCCCTTTCCTTTCTCAGCACTGGTCCGGCCTGTGCTTTCGCACTAATGCATTCACCCATCGGCTCAGCCGCCCGTCTGCAAGGATGATTGAAATATTTAGACATAATGGCGGATGCTTAATAGGGTCCAGTGGGAAACCCAGGTGTTTCGATCAGCTTAAAAATAATAACCTCCTCCCCTGCCGAGAGCGTTCTATTCACAAGCAGGCGAGCTTTTCTTCTGGCCCATAAAGGCGACCTCAGACAGGAAATTGTGCACGTGATGAGTCTTTACAAGGAGCGGAGGGCATCAGCTCCGGCTGCAGGGGTCATTAGGGCCAGCCATGTGGTTAACCTTTGCTGGCCCATTGCTTTCACACTTTGTTAACAGGCCCCTTATTGCCCCTCTGGGTCCTGAGGAAGTCATTTTATTGACAGTATTAAAAATACATAGCTACAAATTCTAAAGAAGGTGGGGGGGAGGGGCGGGGAGAATAAAAGAAAGAAAACAAAAAACTTCCAGCAACTTAAGGCCAGCTGAGTAGGGAGATGGGAGCGCTCTGATTTTGCCTGTGATGGGGGCACAGTGGCAGAGACAAGGGACTGGGAATCAGAGGCCCTGGGATTAAAGCCTGCCTCTGCCACTTTCTATCTATGTGCCTTTGGTTAACTTCTTTCCCTGCTCTGAATCTCAGGGGTTACACTAGACAACCTGTCAAGTAGATCTATGATAGAGGCAGTGTGGTCCAATGGGAAGAGTTGGAGTCAAAAAGATCCTAGATTCAGATCTTGCCCCTGTTACCTTGGGCAAATCTGATTGGTGGGTTTGAGGCACAGAATTAAATATTCAAATAGGCACCTGTTCAGAGCTCCCCTTTATAGATCGTCTTGTTCCCATCTAATATGGGAGGACAAGAACAATATGATGACTCCTGTTTCTCAGAAAGGTAAATCAAGGTTCAGTAAGTGGACCTTAACTTTTATGGACCCTAAGCTTCCTCCACAACCTCCGAGGTCCTTGCACCTGTTAAGTCTATGATCCTAAGTTATCTGAGCCTCATTTTTCTCATCTATACGATGGAAAACAAAGGATTGCAATGGGGCACACAGCATCAAGGGACTGGTAGAGATTCTGTCTCCCAATAAGAGCAGGCACTTTAAAATCTGCAGAAACACTTTACACAGCTTATCCCCTTGGGACCACAAAGTTTCCTCAGGGATTGACTGATAGAACTACATGTACCATTGATGTCCTTAACACTTATTAGCCATGTGGCCCAGAGCAAGTGGCTTAACCCACTGGCCTCTTTCCTCATCTTTAAAATGAGGCAATTGGACCCAGTGACCTCTGAGGGACCCTTCAGCTCTGAATCTATGAGCCTCTCCACGGTTCTGTGTGGATGGTTGATGTTGGTGGGATGGCTTCCTACCCATTCTGACGCTATAAAATGCCCTAGGGGGTCATTTGTTAGTACCTATTGTGCTACTGATGGCCCCCGGCCAAGGATGAGGAAGCTCCATAGATTCAATGCCTGATTAGAAGATGGCATTCTCCTAATGGTCCTGGATTCCTCTCCTCCCTCCCTAACCTTCCCGCCAGGCTTCAATGGCCCTTCTATGATCTGTCCCTACCCCTCGAATCCACCCACTTCCCCACTTCGCCCGAGATTTATTCCCAAGTCCCGTCCTTCCCACATTCTCTGCTCCATGGAAGTCTTTAGTGAAATATGCAACTCTTTTTATCTTTACAAAGAGGAAACTGAGTCTCAGGGATATGGAGTGCATTGCCTGAGGTCATGGGTAGTGTCAGAGGTAGGATTCAAAACGTGGTCTTCCTCTATCACTGTCCACCATCTTTCGACTCTGTCTCACTGTGAGCACAGTTCTGCACTTGGACCCAAAAGACCTGTGGTTAAACCCTACCTGAGACACTTCCTAACTGGGTGACCCTGGGCTAGTCACTTCACCTCTGTGAGCCTCAGTTTCTTCATCTGTAAAAATGAGAGTGTAATAACAGTGCTTCTGTCCCAGGACTGTTGTGAGAATCTAATGAGATAATTTGAAGAAGGTTCTCTGCCAGCCAGAAAGCTCTTTAGTTAGTGATCATAGAAACTGTGCTGATGAGAGGCAAAAAGACCCCTGTCCCTCTGATGAGTGTCTGTGCTTTGAAAAGAGGACATTGAAGACACTTACTAGCTGTGTGACCTAGGGCAAGTCACTTAACCCCTATTGAAGAAAGAAAGAGAGAGACAGACAGAGAGAGAGAGAGAGAGAGAGAGAAAGGGAGGGAGTAAGGGAGGAAGAAAAGGAGGGAAGGAAGGAAGGAAGGAAGGAAGGAAGAGAGGGAGGGAGGGAGGGAGGAAGGAAGGAAGGAAGGAAGGAAGGAAGGAAGGAAGGAAGGAAGGAAGGAAGGAAGGAAGGAAGGAAGGAAGGAAGAGAGGGAGGAAAGAAGGAAGGAAGGAAGAGAGGGAGGGAAGGAGGAAGGAGGACATGCTCTCTTTAAACAAGTCTGGTCCACTAGCCTTAAGTTATTGAGGCTTTGATTGTGACCATAGCTATCCTTACTGTAGACTCTAGGATGGAACGGAATGAAACAAGCATCTTAAGCATCTCACATGGGCCAGACACTAAGCTAAGAGCTTTATGGGTATTATTTTTTTTGATCCTCACAACACCTCTGTGAGGTAGGTGCTATTATTATGGCCATTTTACAGTTGAGGAGACAGAGGTTAAGTGACATGCCCAGGGTCACATAGCTAGTAAGCCTCTAAGGCCAGATTTGAACCCAGGTTTTCCTGACTCTGGCCCAAGCCTTCTATCAAGGGTGCCACCTAGTTGCCTCTAAGTTAGGGTAGAGGAATCTCGTCATAAATAACGCAAGAACCTCTGAGGGACATCAGTAGCTGGAAAAGAAAAGGTTTGGAAAGTTGGATCCAAGGAGTCATATACAGAAAACTCAGCGGCATTCAGGAAACAGCATGATGGAACAATGGAGATGAGTGGGCTAAAGTCACCTGCCTAGGGTTCTGGGACCCAGGGCTTCTGTTTAGGAGCCATCCCTGCCTGCCTGGGTCTCCACAGATCCTCTGTACCTATGCTAGCAGAGATATCTTGGCGGATAAGAGCATCATTCTCATAAACATTTACCGAGTGCTTATCATGAGAGATAGGCCCACTGGAGCTTGGTTTGTCAAATGATAAATGCCTTAATTCTCAAATATTTATCTCATTCATGTGGATATTCCCTCCACTGAAACAGGTTGTAAGGCCTTGAGTGACGTAGGACAGTTTGACTTAGAGAACTTGGATTCAAATCTTACTTCAATGATTACTACTTGTGTATCTTTGGGAAGGGCCATTGGGCTTCAGTTTCTCATTTGTATAATGAAGGTGTCAGACTAGATAAGGACTAGGCCCATTCCAGTCCTATATGTGTGATACTATGAACTTGGTAAATAGTCTTTAAGAGTCAATATAATCAATACAATCATCACCCTGAGGCCTTCCTGGTAATGAGCCTCTCTGATCTTAGCTGGCTTGTGTCCCAAACAGACTCAGACCCGCACTAAAAACCTTTCCACTTTGGTAGGATGTGGCCATAACATGTGCCTTTCTGGCATAGCCTCCAATAATTTAGGGTTATCTGGACACCACAACGAGGCATCAAAGGAAGATACCAGTGGATGATCAAATGACCAAAGCAATTAATTTTTATTAAGCACCTGCTTTATGCACAGCCCAATTCAGAGACAGACAGATGAATGAATGAGGCTTGACACACACAGAAAGATGTCTTTTTGAAATTGCCAGGTTTTACCCCTTCCAAAAATCTTAGGTGGTTCCCAATTGCTTCCACCAGCAGGTTAAGATTCCTGTTCTTAGATTTCAAAGCTTTCCACAAATTACCACCTATCCATATTACTTAAATCTCTTCATCTCTCAATACCCCAGATTATGTCTCTTCTCCAGTAAGGCCAAGAGCCTTTCTGCTTTTATGTATCTACTTGTCCCTTTCCAGCATCTAAGTCACATCACAGAGCTGCTTCCCCATAGTACAATCCCCTCCCCTATTGCTCCCCAACCAGCCAAGTCACTGCCCGAATCCTGCTCAAAACTCACTTCTCAGATGGGAAACCCACTGGGCCCTGGTCACTGGAACTGTGCCAGGTTCTCCTTCTTGTGCTCCCGTCCTTCTTCTTGTTCTGGATTCATAGCTTCCCGTGAGCAGGCAGACCCCACCTAGTGCCCCCCATTGGTCCTGAAAATAAAGGGCATTAGATGACATTCCTGGGGAGAAGGGGAGTCAGGAGGGTGGGAGGGGTGCTCCATTCCTTTAGGACAATGTTTTCCCCTCCCCCAGGTGCTAGAGCCATCCTCAGTAAGGTTACCTTCTAGCCACTCTATTTATCTTCTACTCTCTGATTTATATATATGCTCTCTCTCCAGCACTTAATACAGTGCCTGGCACATGGGAAGTACTTAATAAATGCTTGTAGATTATTTGGTTATCATTTTGGAGGCTTACCTGGAAGCCACGATTTAAACCATAAAGGCTTGAATTAGGTCTTTAAGATACCAGAGGGAAGGTCTGAAATGGAATGGTGGAAGGAAGAAAGGAAGGAAAGAAGGAAGGAAGGAAGAAAGGAAGGAAAGAAGGAAGGAAGGAAGAAAGGAAAGAAGGAAGGAAGGAAGGAAGGAAGGAAGGAAGGAAGGAAGGAAGGAAGGAAGGAAGGAAGGAAGGAAGGAAGGAAGGAAGGAAGGAAGTGAAGCAGTAAGGCAATAATAACAACATAGATGATAATCGTCAAAATGCCTACATAGCAAAGTATACAAGACTCTCCACATAGAAGTAGAAGAAGTAAACCATTTATTCAGACACCAGAGAACCCCATAACCAAATGCTCAGCTCCCACAGCCAGTGTGTCTACTTCACCATAACAGCAAGGAACCCAAAACATTCAATGTAGAAAATCACAACATGGAGCCTCACCATCCCAAAACCTCTCTGACCCCCTGTTGGGGTCTTTCCCAAAACAAACTCACAGTGCATCTAAGTCAGCCTGTTCAGTTCTGACAATCACAAGGGCAGCCCTTAGCAGCCACCAGCAACCATATTGTCTTTCTTTCTCTCTCTCTTTGTATTTTCTGTGACACAATTTCCCTTTCCTGTCAGGAAGCTCCTGTTTCCACAATCTGGCTAGCAGCTTCGGTAGGGGTGTAAGATCCACCCACAGCCAGCACCCAGAAAGC
>CM053626.1:32658281-32680221 GCA_028646595.1 Phalanger gymnotis
CTCAGACATGTAAACTAGGCCCTCCCTGGAGTTAGCCCCACATTGGGCCCCACCTTAGCTGCCAATCCACACCCACATAAGTTTTACACCTAATAGGGGTTTGGGCCTGGGGCTTAGCACTTAAAGGCCATTTTGCTTACCAATACAGCTCCTCCTACCACATATGTCTTAGGCTTCCTGTGATGTAAGCAGGTTACATGGCCTAATGATGGGTGTGAAAGATCTTTAAATCAAAATTGCTAATACGGGAAGGAAGGAAGGAAGGAAGGAAGGAAGCAAGCAAGGAAGGAAGCAAGGAAGGAAGGAAGGAAAGGGAGGGGAAGGGAACGGAAGGAAAGGAGGGAGGAAAGGAAAGAAAGAAGGAAGAGAAGAAGAGAAAGAGGGAAGAAGGGAAGAAGCAAAAGAGAAAGAAAAAGAGAGAAAGGAATGACCCCCTATATTATGCAAGCACAAACAAACCATAATCCCATATTAATTATGTCCCAAATGTATTTCTTATTCTTCATCTTAGTCCATCATCTATCATGAGGCAAGCACCATTCTTCTTTATTAGTCCTCTGGAATCATGGTTAGTCATACTGTTGTTCAGAGTTCTATAAAAACAAACTGTTTTTATAATATTGATATTATGTATAAATAGTTCTCCTGATTCTGCTTACTTCACTCTGCATCAGTTCATAAAAGTCTTCCCCTATCTCTTAGAAATCATCTTTTTCTTCATTTCTTACGGCCCACTAGTATTCCATCCCATTCATAGATCACAGCTTGTTCCAGCCATTCCCCAGCTGATAGACATCCCCTTAGTTTTCAATTTTTGCCTCCATGAAATGAGTTGCTATAGATATTTTTGCATATGTAGGACTGCTTCATCTTTCTTTGACTTTTTTGAGGCATAGGCCTAGAGACTCTATTGCTGGAGCAAAGGGTATGCCCTGTTTGTTAACATTTTATGCACAAAAGTTTTTGTCTAGAATTGCTGGACCTATCCACACTTCCACCAACAGCAGATCAGTGTAGCCTCTTTAACATTTGCCTTTTCCAGGAATGGTAGTATTAATTCAATTAGTGTATCTAGTGCTAAAGGTGGAAAGGAGTGAGGGGAGGGAGAAGGTGAGGCCTATAATAGGAAGGTTGGGCTAGATGGTCCCTGAATTCTCTTCCAGTTGTACTTTCTGTGATCCATAAGCAAACTGAAACTGAGAGAGGTTAGGTAATTTCCTCTGAGTCACAGAGATAATAAGAGTCTGAGCCAGGGCTCTCACTCAAATGCCCTTCCTACCTTCAGGGAAAGTGATGGGATGGTCTAGCCAGTGCACACAGGGGGTCTGGGCAGGTGGGAAGGGCTAAGATTGTATAGGGGAGGAATAAAATCATGTCAAGCTAAAGGATGCAGCATTGCCAAATGGAGGGGGGCCAGGGAAAGGAGGAAATAAACTTTACCTTAAAGATTTCACCTTGGGCAGACCCTGAATGCCAGAAAAGGAGCTGGGGAGTGATTCAACACTTCCTTCAGGTGGGGTAAGTGGTATCAGCCACACCCACCTTCTCTGAGTAAACTTTTTTTTTGGCTCCTGGGGGCACATAAAGGGGAGATTGTAGCCTCTGGAAAAGAAAACTTGTCACTTGTAACTTTCCATTCATTCATGCAGTGGAACCCCATAAGGATACAACTTTAGGAAAAAAATAATCCTCTGTGTTCTTTGGGGAAAACAAATTTCAGCTTCTTCTGGCATGGGGAATGCATGTTCTGAATCCATTGATTCTTGATACCCAGTAAATAGACTTGAACCATTAATGAGGTCACTCAGTGAAGGTATCACCCTCTATACACTGAAAGAAAAATTCCCATTGATATCATTCACAGTGAGAAAAAAATAAAATGGCTCCTTACTGCAGAGAGAGAGAGACAGAGAGACAGAGAGACAGAGACAGAGACAGAGACAGAGACAGAGGGAATATCAATTTTTCTACCTTTGTCTCCAGCCTGGTTAGTAGGCTTGGTTTTCACCTGTTTAAACAGCTCCCAAGAGGCAGTCAATGTCAATATTTAGACCTATTTCCCCTACTGTGTGCATGACCTTGGAGAAATCAATTTACCTCCTTAGTCCATGGTTTTCTCACTTCTATACCCAGAGCCATAACTATCTATTTTGGTGCCCAGGGAAGACAACTCCAAAATTCATTCAGGTCAACTTTGTCATTCTTAAGCTCAAATACGGAAATGGATTTGGGACCACCTACATTTGGATGTGCCCATCTACGAGATGCAGATTGCTATCCAGCTGTGCCTGTCTATCCTGTGTGATCCTTGCTGATTTATGAAGTGAAAATAATACAAGAAGCAATTAAGATAATTCGATTGAATAGGAGGGGGAATTCATCAGTGTAGATCGGGATTCCAACCCTCTTCTGTGGCATTGATTCAGCTGGCAGTCTAGTGAAGCCTAAGAACACCATTTTCAAATGCATAAAATAAAGGAAACCAGTTGTTTTGAAATACTGTTGCCTATTTAAGTGTATGTGTGTGTGTGTGTGTGTGTGTGTGTGTGTATGTGTGTGTGTGTAGTTCTGGACCTAGATATAAAGATATACGTATAGATGCTATAGATATAGGTATAGGCATAGACATAGATATGGGTATAGACATAGACATAGTTGATATAGGATTATAGGTATAGATTATAGGTATATTATACCTATAGATTATAGATATAGATATAATAGATATATAGATATAATATACCTATATATTATACCTATAGATTATAGGTAGATTATAGGTATAGATGATATAGATTTAGACAAAGATGATATGGATCTATGTTTAGATGTTATATAGACTTAGATAATATAGGTATAAATATACATGTAGATGATATAGATATAAGTATAGACATAGATAATATAAATGAAGCCATAGATGTTGATGATATAGATATAGACATAGATGATATAGATATAGGTATACATATTGATATAAATATAGGTATCAACAGACAATATAGATGTAAGTTTAGATATAGATGATATAAGTATAGGTCTAGATGTAATAGATATAATGTAGATATACATATAGATAATATTGATGTAGATATAAACGTAGATGCTATAGATATAGGTATGGGTATTAGTATAGATATAGGTAGCAATAGACAATATAGATACAAGTTTAGATACAGCTGATATAGATTGTATAGGTATAGATGTTATAGATATAGACATAGATAACATAGATATATATATAGATAGATAGATAATATTGACATAGGTAAAGGTATAGATATAGATATAGGTATTATACATATAAAAGTTCGTAGAACCCAGGACCACTGCTGCAGAGGTTTCTTCTTTGTTGAAGGAGTTCCTATTTTAAATATTTGCCCGCCTCTGAATTTTAGTGCCTGAGGCAAGGGCCCCAGGTGGCCTTGGACTGGTCATTCTGTTCATCAAAGGGAGAGCTTCAGGGTTGGTGATCCCTACAGAACCTTCCGCCTCTAAAATTCTGACTGTCTACTCCAGATGCTCAGAGGCAGCATGGACTAGCAGAAAGAAGCCCTGACCTGTCAGGAAAGACCTGAGTTTGAATCAGGATTATGACAGTTACACTTATCTTTACTAGTAGTGTGGCCTTAAGTAAATCACTTTGCATCTCTAAGATTCAGCTTCCTAGGATTATAGATTTAGATCAGTAGAGACCTTGGGGATTTCTTTTAAAGTTGACTACTCTAATTGCCTCATTTGACAATGGCTCAGAAAGAAGAAGTGATTTACTTCAAATCACACAGCTAATCCCTGCCAGAGGCACGTCTCAAATCCATCCTCTGTCTCCAAATAAGGGATTCTTTCCACAGCTCCACATTGCCTCACCGAAACTCAGTTTTTCGATCTGTAAAATGGGGGTAATACCCATAGCTCAATAATACCTTAGAAATTTTGTAAGTCTCAAATGAGTATATAAAGCATCCTGAAAATCAGTGTCAGAGCTAATAAATGTCTGAGGCAGGATTGAACCTGAGTCTTCCCCCACCAGGAAAACATGATAGACTATGAATCAGGAAGATCTGGGTTCTAGTACTGCCTCTGACACATTTCACCTCTCCTCTGTAAAATGGAGTCCATAATGACTGTGGCAGTTGTCATGCGAGATTGTCAAATGAGATCATGCAGGTCACATGCCTTGTAGGCTCTGAAGTGTCTTATAGATGTCCAGTGACCTTGTTATTACTTTTATTGTTATAAATGGAGGCCCTTATTTCTCGGCTCAGCAGCATCCCTTACCCAGTTCTCACAGCACATTTTTTCCCACCTGCCTTTCAGTTTGTGACTTACTCCGGTCATGCTGGAAAAGTCCCCAAGCTACTGTTGGAGCACCCCAACCCCAACTTCAGTGGCGAGGTCAAGGCAGAAGTTTGGAATGCACTGCCCATCGGAGCTTATGAGCCGCCCCTCTACTCCAGAGAGATTGCCTAGTGTCACTGCCTGCGGCTACGACGTCTGGCTTCACATCAGGCTCACTTCTGGTAGGGAAGCTAGTTCAACCCAAGCTCGAGGGAGCTGCCAAGGAAATGCCATTCTCAGAAATTATTGCTGCCCGGGGCCAGCCGTAAAGTGCCCGTTCAACTTTCCGCGCCCCTTGGAAAGCTCGACTGTAAGTTTTGCATTCATAAACGGATCTTCCCCTTTGGCTGTCTCAGCTGCCCTCTCCTGACTCCCTTGCCCTCCTGGCCTCCTCTGCCGAAGACTGGCTCATTGTGTGCTCAGACACCCAGGAGTTTCACATCAGCTATGTCAAAGAGTCACATTCAAGTCTCCTGGAGCCGGAACGGAATGCCCAGCCCCGGCGAAGGTCTCCCGGCTCTGTGAAAACCGCTCCTTGAAGACCTTAAGATCATAGATTTAGCCCTGGAAGGGACCTCAGAGGCCATCAAGTCTGACCCCTCATTTTATAGAAGAGAAAACTGAGCAAGGAAGAGACTTGCCCCATGCCACAGTTAGTAAATGGCTGAATCAGGATTTGAACTCAGATCTTCCCCCTACTGGGAAAACGACTAAATTGGGGAAGACCCCAAAGCATTGGGAGTTTGCTCTCTCTTGTACCAAGCTTCTCAAGGCTTGGACTCCACAAAATTCCACCCTCATTTCCCATCCCTCCAACCCAACCCAAGATCACTTCATGGGCTGGGTCATCTGGAAATGAAAATAAATGGTATTTCAACAGTCCTTGGGTGATTTTTTTTTTCTTTAAGTCAGTGACTGAGAACACAACAAAAGGAGACAACAACAAGCAACATATACATACTTGTTTGAAAGAGTGGGAAAAAATGCCACCCACACAGAGTGCTACCACCCACAGGCACTGTGGGAAGGGAAGTCAGATGCTCTATAGGGCAACCCTCATAGCCAAGAGGCACTTCCTGCTTCTATACAGCTCAGCCTGGCTGAAGGACCTACCGTCTGGCAGATCTGGACTCCCTTCTCTTCTGTCATCGAGAGTACATTACGGATGGGTCCTAAGAGCAACTACCATGAGATTTTTTTTTTTTCCTTCCTATTTCCCAAATGGAGGCTCTCTTTGAAACCACCAGAGGTGATTCTCTAAAGTAACTAACTAAATCAAAATAAATTATGTTCTTTATTTCCCCATCACTGTGACTTACCAGTGATCCTGTTCTGCCCCTATAGAATACTTCCTTTTAACAAAGAATTACCATTAAGAAAAAGAAATCAACATGTCTGACAGTGTAAGACTCACTCTGTACCTATAACCCACCACCCTTATGTCAGGATGTGGGAAGTCAGGTTTCATTATGTCTCCAGAAGTACTATTTGGTCACTGCTGAACTTCAGCATTTCTTTCCATTATGCTACTGTGGTCACCATGGAAATTGTTCTCCTAAGTATGCTATTTTTTCCTCTGTATCAGTACATAAGATCATACATTTAGAGCTGGAAAGAAACCTTAGAAGTCATCTGATTTAACTCTCTTATCTTAGAGATGAGGAATTCAGGCCTAGGGAGGACAAATGACATTTGTATAACAGATACACAAGTGGACTTGGAGACCATGCAGTCCAACTGTCATTTTGCATATGAGTAAACTGAGTCTCAGAGAAGTTAAGTGATATGCCTGAGTTCATACAGGAAGTGGCATGGTCAAAATTTGAACCCAGGTCCTCTGATTCCTGTTGTGCCACCAGCACCTAAAACGAGAATATAAATAATAAACAAAACACTTGCTTATACTTACATGACACTGTTAGCTAGAGAGAGGTTTGACTTTCTGGATTGATTTGTAACTAAGTTCAATATTACTGAGCTCCAGCTACAAATAATGGGTCCTGCGCCAAGATATGCTAGAGACCGGTGCTGATCACCATTTGGATGGGTGGACTTGTGTCAACACAAGGAAGAAAGCAACTTGAGAAGGCTATGTTGAAAATTTACTTTTAGATTCAGAACTTAGTATGATACAAAATTTTGCAAATTGTAGATTTTTCATTTTTTCCAACCTTTGAGTTTCTCGGGAATAGATGCTGGCCTTGGGACAGGAAAGGCAAACATTCCCCAATGTTTGAGCCAACAAAACCAAACCTAGCAATGGAGATTACCAATGGTTCCCTCTCAAGGTGAAAATACAATATCAATCTATCTATCAATCAGCAAGCCCTTAATTAAGTGCCAAAGGCAGCTGGTGGCACAGTGGACAGAGTACTTGGCCTTCAGTCAAGAAGATCTGAGTTCAAATCCAGCCTCAGATACTTCCTAGCTGTGTGACCGTGGGCAAATCATTTAACCTATGTTTGCTTCAGTTTCCTAAACTGGGGATAATAACAGCACCTGCTTCACAGGGTTGGGTTTTTTGGGTGTTTTTAAAAAATATTTTATATTTTATTTTTATATATATATATATTTCATTTATATTTATATGTTTGCCAATAATATGTGAAAACCATTTTCAATATTCATTTTTTAAAACTTTGAATTCTGAATTCTCTCCCCTTTTGCCTCTCCCCCTCCTTGAGAAGGCAAGCAATTTGATATAGATTATACATGTGCAGTCATGCAAAACATATTGCCATATTAGCCATGTTGCAGGGTTGTTGTAAGGAACAAATGAGAAAATGTTTGTTAAACGTGCTTAGCACAGTGCCTGACACATAGTAGGCACTATATAAATGCTTATTCCCTCTTCTTCCCTCTTTCTCCACCCCCCCCCCAAATGTGCCAGATAATGTATAAGGCACCAGGAATACAAAGGCAAAATAGTCCTTGTCCTCAAAGAGATTCCATCCTAACAAGGAGAAAATACATACATATGCATGTATATACTGAATAAATATGAAGTGAATCCATGGTAAATAAATCCTGGCAAGGAATACTGACTATTTCCAAGATTCAGTGAAAGATCATCTTGTCTTGTTCCATCAAAAATAGAATGGAAATTTTGGTACAGTATATCAGAATCTTATTTGGTGAATTTGAATACTTTTATCGATATGCCGAATATAATCTAAGACAGAGGTGTGCCAGAGAAACTGCCATGAGGTATATTAGAGAAAAGATTAGATCAGGAATATAGATAGATTTGAATCCTGGTGCCAACACTTACTAGTATGACCCTTGGGAAGTTGGTATGACCCAGTGCAAAGATACCTTCCATCCTAGGTCCCATAGCCATTATCCAGGGGAGCAACCCCTATGGAAAATTCCCTTTACCTGTCACCCCTAAGGAAGTCAAGGTATGTTAGGGGTGAGACAAGAGATGGCATGTGTCACACCAGTCAAGGCACTTCCACAACTTGACCATCATCTACTGTCAGATATTGATGGCAACAGCTCAGGGCCTGGAGTGCAAGATCCTGGAGCATAGCAATGTGCCCCTGATCACCAACTCTGGTAGCAGTCTTGACCCTGAAACCATCATTGAAGGGAGAAAACCCTCTGGAGAACTGATTTACCATTCTCACCACTACAAATACCAATCACCACTGATGGGTAGTTAATCCCAAGAGCTCCAGTAATAGGAGCAAAGCCTAGATCACTAGTTCTACTTCCAGTTCAATCCCCATAGCCATTATCCAGGAGGTCAATTACTGCAAAGAAGAGACCAATAATCCCCACCCCAAGGGAGACAGAGGAACTGCCATATGCCAGGAAAGCCAGATCACCACCACTGCCTCCTCTCAGACCCAAATGAAGATAGCTCAGGACTTACAGCCCAAGCATCCATGGCATAGCAGAGCCCAACAGATGCTGACTCTGCTTCCAGCCCAGCCATTATGCAGAGGAGTGGCCCCCATGAAAAGGTGACCTGGCAATACATTTTTTAAGGTCCTAAATAGCCACAGTTCCCAAAGATCTGGAAAAGAAATTTCTTACCACCAAAGCCCTGGGTCCAAATGGTTCAACATCAAAAATGAATGTTTTTTTAATCAATGGAAATTACATTAGAGAAGATCCACTGCCATCTTCTTTGCTGCTACAACCTAAAAATCATTGAGTCTCTCCATATGGTTTGCAGCTAGATCTCCTCCACGTGGTCACTCTCTACTAGCTGGAGATAGAATGGCAAGGCACTCCAGTATCTTTGCCAAGAAAACCCAGATGGGATCACGAAAAGTTAGACATGACTGGGAAATGAATGAACAACAAAAATTAGAAGGTGAGCTCAACTTACTATCTAACATAACAAGTGTACATGAATGAAAGGTATAAAAACTGGGAGAAGAGGGGAAGGTGCATTTCATGAATCTTATTCCTTTCCGAATGGGATAAAGGAAAGTTGATTACACTTACATGTACACATAAGACATGCAGCAGGAACTAGGTGGGAACAGGAAGTAGGGAGAGCACGGTTTATGAGCAAAGACAAGATAGATGAGGGGATAGTCATAAAACAAGCCCCAGTGTTAAAGAAAAAAGCATGGAGTAAAACGGAAAGGAAGTAAGAGTGAAGATCTATGATGGGATATAGGACAAAGGGAAGAGAAATATGGCAACAGAATGGAAATGAACAACTTCATTTACAGGTCACAAATATCAGGTGAACTCTTCTTTCCTGCTATTTTCTTTATAAAGAGAGAGTTGGGAGCAAAGAGAAGAAAAAGTGCTAGAGGACAAGATGGAGGGAAGTATACAATTAACAATTTTAACTATGAATGGAATGAACTCACACATAAAATGAAAGAGTAGAATGGATTAGAAAGCAGGATTCAATAATATGCTTTTACCAGGAGCACAATTGAAAAAAAAAGTCAAAATGAGGTGCTAGAATGAAATCTATTACGTTTCAGATGAACCCAAAAAAACAGGCTTAGCAATCATGATTTCAGGCAAAATAATAGTAAAAATAGACATGACAAAAAGAGATATATAGGGAAACTACATTATGTTTAAAGACCCTATAGGTAATGAATCACCATCAATACTTAAAATTTGTACTTAACAACATCACATATAAACCCTTAAAAGGAAAATTAATTGAATTTCAAGGAGTAAAACTTTAACAATTAAAATTGTGGACAGTGAGTGACCTTAATGTATCCCCTCTAAACTTAAATCTAATTTTAAAAAAAACAAAGAAATTAAGGAACTGAGTTGAACTTTATAAAAATTAGAAATTATAGATATCTGGTAAATATTTAATGGAAAAAGAAATGAATTTACATATTTCTTAGCTGTGTATGGCTTCTTTACAAAAGCTGAATATATTTTGGGGCATAAAAACCTCCCAAACAAATAAAAGAAATATTTACTGACCACAGTGCAATAACAATCATATTTAATAAAGGGCCTTTAAAGAAAGAATTTAAAATTAATTGAATATTAAATAACTTAATCCTAAGGAATTGGTGGGTCAAAGAACAAATCACAGAAACAATAAAAAATTTCATCAAAGAAAATTACAAGGAGACAACATAACAAAACTTATGGCATGCAGTTAATGTAGTCACTAAGGGAAAATTTATATCTCTAAATACTTTCATTAACAAAATAGAAAAAAGGATAAATTAATGATTTGAGCATGCAACTAAAAAAACCAGAAGAGCAATAAATCAAGACACACCCCCTCCAACTAAATACCAAAATAAAAGTTCTGAAAATTGAAGAAGAGATTAAGAAAACTGAAAGAAAAAAAATCCCCCAAAATTGAATTGATAAATAAAACTAGGATTTGTAGTTTTCTTGTCTTTTTGTTCTTAGTAATAGAACATGAATTTCTTGAGAGCAAGAATTGTCTTATTTTTTAATTTATATCCTCAGGGCTTAGCACAGGCCTTTGTACATAAATGCTTTTTCATTTATTTAGTGTCTGATGATATAGGTTGAAATCCCAACTTTTCTGCTTACTTCCCACGTGGACTCGGGCAAATCACAATCTCTCTGGATCTCAAGTTCTTCATGATTATGATAGATGATCTCTAGGGTTAGATCCATGATCTTATAGGCCTCTCTGAATTTCATTTCCTTCACTTCCTATTTGAACTTGAGCAAGTCTTTGGACTTCAGCTCCTTCATCTGTAAAATGAGAGGTTCGGACTAAATGACCTTTCAGATTCCCCACCTGCTCTAAATCTATGAGTATGTAACCACTTTGTTTCCTCATTTATAAGATGAGGGTAATGGCCTCTTCAATAGCCTCCTCAGAAATTGCTCCGAAACCATTAACATGGCTGAGAAATAGGAGCCATTATTGCTTGGCATATGAAGACCATTGCTATTTTCATCCTTGGTAGTCTTTAGACAACCAAAATTTTCTTTATTAATGAGATTACTTTTTAATTTGAAGATCACAAAATGTCATCTAAAAATCTTATAATTTTAAATAAACAAAGAACAAAAAGGTATCACGTCTCTATAATGTAAGATTTTGGGGAACTTGACTCTTTCAGGTTCACAAAGGGGAGCCCAGTTCACTCCAAAGGGGAGGTTACAGCTGGTTTCATAAGGTGTTTTGTTAACTCATTGAAGTATGGGAACTCGAGGTATTCTCAGGAATATCATACCAAGTGAGGAAAGGTTTGACTAGAGAGCATCCAGAAGACAACAACCAGAATGGTGGAAGGGTCATAAGATCGAGACACTTGAGGATGCTCAGCCTGGAGAGGAGAAGACTCGGCAGGAATATGATACTTAGGTTTAGTGTTTAAAAGACCATTCCATGAAAGAGGGATTTGCCTTGTTCTACTTGGCTTCATTGGACAGAAGTAGGAACAATAGGTAGAAGTTTTAAAAAGACTAATTTAGGTTTGATATCAGGAAAAACTTTCTCAATGAGGGCTGTCTCAAAGCGGGAGGGGCTACCTGAAGAGGTAGCAGTGGAAGTCTTTAAAAAATGCAGAATGACCACAGAGAAGACTTTTTTCAGGTATAGTCTGGACTAGGCAACCTAACAGGACCTTGCACTGAAATTCTGAAATTCTATCCTTGTTAGGCAACATTTGGAATATGATGTTTGGTTCTGTAAACCACCTTTGGGGCAGCTAGATAACCCAGGATGAAAGAGCTCTGAATTTGGAGTCAGGAAGACTTGAGTTCAAATTCTTCTTTATATACCTACTAGCTGTGTGGCCCCAGGAAAGTTTCCTCAATTTCCTCATCTGTGAAATAGAGAAAATAATAGCACCTTCCTCAACAGAATTATTGTGAGGATGTAAATACGGCATTTGCAAACCTCAGAATTCCATATGCTACCTTCCCTGTGTTGGGGAGTTAAATATTTCAAACAAAAAAGATGTCTCTCCCAGGTTCTGCCAGGCAAGTATAAACAAGACTTTATTTGTGACAACAAAATACTTCATTCGGCTAATGAAGTGGTAAAGTCAATGATAATTTGAAATAAAAGCGTATATTTAAAAGTGAGCAGAACAGCTGGTCATAGATGATGAAAAATTGGTTGGGTTTCCTTTCCCCCCTGGCCACTCCCAGCTCTAGTTTCTCAGGAGGCACTGAAGGAGGTAGGCCTGGGAGAGGCATACACTGGGCTGCTGCTCCTCATGAAGAGAGTGAGTTATTCAGCCTTGGACGTGCATCTGAGTTTTCTCACTGCCTTTTCCAGAGCCCCAGAGCTTGCTATGTTTTCAATTAGCTCCAGTCCCTGAAATTAATATTCCACAGCCCATTTTTATTGTGTTTTAATTTGCCCCAACAATAATGTTCAGCACATAAAATATCTCATGGGCCTTTGTTGGGCACTCAGAGAGCAAGACCATATGGCTGACCTCAACCCTTTGGGGAGTGGCCATTCAGAAGACACTTACGTGTTCCCCTCCCCACTCCAATCCCCCATCCACATGGGATGCTGTTCTCACCAGTGCTTTCTTAGTCCATGTGGTTTGGTAACTACACACTAACTGCATGTAGGAGGAAGACAGAGGGTGGGAGTAATCCTTCTGAAGCAAGGTTGTGGTTTCACTTCTGAGTTCATGGTGTTTTTTGAGTATTGGGCCTTTGTGTTAAGCACTTCCTCCCCAGGCCTTTGGGCAATGAGCTCAGAAACACTAACATGCCTCCTCGCTCTCCGTATCTCGGTCTCTCCTCTTCCTCTTTCTGATTTCGTATGTTGCTGAGGAACTCCATCAGAGCAGACAGCATTTCCAAGTAGGCCCGTGAGTCCATCTCAGGGGCAGAAGGCCGCTTAGGACAGAGGATGGCATCATAGGGACACCCATGTCCTGGAGGCAATGAGGGGTAACATTGACTTTAAGATTTTCAAAGGCCTTCATCTTGAGGTGAGGGGAAAGGAATAGCACAAATGTTATCACCTCCATTTTATAAATGAGGTCAAATAAGGCTCTCAAAAGTTAAATGACTTGTCTACGGTCACATAGTAAGTGTCTGAGACAGGAGTGTATCACATAATAGGCTTAGAGGTAAAAGGGCCTGAGACTCCATCCAATGCAAACCTTTCATTTTATAGATGAGGAAGAGGAGGCCCAGAGAGATCATAGGATCATAGGTCTAGAGTTGGGAGGGACATCAGAGGCCATGAAGCCCAACCTCCTCAAACTGACGAGCAGAATAGTAACGCAACCTGTCTAAGGTCCTACAGGTGATGCGTGACAGCTGGCACTGAAACTTTGGTCTTTTTATGAGAATTATAGATCTGGAGCTAGTGGGGACCGTAGAGGTCATCAAATCCAACCCCACTTCATTTTAGTTAATGAATCAGAGGCCCAGAGAGGCAAAAGGATTTCCCCGGACTCTTCCCACGGCACCATGCCCTAGTCTCCTGACTCCAGGTCTGGTGCTTTATTTTTATACCAGGCTTCATGACTTTCCTCTCTCTTCCCTGTTCTTTTTTTCTTCTCCCTATTTCCTCTTCCCTTGTGATAGTGTTTCTTATTTCTATTTCTTTTCCCTACTCCCTTGTTAGAGGTCCTTTGGTAGAAGGATGGACCACCTGCAACAGATATTGTAGAGAGGATCCCTGTGAGCTACAGAGGGCCATTGAGGTCTCTTCCAATACAGAAATTCTGTGATCTAGTGGCCTTCTTGCTATTCCACCCACACTCCATCTCCTAACTCCTTGTCTGTTCAACGGCTGTTTCCTTTGCATTTCATATTCCCATCCCTCCTCCATATTAGTTCCTTCATTCAGATATTACCTTCTATTTATATAGAAGATGTATGTGTGTGAATGTATGTCTATGTAACTCTTGTCCTAAAGTCTATTGGTATGGGATTTTCTCCTTATTGGTGGAGATGAAGGCCCTTCCCTACATGAGGAATGGGGTGGAGTTGGCAAGAGGTGAGAGAGTTCCAATCTTCATTAGTCCCTTTTGGGGCTTTCCAAGCAAGAGTCCCCTTTGAGTCTCCTTTCAGGACTCTTCAAGATCAATCATTTTTGGAAACTCTCCAAGTAGGAGTCCTCCTTTTGGACTTTTCAGAGGCCCATCCCCTTTGAGGACCCATCAATGAGCTTCAAGTCTTGTTCAGACACAGAATTTTGGGTGCTTTGGGTGTTCCTGGCTTCCAGCTTTGAGAGAAAAGATGGAAGAGGTCAACCCCACTCCAGGTTGCTGAAGGAAAAGATTCTGGGAAGACAGGAGATAAATGTGCAGTCTCCATCATGCATCTATTCTTGACTTGCTACTCTAGAGACTTTGGGGAGTTTCCACTTTGGCAAGATCTGGAACTCTCTCTCTCTCTCTTGGTTGAGCTGAGTTACCTCATTATCAATGGAAGAGCTCCTTCACTCTGTATTGCCTGGTATATTTTCTCTTATGTATATCTTCTCTGTTTTCTGTTTTGCCGTGATTTGGATAAATGAGTTTATTTGCTATACGTGTTCATTTTGGAACTGGTGTTAGGTGGAAAGGGATCAAGCCTTGGATATAGATCTTGAGGTTTCCCCCTTCCTCACTGAAATGACAAAGTGGCCAAAACTTAGCTTAAACCTGTACATATCCCCCATTAAAAGGGAGCAGCTAGACAGAATTCCAGTCTGGTACTCCCTCTTCCTCTGAAGAGAACAAAGTGGCCCCAACCGCTTGCTTGCCCTCTCAGAAGGAATCAAAGTCTCCCTCAGAAAAGGGTTGGTGGAGAAGAGGCTAGAGATGTCTATTTTGCCTGTCTTTGAGACACACACAAGGATAGCATCCTTGCCCATACATACGCCCCCCTCTACATATGGAACCTCAACTCTTCCATATAGATAGATAGATACACACACTTATACATATATACACATATATATATATACATGTATACATGTACATACATATATACACACATATATATATATTTCTGTGTATGTGTATATATACATACACACATTTGTGTATATAAGTGTATGTATGTATATACACACACATATACATACTTATTATATATGTATATGCACATGCATGTGCATGCACACGCACACACACACACACACACACACACACACACACACAGAGTTATCTGCATGGTATCTCTCCCAACAGAATTTAGAATGTGAGTTTCTTGAGGGAAGGGATTGTTTTGGCTTTTCTTTGTATTCTTAGCAGTTATCAGAGTTCCTCGCACATGGTGAGTGCCTAATAAACACTGACTGACTGAATGACTGGCTGATGTGGCAATTGTGTTGGTAAACTTACATCCTGGATGTGTCTGTCAATGCAAAGCCTTCCTTACCACTCAATGAATCAAGGGATACCAAATCCCCCCTTTACAAACTTCTTCCATTTGTGATTTTTGTTCCATTTTATTCTTGGAAACTTTTGTTAAATGTACATATGGTGTAAATGGCAATGGGATAGAAATTGAATTTTGATCATGATTCTAAATGGTGCTATTTTCCTACTGTTTAGAATTGAAATGGGTGCCCGTGGCCTGGTAGGTAAGAGTCCATTGATAGAGAAAGGGAGCTGTGTTTAAACACATTGACTTTCATATTTTTGCAATGGGTTTTTTGATTAATCCACAACGAATTGTTAAAGTAGAGGGGTAAATATGGAGGATTTCTGAGCTGCCTCCCACCCCCTCCAGGAGTAGGGGGGGATAGAAGGAGAGTGGAAGGGAGCACAGCTCATTGGAATTCCTCCATTGACATGCATAGTATCTATCCAGTATGGTAAGGAAAAGGACAGGATAGTTTCATTTTTGTCATTTTTCCCTCAGTACCCAGTACAGTATCTGGCACAGAGCAGACTCTTACTGAATTGAATTTTAAAAATTGTTGGAGAAGCTGAAGAGTGTAATTTCAACCAAGTTGTGGGGTCAGAGGTCAGACTGTAGAAAGGAGGTGAGTAGTGAGTGGATGGTGAGGTGATGGGAACAGCAAGTGTAGACTACTTTTTCTAGAAGTTTAGTTGTAAGAAGGAGAAGGGGTAGTGCATGAGAAGAGGGGGGAGCAGAAATGACCAGGTTGTTAGGATGCTCCAATTTCTCTTAAACTGGTTCACATACTCCTAGTTCCTCCCCCACCAACCTTGTCCAAGTCTCCTTTGCATCCCACAAAGTGGGAAAAGTTGGTATCGAGGAGATCAAATGAACCTGGGTGAGCAACCTCATATTCTGATCCCCTCCCCTGGCGGCCCAGAGAGGGGGCAGCATTCCCTTAAGGCGGCACCGTACAGTTCACCTTTAAGTTCTGGGCTGCTTTCCCCATGGGTGATGCCAACAGAGGCTCTCCCAGGCTCCTTGGAACTCAGCTTGCCCAGACAAAGGACAATTGAGGCCCAGTTAGTGCTCGGATTTACTGAGAATTAAACCAGTGACAGATACCATCAAAACACAGTTCACTTGTGACCTTTCACAGCCAACGAATTGGACAGATTTTCCTTTGCTGGGGATTGAATTTAAAACTACTTCCCAGGAGTGAAAGGTCAGCCCAGGGAGGTATAATATCCACTTAAACACATCTAAATAGAACGATTTAGCATCACAATGAATGGGGGTTATATTTAGCTGATTTGGGAAGCTATCTGGCTAGGATGGATTGGGGGTGGTAGGCTAGGAGGAGGGGTGGAAAGATCCTCCATCAGCCTGTCTGGAGAAGCAGTGGAGTAGAAGCGGGGGCAAGGTGAAGTTTCTGGACCAAATCTGTCCAGTGAGTCCACGTCAGTTTTCCCAGCATTTACAGTCTTCTGAATGGGAGGTAGAATCACATAAAGGTTATATTGTCCTCTCTGTGCACACATGCAATTCCCATTAGCATTACTGGAGCTAGATGGGCTCCAAAAAGAGAATATACCCTCAAATAACTTTCATGGAGGTTTTGATTTCTTGATATGTATGAGGTGAAAGCAAATTAGTCAAACCAAGCTTTGATAACAACTGCATTCTTCCCCATGGAGGAAGAATAAAAGAGACAAATCATTGGCACTTCCCCCCCTCCTACACACACACACACACACACACACACACACACACACATGCCACCCCCCACTTGATATGCCCCTACCTGCCATTTTCCTAATTTCACTGACTGCTGTGAACCAAGAGATAGTTGGGAGGGGAATGGGAGTGGGGAACTTTCTTTAACTCTGCACAATAAGGGCTCTGACATTTGAGAGCAAGTTGGGGGCCGTAATTGGTCACCTTCTCTCTTCTGAATCTCACCTCACCTGTCCATCATCCATCCCGAAACTTGAGGCATGTAACTGCAGCCACTGGGAAGATTCCAAGAGCTACAGCATCACAGATCAGAGGGCAGTTAGCAGACATTACTTGTGTGTGTGTGTGTGTGTGTGTGTTTAAGGAGTTGGTGGGGAAATGTGAATATTTAACTGAAGACATTTTAGAAATCAAGGTCCCAGTAAGTTTAGAGTGAGGACCGTCTCAATGGAACACTGTTTGTTCCTGCCATGAGAGATTCAAAATACTTCTCTCCCAGGCTAAGTGCTATTTGATAGGAGACCCACTGTTCTTCTTGTACTCCAGGACCCTGTCTTCTGCATAATGAACTGAAACTCTAGGTCTACAGTACATTTCTGTGGTGATGTTGCAAACCTCATCATTCCCGACCTTAGAGATTCAGGTCAAACCTTGGCTTGACAAAACTGACCATCTACATTGTCAATAGAGTCTTTTTATGAAAAGTTGACTTCAATGTCCCTCTTCGCTTCTATTTCTTGGAACTCTTGGTTTCATTTAAGATTTGATTCAAATGCCACCTTCCACATTTGTATCAAGAGTTGCTTTGTATCTGTTTTATATATTTTGTGTACTTAAATATGTGAATGTCTTCCCAGCTCTTAGAATGTAAGCTCCTTGACGTTAGGGACTTTTGCCTTTGTATCCCCAGTACCTAGCATAGTACCTAGTAACTATTTATGGATGTCATGTAGAAGCGTTTGCAGTGTTCTGGGGTTTGATGAAATCAGCACAATATCAAAGACAAACTAGAGCATCTAGATTATCTCACCACCAAAAGGAATCTCTCTTTAATATGGCCTCTATACAGGTTATTCTCCATGACTGCCATGAACCCTTTTGAGGAGTGTACATTCTCTTATTGTTATGCATCACTGGACATTAATAATCAGTCTTAATACCTAAAACAGGAAAGGATAAAACAAAAAAAGAAAACTATAGCTCCATATATCAAATCAAAAGATGTTAATAATTAGAGGATTATTTACCAGCTCTATCTGTATAGTTTCAAGGATATTTGTATGACTTTTAACATTGCATTGTTGTATCTTTTTAGAAAACAACCTTTAAGGAAGTACCTTCCTCACACTGAGTAAATGAGGTATGCCACTCACAAGTGTTATTATTTTTCAAATGTTGTAGTGCTTAGTAAACTATAAACCATTTGAAAAACATTACTGGATTCATAGTAGCTTTTTGTCTTCATTCATTTTCTCAATCAATGGCCACCCATAAAACAATTAGCTCATGTGAGGAATCTTAGCAGGTTTGTTTTGTTTTAACCTTAAAAGAGGGTCCTCATATCACAAATGGTCAATAACCACTGATAAAGTCCAGTTCCCTCGCTTCCAGGTCAAATGATTACTAAGGTCCCTCCTAGCTCTTAAGGTCTGTGATAACATTTGGAAGATTATACCAATGTGCTTCCTCTTGTGCTCACCTATCAGAAAGGAAAAAAAAACAAGATTTCCAAATTGTTGGACACTCCTGCCTATTTCACCAAGAAAGGAAAATGTGCTTTTTTGGTGGAAAGATGGTGATGAAGAGATAGTACATATTCTGGAGTATGAAGTAGTGCTTCTGACAGGTACCAGGTTTTATCTGAAATTCCCTTTCATCCTTTGAACAAGCATGAGAGAAATAGATGGGAACCTTGAACTCAATGGACAAATAGGTAAAGTATATCCTCTGAGACAATTATTAAGATCACTAGTGGAAGGTGGAACCAAGATGGCAGAAACACAGGAATAAATATTGGGAGTCCTCTTCACTCCTACAACTTCTCCAAATGGATCAAGAAACACATCAGACCAAACTCTGATTGGGAAATTAAAACAAAAATCACTATGAGTCATTTTTCCAGCCAAAGTTGTCATAGGGAGATAGGCAGAGAGTTCTACAGACCCTAAGGGTAAGGCCTGGCTAAGAGCACCCTTTGTGAAGCATTCCAGTAGTGGGAGAGGCTATACAAGAGGACTAGAAGAGGTCCCAGATCCAGCAAAAAGGAACCTAAACTTGTGAAGGGTGAAGGAATAGGTGCCAACTACCTGTTCTATGGCTCATTCTTCAATTCTGGGTCACAGATCCAGGGTGTACTAAGGAGAATCAGCAATGGAGAACCTTCACTTAGGGGTGGTGTTCCAGTGTAAGAAGCAGAAGAGGGCTATGTATCCAGTAAGAAGTAAGTTAAGAGGTAAAGAACAACAGTATGGCTTAAACCCCCAGGAGTACAGCAGGGTCTCAATTTCAGCTTATCACCTGTAGAGGAGTAACCAGAGTAAAAAATGCCAGCCAAAGGGAAGCCTGCAGTTCTATGATCCCAAACCATAAGACCTTCCCAGCTGGCTGATAGTGGCTTAATCCAGCAACAATCTACTGCAAGTTCAAACAGTGCAAGCCCACAGGCATGTAGCTGAGAGACAAACCTAGGTCAGGAACTGGCAGAGCTCAGAACAGGAGGGCAGAAGTCAGACTTTGCTCTGGATCAGACCACTCTTGGACCACTGAGAGCTTGCAGATCCCCAGCCCAGGCTAACCCTGGGAGCCTGGAATAATATGATACTCAGTAGCCCAAGATTGAAGCAACAAGCCACAAGAGCTCACATGCTCAAGCAGACAATGTGTCCAGAAATGCACAGATCCCAGTCCTAACACAAAATCTGAAGTCAGGAACAAACAAACCAACAAAAAAAGAACACCACTATAAAGAGCAATGGTGACAAAGATGCTCAAAACACAAAGCCACTAGAAAAGAATGACTCCAAAACATCCATAAGTAAAGTCTTAAAAATACAGTTTGAGCACAAATCAAATAGAAGCATCAGAAGAGAAGGAACAAGAGTTTTTAAAAGACTTTAAGGTGTTTTCTATAAAGAAATGAAAGGTAGAGGAAAAATTGGAAAGGAAATAAGACTTGTGGAGGAAAGAATTGGAAAGGGAAGTAAATAGCAGCTTGGTACAAGAAATACAAAACCTTATCCATGCAACTAACTTCCAGAAAATTAGAATGGACCAAATAGAAGTTAATGACTCCTTGAGACAATGAGAAATATTAAAGCAAAGTCAAAAGCCTTAAACAAATAGAAGAAAGTATGAGTTATCTCATAGCAAAAACAACTGACCTGGAAAAAAGATCAAAGAGAGATAATTAAAGCATCATTATATGTAAAAGTCACAATCAAAAAAAAATAAAGAAGCTTAGATATCATATTTCAAAAAATTACAAAAGAAAACAGCCCAGCTATCTTAGAACCAGTGAGCAAACTGGAAATGGAAAGAAACTAAAGAAATAAAAAGAAATAGAAACTCCTGAGAGAAACTCCACAATGAAAACTCGCAGGAAAATCATAGCCAAAATTCAGAGTTTCCAGGTCAAAGGGAAAATCTTACAAGTAGCCAAAAAGAAAGAATTCAAGTATAGACAAGTTACAGTTAGGATCACACCCAATTTAGCAGCTACCACTATACAGGGGTGGAGAGCTTGGAATACAATATTTTAGAAGGCAAAAGATAAAGGTTTGCCTCCAAGAATAACTTATCCAGCAAAACTGAATATAATCTTATCGGGGATGGGCATTTTTAATGAAATAGAAGACCTCCAAACATTCCTGATGAAAACACCAGAGCTGCATAAAACTTTGAAGGGCAAACACAGGTACCAAGAAAAACAAAAAAGGTAAATATGAGCTAACAATCATAAGGGACTAAACAGGATGAGCTGTTTACATTCTAATATGGGAGATGATTCACATGTGCCCT
Organism: Phalanger gymnotis; assembly: GCA_028646595.1. Classification (NCBI taxonomy): domain Eukaryota; kingdom Metazoa; phylum Chordata; class Mammalia; order Diprotodontia; family Phalangeridae; genus Phalanger; species Phalanger gymnotis. The sequence continues at coordinate 32,679,123 of CM053626.1, forward strand.
CTGAACTCTATCATCATCAGAGGCCATAAAGTAAGTCTAATTAGATACAGGGCCTGGGAATGGTTCTCATATCTTGATGACTTTAAAGAAGAATGGAAAAGATGAGGAAAAGGAATTCACTAAGGACCGAAAGAAAGAGGAATTTGGGGGGAAAATTATCTTCCACAATCAGGATGCACAAGCAAAAGTCTATACAAAGAAGGAGGAAGGATCAGAGGGACAATGTGGCATTTGAACCTCACTCTCATCTGAACTAGCCAAAGAGAAAACATACACACACACACACACACTCACTCACTCACTCACTTGACTACACCCTCATGGAATTCTTCACTCTACAAGATCACATCAGCCCTGTACTTGCCTCCTCAACACCCTCTGCCCCTGGGGCCTCTCTCTCTCTTTGATTGGGGAGTGGTGACTCTGCTTAAGAAGGAATCCCAGGTCAACCACCTCTTCATTTCCCAGGCAGCTGTACTCTACTGAACTTTTCCATCATCTCCCCACTTCCTCTTTCCCTTTCTGTCACACTATGCTGCTTCTCTGCTTGTATGTTACCTTCCTCCAAATAGATTGTAGACTGCTTGAGGGCAGGACTGTCTTTTGACTTTCTTTGTATCCCTAGCCCTTAGCACAGCCTGGTACATAGTAAGTTCTTAATGTCTATTGATTGATTGACTAACATTTGGGTACAGAAGTACATTTCACACAACGGGGAAATGAGAGGGAAAAAGGAGAAGGGGTGGGGAAGAGAAAGGCTAGATTAAAGGAGCGATGGGTCCTAAGCAAAACAAATTCTAAGGATATACAAAAATATTTATAGCAGCTCTTTTTTGTGGCAGCAAAGAATTGAAAACTGAGGGAATAGCCATCAAATTGTGGAATGCCTAGAAAAAAATAGTATTTAAATGTGATAGAACACTATTGTGCTGTAAGAAATGATAAAAGGAATAGTTTCAGAAAAACTTTGGAAGACTTATATAAACTGCTACAGAGTGAAGTAAGTAGATCCAGGAGAGCAGTTTATAAAATGACAAGGAAGGAAGGAAGGAAGGAAGGAAGGAAGGAAGGAAGGAAGGAAGGAAGGAAGGAAGGAAGG
>CM053626.1:32680721-32705567 GCA_028646595.1 Phalanger gymnotis
ACCAACAGACAGGGTTCTACTGCTTGAATAAAAGCAATACTGCTATATACACTTTACATACATCACTGGATCAAGAGAGCCTTTACCTATGAGCAGTGGGAAAGCTCTGAACATACAGCTACTCAGAGTCTCGACCAGGAAATCACAAATCCTTCTTGTAAGCAAGCCCCCAAAGCAAAAGCTCACCTCTCAACATATATACTCTTTCAGCTAATAGGCTCAGAGCCAGAAGGCATCACAACCCTCCTGACTCAGTGCCTAATTAGTAAAAGGTGTATAATCCTTCCTACAAGCAAGCAAGCTTCCCTTAATGGGCTCCACCTGAGGCCTATTGATGGATGGGGAAGATCTTATTCCCCATTAACCTTACAGGAATCTGTGGCATCGGGTTCTGAAACTCTCAGCCCACAAACAGTAAGGTGGTCAGATAACTGGTCAGATTACATTGCATTGCCCATATTTAGATCCAGATTGCAGTCCTGGATCACAGTCCGAGGGAGCACTAGTATACCAGAGCTTGCAGCCAAAAGGGAGTGGGAATCCTGGTCACAGTTCCAAGGTGGAAAAGAGTGTTTGTGGTCACTCACAGACCAGAGGCACAGGCCAGGAGAATAGTAAAGATACCTCTCCTTATACCATTTTGGAAGAACTGAAAATTTACAGGCCCCCAGAACTAGCTCTGAAAACAGCTGCACAAAAACCTGAAGCTTGGGACAGTGCCTCTTCCACCCCAGGAGCAGAGCCCAACTTTAACTTCAAGTCAAAATTTAAGAAATAAGCTGTGAAAATAAGCAAACAACAAAAAAGAACTTAACCTTAGAAAGTTGCTGTGGTGACAGGGAAGATCAAAACATAAACTCAGAAGAAGACAACCAAGTCAAAACTGCTACACCCAAACCCTCCAATAAAAATATGCATTGGTCTCAGATCCAAAAAAGAATTCCTGGAAGAGCTCGAAACTGATTTTAAACATGAAATATAATGGAAGCATTGGAAGGAGTTTGGTACTTTCCCCTCCAGCCTTCCAATCAGAGGGGAGAGAAAGCTGAGAGAAGTGGAATTAGTCACAGCTTGAGTCAGCAGCATTGTGATATGATTAGATCACCTGTAAAGCAGCCTTCTACCATCCTTCCACTGTAACTTTCCTTTGTTTTCTGGTTCTATTTATACCAAGAACATCAAAATTAATACAACTTCATTCTTCTAGTAGAATGTCCTCTCACTGGTCATTGGACAAGCATATCACATTTAGCATATCAACCATTAGGTTACTATTTATTTTCTGTTATTTCTAGTATTTGGTTGTTTCAGTGGTATCTGACTTTTTGGCCCCATTTGGGATTATCTTGGCAAAGATACTGGAGTTGTTTCCCATTTCCTTCTCCAGCTCATTTTACAGATGAAGAAACTGAGGCAAAGTGACTTGCCCAGGGTCACATAGCAAGTGTCTGAGGCCAGATTCACACTCAGAAAGACGAATCTTCCTGACTCCAGACCCAGTACTCTATCCACTATAATACTATTTTCTTAAATCTTAAATCTTAAAAACTGTGTGATTCTTAGCATCTTTTTTCTGACATTCTCACATTACTGCAAAAGCAGATGCAGGATGGAGCATCATTTTATACTTTCCTTTCATGAGAGGCCATAGCCAAAGGATTCATTACCAAGGTTCCACCCAGATGGAGAGTAACAACTCCATCCTTAGCTAGACTGGTCTTTGGAGAACAGTCCCAGTCTGTCCCCAAGGCCATCCTCCTAGTCTTGGCAGCATGGTAGAACCTTACTTTACTTTACTACCATAGTCTTTATCTTCATGGTATGTTGAAGCAACAAAGAAGGGCTTTGATGGATAAGCTCATGAAAACTCATTTATTGTATATTATTGCATGTTATAGTTACCTATATTAATATCTCATTCTCTCCTATTAGATAATAATGGCCACGAGAGCAAGGATCATGTCTTATCTTAATACTTTGTCTTTTCCAGCTCCTGACAATATGCTCCATACAAAGAAGTCACTTAATAATGTCCATTTTGTTGTTGCTGTTCTGCATTTTATGAAATAAGTCAAAGTTTGGAAGTTTAAATATTAAGGAAAAAACTAGAAGGTAAAAAAAAGCTGTTTTCTGTCAGTATATTATAGTTGTTTCTCCAAGTGCACTTTTATTTTGAAAGGAAATCATCTGAATCCTAAATCATTAGCTTCTAGAGTCATTCAAAACCAGATTGTCAGAAACGTTTCTATTATTAGCCATCAACAGCTGTCTGTCTCCTCCAAAGTTCTGTTGAAATCAGTGAAGGACTCCATTTTGGGACAAGACGAACTCAAACTATGTTGATGTGGAGGCACCACTGTCTACCACAAAGAAAAGGAACGTGGCACTCCGAGTGATGCTGAAGTAGTTTGTCCAGTTGCTGCTAGAGCCCAAGGGGAGGAGTGGAGTATGAACACCATCAACACCTTACACATGTAAGCAGCCTTCTTCTCTGCCTTTCCAATCCACCGATCAATCAATCAACCCATAAGCATTTACAGAGCAGTGGGTGGCAAATTAACGAGAGAGCACAGATGAGAATCACATAGTACAGACAAGCATGGATAGGCTATGATCTGCATCATTAGAGGGAATAAATAAATCAGGGAGATCCTCCATCTGTTGGAGTAGCGGTATGTTGGATAATGGACCTTGTGCTCAGCTGGGCCGGGAGAGAGGAAGTAATCTAACCAAGCCAGGGTACGAGCCAATTGTGGACACTCTCCACTGGCTACTCCCCAGTTTTGCTATCAATATCTGTTTAATTCTTTGTTATTCTTAACGACCAGTACCATTTTCCTGATGCTAATTTACATATAAAAGTAAATAGCTATATAAATTGTGGCAAAGAAAACAACTTGGTTTTCTATGCCATTACTTGAAATATTAAAAAGGTGGGTTCTGAGAGTCTGATACCCACTTCCTAAGAAGGGTAGGGCCAATGAGTGCTGGTAATTACAGGCAATGAACAGGGCTTGAGAGATGGAATGCTCCTGTGGAAAATTAGCATTGCTCAAGGCACAATCTTTGGTGATGCCAGTCTAATTGAAGACAGAATTAACTGGATGACCAAATCCAAGAGGCTAGATAGGAGGAAGAAAGAATTTCCAGAAGGAATCTAAAGCTGAAGAAGGCAATACAGAGGAGCAAACTATGAGGAGGTATCAGCCAGATAGACTGCTCTGTGTGGTCTCACAATTGGAGATGGTCTTTTATGGAAGCAGTAGCATTGCACCAGTGTCCCTTTGGGCCTAGACATCCTGCCAAGGGCACATCTACCCTCCAGGGGGACATCTGCCCACCAAAGGGGCATCTTAGAAAGAGCCAGTGTGACATAAAAAATGGAACATTGGACATGGAGTCAGAAGGACCTAGGCTGCAATCCCCCTTTGTATACTTACTAGCTGTTTGACAAAGAGCAAGAAACTTAACCTTTCTCTGCCTCAATTTTTCCATCTGTAAAATGGTGTTGTTAATTCCACTTAGCTCCCTGGAATATTGCAAAAATCAAATGAGATGATAGAGCTTTATAAGCCTTAAAGCCCAACCTCAGTCTGTCATTATTAGTCATGTGTTTTTCAAAGAAAGTGACCGAAAAATGACCCCCAAAATGGCAAAATGGGAGACTATTGAAAGACCAAAGGTGTGACATAGAAAGGATGGCAGTGGAGAGAGTAAAGGAAAGAGTAATCTTCGGGAGAGAACAACAGGAATGAGGGTCAGGAATAGTATTTATTGTTTCTAGTGTCTGCCAAATATTGATTATTGGTTAAAAAAACAAAATGAAGAGAAATAATGTAGAATAGAAGTAGGTCAAAAGCTACTCTTAGAGTCCTGGCTGGATCTAAGTCTCACCTCTGATAGGTACTGACCATGTGATGCAAGGGGCAAGGCATTAACTGCCAATTGTGTCCCCCCGATCCAAGCCCCAGGGTTGGCACTCTATCCACTGCACCACATAGCTGCCCGCCTTAGATGTTCCACTCCTAGGTTTCATAGGATTGTAGCTTTAGAACTGTAAGGGAACTTAGAGGTCATTCAGCCCAACCTTTTCACTTCCTGTCCCCCCCCAACCTTCACCCCTCAGTGATTCTGAAGAGGAGAAGTTGCAGGAAAGGTAGCTATGTGCTTTAGGAGAGGAAGTTCCACATTGAGAGTTCCCAACAAGTGAACTTGGCATTATAAAGTTGTAGTAGGGGTTCCTCTGTAATGACCTAAGGCCCCCTTCCCTTCCAGTTGAATTCTATGAGACACAGAGTGATATTATAAAAAGAAGGCCAAATCTGGAGTCAGAGAATTTAAGTCCAAACTACCCATATGACCTTGGGAAATTAAAAGGTTGGGTTGAATGACCTCTAAGTTCCCTTCTATTTCTAAATCTACAATCCTATGAAACCGAGGAGTACAACATATGAGGTAGACAGCCAGGTGGCACAATGGATAGAGTGCTAACCCTAGAATCAGGAATACCTGAGTTCAAATCTAGCCTCAGATGCTTACTAGCTGTGTGATCCTGGGCAAGTCATTTCACTCAGTTTTCTCATCTATAAAATGAGCTGAAGAAGGAAATAGCAACCCACTCTAGTATCTCTGCCAAGAAAACCCCAAATGGAGCCTCAAAGAGTCAGACACAACTCAAACCACTCAACAACAATAAACATATGAGTCTGGACATTTGCCCTTCAGCTTAGTCTGAAACTACATTACTTTGATGCCAGACTGCGTGTGGCCACCTATTCATCAGAATTGCACAAATACTAAAAACCTTAGGTTCAACAGATTTATAGCTACAAGGGACCTTCAAGTTCATTGAGTCCAATCTTCTTCATTTGGCAGAAGAGGAAACTGAAGCACAGAGGAATCAAGTCATTTGCTCAAGGTCACACAGGACATAAGGAACCAAACCAGCATTTGAATTAGTTGTTGTTGTCATTCAGTTGTTTTCAGTCTTGCCCTTTCTTCACGACCCCATTTGGGGTTTTCTGGCAAAGATACTGGAGTAGTTTGCTATTACCTTCTCTAATTTATTTTATAGATGAGGAAACTAAGGCAAACAGGGTCGAGTGACTTGCCTAGAGTCACACAGCTAGTAAGTGTCTGAGGCTGGATTTGAACTCAGGAAGATGAGTCTTCCTGACTCCAAGCCTGGTGCTCTGTGCTTTAAGGCACCACCTAGCTGCTCTTTGAATTAGTAACACTGAATAAATATGTATTAACTGATTAAAACCAGGCCCTTCATTCACACTGGAAGAGCTATTTAGGACTTTAAAAACTCATAGGTATGACTTATCCATCACCCTAATGATAAAAGATGCACATAGCATACTTTGCCCCAGTTATTTAAGGAACAAGTAACCTTGTGAAATCACTGTCCCTCTCAGCTTCCCAATACGTTAAATGAAGGAGTTGAAATGGAGGCTTCTACAGATAAAAATCAAAGTCTAGGTATTGTTTTGCAGTGAGAATGGTGGACATGGAATTCTGCATAACTGGAAAGAATTCTTATGAAGCTAATATTAGAGTTTTAGGATCTCTGAGTTTTAAGTAGCTGTAAATAAAGCCTAAAAACCAAGACCAATACAATATACCCATCAGTTGTTCATTCAGCCTTTTCTTGAAGGGGAAGACTGAAGGAGATGGAAGAGCCCAGGCTGATTCCAAGATTGCGGTCCACTAAAAGCCTCAGAGCTTTTATTAAGTGAAATTTCACATGAAACTATATTAAACAATATATGTATATGCATTCATATGTAGCATATATTTGAATCCTCTAGCCTTTATATTCCACTTTTCTCAAAATATTCTGTGACACTTTTATATGAGAATTTCTTCATAGTCAAAATTAATACTCTAAATTCATTTTCGATGCTCCAAACAAAAAATCATCACCAAGTGTCTACTTCAGGCTTTAAGGTTGACATGTTAAATCCTGCTAAGGTAATAATTTTGTTAGGTTTTTTTCCCTTATCGATGCAACTAGAAATTAATTCTCTGTCATTTCTAACAATTAGCACTCTTGGTATTTTTCTGAAATAAAGATTACATTAGATCAAAATCACTTCACTTTTTTGCAAGGCTAAGTAATAGGATAGTGGCAATAAGCCTGTCCCGTGAGATGCTCTGCATAGATAAATAAAACATAATTCCCCATTTATTCCTAATAACCAATTTATGTCATAGGAGCATAGATTTAAGCCAAAAGGGGTCTTAGAAACCACTTGGTAAAAGCCCCTAATTTAAGGGGGGGTTTGAGTGACTTGCTGAAGATCACACAGGTAGTAAGTTTCAGAGCTGCAATCAGAACTCAGTTCTTCTCACTACAAACCGAGTCCTCTCTCCTCTATGCTGGTCATTCTGGATTTTGTTTGCTTGTTTGTTTACTTCATAGGCAATGATGATGGTGATGAATAGTACTTATTTGGCACTTTAAGATTTGCACAATGTTTTAGATCGATTATCTCATTCGATCCTCACAACAATCCCATGCGATAGAGGCTATTATTATCCCCATTTGGCAGATGAGCAAACTAAGGCAGACAGAGGCTGAGCAATTTACTCAGTTTCTGAGGCAGGATTAAAACCCAAGTCCTCCTGACTCCAAGTCCAGAAATCCACTATGCACAATGGGGTGCAACCACACCTATGCCACCATCCTGTTACTGGGTGCTGTTATTGTGGAGCTTCTAATGCAAACTCTACCTTCCCCACCAATAACCGTAGGAATATGTACTCTCAAGAATGAGCAGATGCTTCCCCCAACATGGACGCACTTGGGATCAGACAGTCCACTCCATCTTCTATCCCCCCACCCCAAGCTGAATTTGCTTCAAATGACTAGGTGGTGCAGTGGATATTGTGCCAAGTCTGGAATCAGGAAGACTCATCTTCCTGAGTACAAATCTGAACTCAGACACTTACTAGCTATGTGACCCTGGTCAAGTCACTTGACCCTGTTTGCCTCAGTTTTCTCATCTGTAAAATGAGCTGGAGAAGAAAATGGCAAATCACTCCAGTATCTTTGCCAAGAAAACCCAAATGGGGTCACAAAGAGTCAGAAATGACTGAACGATATACCACTTAAAACTTTGCTGCCAGAACTCAGGTTCCTTTGGAGACTTAGATATTCCCATGTCCCTTCTAACTATAGATCTATGATCTTACAACCTCATGGTCATTTCCACACCATCACACGGTATCAAAGGAGGGTATTTGTAGAGATTCAGATACATTTGTGGATGTTTGGGCTTAGTGAGTTGCCCAGAGCACAAAGAACTTAATACACACCAAATGAATGGACTATGGTACCTGCAGCCTGTCCGGTCTGACAAATTTCATGACTATTCAGGATGATCAGATGATCCAGTAAATAACAGAAATCAGTACTGATCAAGAAGAATGGCCAATACAAATGGACCAATGACCAAGAATCTGGGAATCCCACTGCATTTAGAAAGTTCCCAGTCTTCAGATTTCATTGTTAAGGGCTCAGTTTCAAGACACCTTCCCAAATCTTCAAGCAAAGCCACGATTTTGATGCATGCTGTAGGACCAAGCTCTAAAGAGTCTCTTCTCCAAAGAAACTGAGGCATAACCCTTTCCCAAACAGCCTTTCCTTATCTCAACTTTTTCTATAGTTCCCTATCTTTTAAGTGGCCAGCCAGAATTCTCACTTGCCTTTCATTTTCAAAGACACCACATTTGCCAGTGACAGAATCGAAATGTTCTTGTTGGCTGTACTTGGCATTGTCTCACAAGTGACATATTTTGGATCAGATTTTGTTTAGATGACAAAATGAAATCACTCAAAAGGAGCTCATTCTGGTCTATTGGGTAAATAATAATATGGTTTTCAAAAGAAAAATGTGTGAATACATATTTTCCTGACAGACTGAAATGCTTCAGAAGAGGCAGTTTTGTTCTCTTGGGGATATAATATATAAGTGTGTGTTTTTAAAAAGCAAACTTCTTGAATGTGCACTTAGCCCAGCCACCCCAAAGGATCCAAGGTAGTGATTCCAAGATCTCAAATAAGTACTACCCATTTTGTAACTTTCTATTAAAACAAAATAGAAATAAAACAAGAATATAACCTACATTATGCATACATTTTTACATAAACCTGTAATAGGGATATAGATAGGTATTAATCATACCTACCTATAACCAAAAGGCATAAACAGAGGTTCAGAAATAATGGTGGGACATCCCTTTAATTTCCTGACAGTAATTTTCCCTTCTCAGTTTCCCACGTCAGCCTTTCCTACATGTTCTTAGTTAAAAGCCAGGCTCAACTGTAATTCTCCTTTTGGTCCCACCTTGAATTCCCAACCATCTCAGCCAGGGAGATCAGCCAAGATGATGGAGTAGGAGAAAACAGAACAGTCCGGCTCTTCCCCACAACTATTCCAGCAAAGACCTAGAAAGAACATCTAACTGAGGTAGGATCAGAAAATCCAAGGAAAAATAAGAGTAAGTCATTTTTCCAGTCTAGGTCAGCATAGGGAAATGGAAAGAAGATTGGGTACTGGGGACAGCCTAGGCAGAAAGATGCTATATGGAGCCAGCAGCAGGGACTGAACCAGGGCTTACTGCTGCATATAGAGTAAGAGGCTATCCCAGATCCAGGGACAGGCCTGATGCTGTGCAGAGAACAGGAACAGGATCCAAATGAGAGCTCTTTCTCTCCTACCTCAGAGCAGGATCTCAGATCCAGTACGGACTGAGGACGGGTCCTGTACCTGGGTGTCTACCTCAGGGCAATGAGTGGTTGTGGGCCTGCAGCTGAGTAATCAGGGAAAGCTACTCAGAAGCAGTTCTGTCATTCTCAACTTGTAGAACCTTCTATCAGGCTATCGGGGCTGAGGCCAGCCATTCCTGAGATCCTTGGAAAACATAGTACTCAGTATCAGGAGAAACCAGCACCAGGATTCCAGAGAATACAAGTCAGGATGGAATAAGGATCCAACATACCTTCAAGAAGTGTACAGAGTTTAGACCTTCTCACAAAATTCAGAACACTGGAAGAATGTGTATTTTTAAAAATCCTACCATAAAGAGTTAAAATGACAGGGATGCCCAAGACACAAACCTAGAAAAAGAGATTAACTCCAAAAAGTCTACAAGCAAAGCACCCCCCCCAAAAAAACTAGCTTGACTACAAGTCCAACTAGAATTGCCAGAAGAAATAAATCCAGAGACTTTTTTAAGAGTTTAAAATAATTTTATAAATGAAATGAGAGTGAATGAGAAAAGAATTGGGGAAAATATGAGAATTTTTGCAGAAAAGATTTGGAAGGAGAATTAGTAGCTTAATATAAGAATTACAAAATCATACCCTAACAACAGATGCCTTAAAAACTAGACTGGATCAAATATCTTAGCTAGTAATACAGAACTTAAAAAGGTTAGCTGCTCTCTCAGGAGAATGCTGAAGACATCTGGTTCCCTGCACTGAATTCTGAGAAAGAAACAAAACAAAGGAAAGGCACCCACCACCACCATGCTTCACCTCTTCCATGGCTGCTGTCAGGCGCCTTCCCAGATCCTTAAGATTCCTCCATCTGTGGCATGGGTTTCTGGGAGGCAGAAAGCAGGCATCCAGTCTAGGCTCAAGGATGGGGTAAAGACTATCATATGTCTTTCTGCCGCTTCGAGAAGATCCCTGTGGTGTCCAAGAGGCCACCACCCGCTCTCACATAACTGCCCAATACCCCAAAGCCAGCCCTCTATGTTACTTTGACTGGATTGGTCCCCTTGTGGCCCCAGCCCTGATATGATGATGACCAAGACCTACGTACCCATATTGGCATTTACTCAGATGGCCTATGGAGCCAGCTTCCTGTCTTCCTGTCAGGTGGGGATTCACTCTGCCAGAAGATAGTCCAGCCAAGACAGATATCATGAATTTAGCCTGCAGTGGGGCCCCACTGGTGTTTTTGTGGTCTGCCTTCCTTATTTCTGAGGGACTCACTAAAGCCATTGTCATGGTGCTTGTGGGCTTTGGGGTGGCATACCCAATGAAGTCTTCCTCCTGTCCCATTATCCTGACTGGTTCAAAGCCTTAAGAATAGTAGTGACTCTTGTGGCATTTTTTTCTATTTGTAGCCACTTTGATAATTAAAGATTTTTATCCAGAAATTGGCATTAAACGGCCTGGTCAGGCTGAGTGAAGCTCACTCTTCTGACAAATTGTGAGAAGGCAGGCTATTAAGAACCTCCTTCACATGCTCACATAGGTTACTTCTTGTTTTCTTTTTGTAATTCCTGCATCTAGTGATCACCTCCCCAGCCCCCAGAAATCATGTCCTTTCATTATAGTTGCCTAAGGCTCTGACCCACAGTACTGCCATAGGTGTCCGTAGGCTGGTACTTACAAATTTATTTCTGCTATTTATAAGTGAATTGTAAAGAGTTTTTAAGAAGAACAAATAAAGACCACAAAGCATCCTTTGGCAAGGGCATTGTGGCTCCTGGGAGATTGATTTCTGTGCCCATGGGAGAGAACACCCTGGTTACATGGTAGCTTCTGAGACTTCCACAGGATGCTCCTGGGAATTGCCCTTTGGCATTTAGCTTGCCTGGTCATTTGAGCTGGGTGCTTGAACTGAACTCCCTCCTTGTGGAATTCCTTCTTTCTGCCAGAAGGCAGAAGCATTGAGCTCTGTGTGGAAGGCCATAGAACACCCCCGGAGCACCAAAGGGCCCATGATTACCAATGCGGAAAGCCACAAAACCTTAAGATCATTGGCCCTGGGCTTTCTTAGCAGAGGCAAAGGCTCTCAATTTGGTTCTCAAGTAATGGCCCTTCCTGTGAGGGGGAAAGGGAAGCATTGAGTGTGTATGGAATACTTCACTATGGAATAATGCATCCAGTTTTTTATTTTGGTAGAAATACATATGAAGTCTGGTTCCCATCAAACTCCAGAAATTCTTATGAGGTTGCCGTAAGACATGGGGTCTGTCCCTTTGCTAAGAGAAACCCCAGACCAACAGCCACATTGAGACACATGAAGGACAGACAAGAGGCCTCCCTGGGGTGCTATTTTCATCTAATGGCTTTCTTTTTACCCCTTTCCCACAGTGAACCAGAGGAATCTTCAGATCTCTTAAGTCTTCCAGAAGGAACGATGAAGCAGGTAGCTGGGCAAAGCCTGGCATAAGACAGCTCTGTTGAGTTCTTTAAGCAAAAGGCACTAAAAAATTTAGGGACAAATAATTGGAAATTGAGGGGATGCTCATTAATTGGGGAATAGTTGAACAAGTTGTGGTATATGAATGTAATGGAATATTATTGTTCCATAAGAAATGACGAGCAGGCAGATTTCAGAAAACCTGGAAAGACTTACACGAACTGATGTCGAGTGAAGTGAGCAGAACCAGGAGAACATTGTACATAGCAACAGCAACATTGTGTGATGAACTTAGCTCTTCTCAGCAATACAATGATTCAAGACAATTCCAAAAGACTCATGATGGAAAATGGCTATCCACATATAGATAAAGAACTATGGAGTCTGAATGCAGATTGAAGCATCTATTTTCATTTTTTTGTTTTTGTTTTTTGTGACTTTTCTCTTTTATTCCATTTCTTCTTTCGCAGCATGTCTTCCAGTCTTTTTTTCATATTATTTTCCAGTCACACACTCAAAATCACAACTAAACTGGATTGTTGGCCATTTCCCAGGTTCAGTCTTCTATTTCCCATCTCAATGCCTTTGCACAGGCCATCCCTAACTTCTGGAATTCACTCCCTCCTCATCTCTTTCTCCTAAAACCTCATCTTCTTTCATGATCCTTGATTCTCATTCCCAATAGTTGTGCTTTCTCTCCCCTGCAAACAAGCTTGTGTTTGTCTATGTATACGCACCACCTTCTACATGAAGCCTTTCCTGATCTCCACCCCCTTTGGGTGTTCTGCCAGGAGCAGAACAGAGTTCTGCACACAATGTTTGTCAATCTCTCAAAGGCTTTTGATACTGTCAGTCATAAGGGATTGTGAAAGATCATGGCAAAATTTGGTTGCCCAGAGAAGTTCATCAGTATTATATGCCAGTTTCATGATAGCATGCTTTCATGGATCCTTGATAACGAACAATGCTCTCCCACTTTTCCAGTTACCAATGGAGAGGAGCAGGGCTCTGTATTTGCTCCCATGATTTTTAGCATAATATTTTCAGTGATGTTGTCAGATTCCTTCGACAAGTACAAAAATGGCATCAATGTCACCTACCACACTGATGGTAAATTGTTTAACTTGAAGAGGCTACAAGCCAAGACTAAAGTGGAGGGAGAGTTGGTGCATGACTTTTGGTTCACAGATAATTGTTCACTCAATGCAGCCTCTGGGGTTGAGATGCAATAGAGTATGGATTGATTCTCTGCCACTAATTTTGCTAATTTTGTGCTGATTTTGCTAATTTTGGTCTGACAATCAATATCAAGAAAATTAAAACCAATTTTCCACCAGGCAGCACCACGCCATCCATATGTGAAACTATTAGTCATAGCAAATGGAGTAATTTTGAATGCTTTGGATAAATTCACTTACCTTGGCAATATACTTTCCAGGGATGTACACATAGATGAGGCTGACACACTCATTGCCAGAGCTAATTCAGTGCTAGGGAGGCTCCAAAGGAAAGTGTGAGAGAGGAGAGATATTAGGCTGCCTACCAAACCAAAGGTCTGCAGAGCTGTTGTGCTGACCTTGTTGTTTGCCTATGAAACCTGGACAGTGTACCAGTGCTATACCAGTAAACTGAATCTCTTCCATTTGAATTGTCCTAGAAATACTCTAAAGATCACCTGGCAAGATAAGGTGCTAGACACTGATGGCCTTTCTCAAGCTGAACTGCCAAGCATTCCACCTCTACTGCAGAGAGCGCAACTCTGGCGGGCTGGCCATGTTGTTGGAGTGCCAAATATCTGTTTGCTTGAAATACTATTTTATGGAGAATCCACCCAAGGCAAGCACTGACTTGGTGGTCAGAAGCGATTCAAGGACACTCTCAAAGTCTCTCTGAAGAACTTCGGTATCAATTGTAAGACACGGGAGACACTGGCACAAGATCATCCAGCGCGCCCAAATCAAAGAAGGCACTATGCTCTATGAGCAAAGCGGAATTGCAGTAGCTCAAAAGACACGTGAGATGTAGGTCTAGGTTGGACTATGCAGCTACTTTGATCCCTATTAACCCTAAAAATTCTGTGAGTCTGAGTTTTCTGTACTGATAGAATTGTACAGGTCTGAACCTACTCATTGTCCACAACAACAACAAAACTGGGAATTCTCTGAAGACAAGGATCTCACCTAATCCTTTTTTGTCTTCCAAGTACAGGAGTTTAACTTAGGCTTAGTGAGTGGCAGATGGTGAATGAATGAATCATAGATAAGTAGCAATTTTAGATACCCTCTATTGTTACTTAGGATCATGGTATTTTAAAGCTGGAATGGAATTAAGAGATTATCTAGTTGAACACCTTCATATCTACAGATGAAAAAACTGAGTCCCTGAGAGGGGTAAGTGATTTGCCGAAGATAGTAAAGATAGAAGATAGCAGGCCCAGGAATTTGAATCTAGGTTTTCAGCCTCTGGTTCCTGGGCCCTTTACATTATACTGGGCCTTACTATTTCATGAGCATATAACCATATAGAAAGTCCTGAGTTTTGGTGGGTATAAAAGAGCAAGACAGCCTCTGCCCTCATGGAGCCCCCAAGCAAATGAGGATGACAAAACACCAGTACTTAAAAAGAATATGAGAACAATTAAAGTAATATCTGTGAATGAATAATACATACTTGTTAATTCTCATTACGTTAATCTGTTATTTAAAAAGGGACACAAACATTTCCTATTTGTGCCCGACCTGTGGTAGAGCCTTCTGATCAGCCAGGTGGACACACTATACTTTGACCCCAACACAGAGATGTCATTTTTGGTCCTCTTTGAGAATGAAGGACGACAACCAATCAACCACCCCTTTTGGCTGCTAATGCCTCTCTGAATCATCTTCTATCCACTTCATATCTTTCCTGTATCCATACAAATTGTCATCCAATAGAATGCAAGCTCTTCAAAGACAGGGATTGTTTCTTTCTTGTCTTTATGTCCATAGATAGCAAGTGTATGGCACATAGTAGGTGCCTAATAAATGCTTGTCGATTGATTGATTTGAGAGGTAGTATGTTTACAGAGTGTTTAAATTGAAATCAAAACAACCTGGGTTTGAATCTTACCTCAGTTACTTGCTAACTGTGTAACCCTGGGCTAATCACCTAATATCTCTGAACCTTCTTTGAAATCTATAAAATGAGCATAATAATGGGATCTTCCTCATAGGCTTGTTGTAAGGATGAAATGACATCACATGTGTGAAGAGCTTGGCAAACCTGAAAATGTGATGGTGATGTAAGCGATCATTATTATTATTTATTTTAGTCTTCATGGCTAAGACAATGGCTTGAAGAAGACTTTGGCATAGAACTTCCTCGGGAGCTCTACAGCATTAGATGTCTGCCCACCCAAACACTCACCTCTGTTACCTAATGTGAGGAAGTTAATAGCAAGGAAAAAACTAAAGATATTCCAAAGAATTTTAATACTGTTTTTTCAATTAACAAATATTTGTTTTCTTTCCCTCCCACCTCCCCCACAACTAAAGAAGGACTAGAAAAAGAAAACCCTGTAACAAGTATGTGTGTCAAACAATACGGTCATGTCCAAAAGCATCTATCTTATTCTGCATCCTGAGTCCATCTTATCTCCTTTCTATCAGAAGACAGGTACTATGTTTCATCATCAGTCCTCTGGAATGGTGCTTGCTCTTTGCATTGATGTTTCAACAATCTGGCTAGCAGCTTCTGTGGGGGTATAAGATCCACCCACAGCCAGCACCCAGAAAGCTGCCAACAGCACATGTTCTTTTGATCTGCTTAACTAAGGAAAGCAGTGTAAAGGAGTTGACATGCTTACTCTAATTCAGCACACAAATACAATTCACTTAGTTCAGGGGGAAAAGATCAGCACACTGAACTTCAGAGCAAAATACAAACAAATTACAAACATCAACAGACAGACCTTGTCTGATTCAAATCCCAATACATAGTTACCAAAGTTCAACAAAGTCTCAGCATCCAGGTTACAAGCTGGAGGGCCCTTAGCTACAGCTGCCTGGAATCTCTTCTATCAACACCATCTTGAGAGAGAGCACTGTACAAATGGCTCTGTCCTCCCTTCTTATAGGGCTTCAGATGTCATCAAACATCATCTGAATGACCAGAGCTTAGGCTCTGGTGATTGGTTCTTGAGTTGGCCCCTCTCTTTAGGACCCTGGGAGGTTCACATGCACATAGATTAGGTTAACACCTAATAGGGCATGGCTCTGGAGTTAGCACCTCCCCTTAGCCAGCCCCACCTTGGGCCCCACCCCAGTCACCAATCCACACCCAGATAGGTTCCACACCTAATAGGGTTTGGACCTGGGGCTTAGCACCTAGTAAGGCTCAATGAAATATACTGAATTACTCAAAGCAAACAAAACCAAACTCTTCAAGGGCACTAAGTGCTAAGGAGCCCATTTTGCTTACCAACACAATTGACTAGAGGGTGTTTGTTTTTTAAGTCTGTTAGTATTATTTGTTTCTATATTGTTACTGTTGATGTATCCATTCTTTTCCTGGTTCTTCTCACTTCACTCTACATCAGTTCATGAGTCTTCCCAAGTTTCTCTGAAACTGTTCCTTTCATCATTCCTTTTGGTACAATAGCATGCCATTACATTCATATGCCATAATTTAATTTCCATTTTCTTGCCACCATGAAAAGAATTACTATAAATAATTTTGCACATTCATGAGCACAGTGAAAGTTCCCACTATTGTTTCCTCACCCACCAGAGGCATCACCAAACTGGTGGCAGGCATCGATTAGCACAGGTGGGCCATTAGGGGACACCTAGGTGCTCCTCCAGAGACTCAGCCACCTCCAGGTCAAATTATATTTAAAAACTGCACTGGACAGAAAAGAAACAAAAGCGGGGGGAGAGTTCCCAAGCAGGGATTTCCTAGCTCGCCAACCCAATGGCGCAGCAGAGCACTCAGTAAGTAAACAGAAAACATGGGCAGCTGAGAAATCAATTTAGCTGAACAAACAATGTTGCCTGTAATGAACTCCTAATTATCCTTTTATGCCGTGTCAGTCTGAGTGATTACAGAGCTGGGCCGTTTAATTTGACGTCTGAGCCTGGCTTTGCTCCATTAGCCGCATATAAAGCTACGACATGTTGTGGGGTAGGGGGAGAGGGGCTGTATTTATCTAGAACTAAGTGAGCACCTGTAGTGATAACAAGGATGGAGAACATCTGATCAGATTTGAAAATTTCCAAATGATGCTTGAGGAAGCATCTGGGACACAAGAGAGGGTGAGGATCACTCAGGGGGGATGAGAGCGCCCACTACTCCAGCGCCTTGAGGATTCTGAGGATTTGCCTGAGAACTAGCCTGTGGAAAGAGCACCAGGATTGGAATTTTTAGATATTTACTAGCCGTATGACCCTGGGCCTCTTTCAGCCTCCGTTTCCTTAGCTGTAAAATGGGAATGATAATAATAGCACCTACACACCCACACCCACCCACACACACAGGTTTGTTGTGAAGATTAAATAATAATCACTCATATTTACATAGTTCCTACTAGGTGCTGAGCACTATGCTGAGTGCTTTACCATTTTTACTTCAAATCCTCACAACAACCCTGAGATGTAGATACTATTATGATCCCCATTTTACAGAGGAGGAGACTGAGGTAAACAGAGATTAACTGTCTTACCCAGGGTCACACAGCTGTAAGTGTCTGAGGCTAGATGTGCATTCAGATCTTCCTGACTCCAGTACACCTAAATGTATAGAAAGCATCTTTTAAACCTTAAAGTATAAAATCAGAGGCTCTTAACCTTTGGGACTATGGACCCTGATGATTAGATTTCAGGAATTTGGATGGGGTGGGGGTTGGGGGTGGATGGGAATTACATTCTGATTTTCAATAACCTCTAACTGAAATTTACAATTTTTCAATTATGTAGAACAACCAATTTTTTCTTAAAAGGGGTCCATGTCGTAAGCAAGGGTAGGTACAAAAGAGGAAAGTAAGTCATAGATAGGTCAAGTGACTTGCCCATGGCCTATACAGATATTTCCTCATCTATAAAATGAGACAGTTGTACTAGATGGCCTCTGAAATCCATTTTAGCTCTAGTTGTATGAGTCTACGATCTCTAAATTTCTTTCCAGTCAACCAATCAATCCTCTAATCGTCCTTTATTAAGCACCTACTACGTACCAGGCACTGTGCTAAGCACTGGGGAATACAAATACAAAAATGGACCAATCCCTGCTATGCATGAAGAATAAAAACAAGGGACTTTTGGTGGCGCAATATAAGCATCTGGGGACAACAGGAAAGACCTCCTGGGGAAGGTGATTCTTGAATTGAGCTTTGAAGGAAGCCATGGATTCTAGGAAACTCTAGAAACTAGGATTTCCAGCTCTATATCTTATGAATGTCCACAGTCATACAGCTAGTTAAAATCAGAGTTCTTGCCCCTGTTCCAGGCTGCCTCTCAAGGTGGGTGAGAAAAGAACCTTCTGGGGTTTGGTAGTTTGCCCTGTGTTTCTAGAGCCCAGATAATCCAGGTCGCTTTAGCTACAGGGATCAGCAGAGCACCATGGCTGACTAGGCACATCGGTCTCTAGTCACAGGCATCACTGAGGAAACAAATGGCTGGGGAATCTGCCACAGCTCATTAGAGAGAAATTACCTCTTTAAAATGTATCTTGTGCTGGGATAAGAATCACAGAATCAGAGTATTTTAGAGCTAGAAGGAAGATGGGAGAGGATAGTTCCCTCCATCCCCGCAAGTCTCTGAATGAAAGCACTCATTTGGACAAATACATCCCTAAAGTCAACTGCAGTCTCTAGGAAGAAACACAAACCCCACTGTTAGTATTTTAAAATCTTTACAACCTGGCAAACCTAGCTCTCCAGCCTTATTACTCATTATATAATAATTATATATTACTGCCTCAGTTTCCTCAAACTGAAGTTAACATAGCACCTGCCTCACGGGGTTGTTGTGTGGGTCAAATGAGTTTATATTTATAAAGCACTTATCACAGTGCCTGGCACGTAGTAGGCACTTAAAATTTTCCTTTATTGTACTATGGCCTTCTTGCTCTTCCTCACACAGGCGACTATCGTCTTCTGGTCTCTGTGTCTTCCAAGCACAAGCTATTATTACCCATGACCTGAATGCATTCCCTCCACATCTTCCAGTTAGAATCCCTCATTTCCTTGAAAGCTGAGCTCATGGGTCATCCTACATGAAGCCTTTCCTGATTTCCCCAGCTGTTAGTGTCTTCCCCTGAAAAAAAATATTTTATATTTACTTTGCATGTATTTTGTATTTTCCTATCATGTTAGTACATGTTGGTTTTTCTCTTTAGAATGTAAGCATACTGGGGGCAAGTACTGGTTCATTTCTCTCTTTGTATCCCTAGCGTCTAATTCCACACCTGTCACATAATGGATACTTAATAAATGCCCATCATGGGAAGAAGTTCCTTGCTCTGACCAATCTCAGATCCTTCGGGTATCTGGGTGTTTGTTTGCAACAGCCGAACGCTGGAAATGACCTCCAGCCCAAGGATTAAAGAATGGCTGAACCAGATGCTCTGCAAATCCCACTCTTAGACCATGAAGGAGGCAGAGATGGCTTGGGATCGTCAATGGCAGAGGGAAGGAGAATGTACTTTAGTAAGGTCCCAGATCCACTGATAGAGTGAAAGCTGTGAATTCCGTGGAATATCAAGATTCCATAAAATGTCCAAAAAAATAACAAGAAAGCTCATATTTCCATAACATTTTAAGATTTTCAAACGCTTAGATTTCCAGCATTTAGCACAGTTTCAGATACACAGGAAGATCTTAATAAATGCTGTTGGCTTGATGTGACTTACTTAACGGGGATCTTTACAATATATTATCTCACTTGATCATCATAACAACCCAATGAGATGGTGCTATTGTTATCCCCATTTTGTTTGTGATTTGCCTAGGGTCACACAGCTAAAAGATGTCAGAGATTAGATTATACCCCCATCTTACAAGTCTGACAACGACTCTTGGCTGCCTCTAGGAAGAAAACATAAAGGAAATATGGAAACACAGTAATACCAAGTGAGGCCAACAGAGCCAGAAGGACCCCATCCCTGTGGGGGCACAGTGGAAACATTGGGAAAAGAAGAAAAAGCCAAAGGTAACCCAGCTCTATCAGAGCACACCAGGGGTGGGGAACCTGCAGCCTCAAGGTCACATGGCCAAAAGCAAAGGAAGACATGAACAAATATATTTTCTTCTCCTTGGTTCATTGACTCAATCTTACTTTATGAAAATGGACAGATCTGGCAATTAGCTAAATACACCTTTTCCAAAGACTAGCCTAGCTAAGTTTGTGGCTGCCCATCCCCAGGTCAGCTCGTGGGCAATGGTGGGGTTTTGTTCATTTGTTTTGTTTGGCTATGACAACTCTCAAAAACAACAAAAAAAATCATGGCCAATGTCAGTGGGAGAATGCTTACATTGACAAAACCAGAGGTCTTTGAAGTATTAAAATTTTTCCTGGCATAATATCGTTCTATTCCATTATGCTTTTTCTGGTATAAATGGTGTAGATGATTCAGATTGGGGGATCAAAGCTTGTGATAAGAAGCAGTGGAGTGGCCCTAGATTCCGAAGACTCGGGTTCAAATTCCACCTCGGTTACTTGCTACCTGCTGTGACCTTGGGCAAATCACTGAACTTTCACTCTTCTCTCATCTGTAAAATGAAGGAGTTGGGCTAGGGGATTTCTAAGGACCCTACCGGTTCTAAGCCTACATTTGGATGGAGTGCCCATTAACTGGCATATGCTTCAAATGTGGCATTTATGCAACAAAAAATATACTGGAACTCAGATCCACGTAATGACCACTTGTGACTCCAAAGCTTAGCACAGAGTAAATGCCTAATACGCATTGCTTGATTGAGTATTGTAACCCCAATAAATGAAAACTGGACACAAAAGAGGTTGATATCTCTTAAAACCCAAGGTCCATAAGTTTTCACTCATATAGCCAACTATGGCTGCACAGGCCTTAGAAACAATGGCTAATGATCAGGGCTATCTCTGTTTCAGGAATCACCAGGAATGCCAAGGCCACAGGAACCCACAGGAAATATGCCTAGGCCAAAACCACCATGGTAAAAAGTTTCCACCAGAAAGCAGATTTCCAGTGGGCCCCTGGGTATTACAGCCTGGCCACAGCTCATCAATCTTTGTTACTGCTATTTTATTCTATTGGTGCATTTCAGGTCAATACAAGTTAGTCATTTTGCCGTCTCGTTCATTGCCTGGCTTTATGTAAGAGCTGCTAAAAATAAGATTACACAGGGGGAGGAAAACATCAGTTTGGTGTCTAAATTTAGAAAACTTGATGAATAAATCTATTAAATTCATTGTGGGGAGAGAGGAAAGCAAACTGTTGTTTAATGGGAAGATAAAATAAATAGCAAATAAGAGGTGATTGTCTTTAGAGTTTCTTCCAGAGACAGATTGAAATGGAGAGCTCCTCCGACCCTCTTTATTTACCAATCAGTCTATGGGCTGATTGTGTATTTTAATTTCCATAACCCTCAACCCGAATTTTAAAGAAGATATGCTCCTAGGCAAGAAACTCTGGAGAAAATAGTTATTAAGGCTCTTGGATTCTGCATTTATTTGCCAGAGATAATTTTTTTTTAAATTTGTTTAAAGAGATATAGTAGAAGCAATGTCGATTCATCTTCCCGAGCTCCTGGGAAGCAGGTGTTTGCAAGTATTCTGCATGGGCAGACATCTGGCAGGCCTCTTCATCCCCACACCCTGCCCTTGGAGCCAACATCTGGCAGGCCCCTTCATCCCTGAATTCTTCACCCCTTCCTCCAGCCCCCTCCCGGCATCTGCCAGGAGCATTTCCCCTCAGAAGAGACATGCAGTGTTCCGAAGGGCGGTGACCTTGGGTCCCACACTGGGTGGGGGGTTTTCAGAGCTGAGATGAGCACGCATAAGGCACTAGTGAGAATCCTTTTGTGTCTGGCTGGTTCTCACCCGAGGAGCTTGTTTAAAATTGAAATCAGTCGTTAGTATTAACCACTTTAAAATTTTTCCAAATCCCCTCGGGAAGAAAGAAATGGGAAGGCATGATGGGAAGCAATTGTACACAGAGGTCACGAGCCTCAGGAACAAGAGAAGTAACGGTTGGAGAAAAAAAAGATAAAGATAGGGACTGGACATTGGATTTCACTGATATACGGAATTCCCGGATGAGGACGCTCCCTCCAGCGAGGCAGGTCAGAACCTTCTTTACAATTTGGACTCTCAAAGAGCTGTCCGCAGCACTGAGATGTTAAGAGGCTTACCCAGGGTCATCCGGCCAGTAAGTGTCAGAGACAGGACTTGTAGCCAAATCTTCCTCCTCCCCAAACCAGCTGTCGAATCATTATTCCAAGCTATCTCTCCTGGAGAAAAAAAAATTACATTGTACGTAGAATGTAGGCCTTGCAACAACCTTAAAAGTGTTCTCTAAGTCCAGGTTAACTGAAAGTACACGTTTTTATATTAAAAAATAATAATAAAGTACATCTTCCAAAGATATGACACTGCACCTTCCTCTCATCTTTGGAGAAGTGGAGAGCTACGGGTGTGAAGGACTGCATACAATATTGGACTTTGTTGAAAGCTTTACTGAATCTTTGTTTTCTCTTTTTTTCCCTCCTTTGTTAGGAAGTGGCTTTCTGGGGTAAGAAGGAGGGAAAGGAATTTTTTTATAAATAAAAATAATGTCAAAACAAAAGATATTTTGAATTTTTTTTAAGAAATAGGAAGTAGGGGCAGCTAGGCGGCGCAGTGAGTAGAGCACTGGCCCTGGAGTCAGGAGCTGAGTTCAAATGCAGTCTCAGACACTTGACATACTTACTGCTTGTGTGACCTTAGGCAAGTCACTTAACCCCAATTGCCCTGCCTTCTCCCCTAAAAAAAAGAATTAAAAAAAAGAAATAGGAACTACATTTCTAAGTAACCCCCCAAGGAGTTTGAAAGCTGGTTAGGGAAGTGAGCTCTGAGGGAATGGGGCTAAATCGGACAGTAGAGATATTTCCAATTTCTATGTCCTTGGTTCTATGGTCTAGTGGTAACAGCATTGAGCTATAGGAATTCCAAATGCCGACAACCAGTAATCGGGCACGACCCTCGCAATGGGATACAGCAGAAAGAGAATGTATGAGGATCACAAAGTTAGAGCTGGAGGGACCCTCACAGTCCAGTTAGTCTAATCCTCTTGTTTTATAGATGAGGAATCTGAGCAAGGTTAAACCATTCCTCCATGGGCACACAGTAAGCAAGAGACAGAATTGGAAACCAGGTCTTCCTGGTGAAGTGAGAGGCGGTATGATAATAGGACCTAAAAGCCTGAGGATTGGCGGCCAGATTCTATCTTTGTCTCTTGCTACCTCTAGGGACTGGCACAAGTCACTTTTCCTCCTTGGACCTCAATTTCTTCACCTGTAAAACATGAAGGTTGGCCTGGGGTCCCTTTTACCTCTAAAGCTATGATCCTATGGTCCCACCCAGTTATCTCATCTGCAAAATGGAGATAACAGTACCTTGTGAGACTTACCTCATGAGGTTGTTGTAAGCCCAGAAGAATTATAGAGGCATCCTCTATTATTAGTCAGCTTTGCCATATCTAAAAAAGGAGTAATAACACCCTTTTCCTCCCTTGTAGGATTACTATGAGAATGATAAAGGTGAGAGACCAGATGGGAATAAGAGGGAAATAACAGATCCAGTAAAGACATCATGAGGCTCTATACTCAGCCCTACATGGCATACTAATATAATGATGATGATGATGATTGTGATGACGATGGCAATAATCACTGACATTTCTACAAACTTCAGAGTTATTATAGCCAACATTGATTCGATGTTTTATGGTTCCAATAGCACATTCTCAACCTAATCTCTTTTGATTTTCACATCATCCCCATGAGGGAGTTACTGTTATTATCCCCAATTTAGAGGTGAGGAAATGGGGGCCCAGAAAGCTTGGGTGAGAGGCAGTGGGAACATTATTGGGTTTTAGGAGCCAGAGGACAACAAATCGGGCTTTGGCTATTTGCCGCCTGTGTGACCTTGGGCGGATCATTCTCTTGGCTCCTCCTCTGCTAAATGAGGCATATGGATTTGATGGTTTCCCAAGTCCCCCTCCAAGCTCATTCCATGATTCTGTGACCTGCCTGGGGCTACAAAGCTAATAAGCATCCAAAGCCAGATTCAAACCTGCATCTTCTTGACTCCAAGTTCAAGTGTTGTAGACATGATATTGACACAGGGGTTCCAAGTTCACAATTTTATTTCACACAATATTAGGAGCCTGATAAATGCTTGTGAACAAAGCCAGACATGATCAGCTGTACTCAGGGTATATCCCAGAAATCCAGAGTCTGGCACTGGCTCATAGGACCATAGCTCTGGAGCTGGAAGGGAACCTAGAGATCATCTAGTTCAGTAACCTTATTTTACAGATGAGTAAACTGAGTCCCAGAGAGGTTGGGTAACTTTATCAAGGTCATGCAGGTCCTAAGGAGCAGAATCAGGACTTGAGTCCAGGCTCTTAGATTCTAAATACCACTGTTCTTTCTACTACCCCAATGCCTCCCATCGGGCTGGGCTGTGCAAAAAGAAAGGATACTTTGTAGGCATGCGAGAGGAGAGGAGAATGGTTTTCTAACAACCAGATAGGACATTCATAAGGCTAATGTTTGAGTGTAATTCATTACTGATTGCTTTCCTGACTCTAGTCTGGGATCTCTTCCATCCTTTCCCCTCCTCTCTGCCCAAGCCATGTATCTTCCTTATGTGCTCCCAGCTCTGTTCAAAAACTTTCCATGGCTCCCCAGTGCCCTAAAGAGAAAGTATGACCTCCTCATTCCCACATTCAAAGTCATTCATAAATGGGCTCCTACTTTTGTGTCCAGTTTCATCTCATGTTATCGCTCCATTACTGCCCCCTCAATGAGACTTTGGCCATTAACTCTTTGGGCCCCCCTTTAGTAAGTGAGATGACCTCTAAGGTCCCTTCCATCTCTAAATAATTCAAAGGCTGGAAATAAATGCCTACTGGAAAATGGTAGCTAACAGAAATTACTCAGACTGAAGAGGCGGTATAATTCAATGGGATGAGATAGTGTATGTAAAGCGCTCCATAAATGTCAGTTATTATGTTGAGCCTGGAAAAGGCTTCAGGGGGACATGAGAGCTGTCTACAAATATTTGAAGGGCTGTCAAATGGAGGAGGGATTAGCTTTGTTCTGCTTGGCCCCAGAGGCAGAAGAAGGAACAGTGGGGGAAGGTGCTCAGAGGCTAATCTGGGCTGGAAATCAGGAAACACTTTCTGATGATTAGAACTTTCCCAAAGCAGAATGATCAGCTACCTCAGAGGGAGTGGCTTCCCCTCAACAGGGGAAGTAGAGCGTGTCGAAGGAAGGATCCGGACAGGATTCTTGCTTAAGTATAGGTCGGAATTGATGATTTCTGAGAATCTGTGATTCTAGACTCATGACTAAGAACCCTCTCCCTTGTTTGCATTTTAATAAGGGCTTTGTCTAAAAATACATTAAGCCTTGCACCTGTAGTAGCAGAAGAAGAAGGAGGAGGAGGAGGAGGAGGAGGAG
>CM053626.1:32706067-32735380 GCA_028646595.1 Phalanger gymnotis
GCGGTGTCTAGGGAGAGAGAGAAGAGTTGAAGATGACTCAAAGATTGTACATGGAAGGAGAGAGGTGGTCCAGACAAAGATGAGGAAATTAGGAAGAGGGGAGAAGGGGGAAAGAAAGCTAGCTTCACAGAAACTCTATCAGGTAGATTGTAGGTTTGCTGTCCCCATTTTGCAGCTGGGGAAATTGAGACCCAGAGATGAGAAATTATTCACCCACGGTCATACGGTTACTGGTATTCAAACCCAGGTTTTAAGTGTTTGAGTCTCAGGACCAGCTCTCCACTCACTACCCCATACTGCCCTTCGAGGCATGCATGGAAGTATCAAAGTACGGTACATCTTCCCCTTCCAAAGGATGATGTGCATTTGCGGGTGCACGTTGACATACACAGGTGAGAAGAAAGCAAGGACCTTGTCACCCTCCTCTCTATTTACCATGTAAAAACCGAATAGACCATGTGCTCCCAAACAGTGTGTTTATGCCCTGAGGCAGGCCTGATCCATTCTCAAGAACACCAGGGTGAATAGGCCAGGGGTGCCACAGTGTCCCCATCACAGCACTGGAGAAAGACCCTCATCTACACAACACCTTAGCCCACAGGCCAAGCCAAACCTCTCCAAAGGCAATTGAGCTTTGTGATTTGGAAGGCATCATAAGTGAAATGTGTTTGGCAGCCTTAGTCCCGCCTCTGGGGCAGATGTTTGTCTGGCTCACAAAAAAACTCCACACAACTGGACACATTCACAATAATCAGCATTCACAGATTGACTGGAATAGAATGGGCAGGTAGGTCAGATCTAAGGTATCCTCACAGAATCAAGATGGCCCTTGGGCAACCCTGGATGGCCCACTGACTCATGTTCTCCACACTCTTTTTCTTCCCCCCCCCCCACTTTTTTTTCCTCTTTCTCCTCTTTTCTCTCTCCTTACCTCTCTCCTCTCCCCTTCTCTCCTCTTCCAATCCCTTTCTCTATTCTTCTCTCCCTCTCTCCTCTCTGCACTTTCACTTCTTTCTCTCCCTCTGTCATATCCTCTTTCCTCTCTTGCCTCCCTTTCCTTCTCAACCTACAATCTATTTCATCTCCCCTTCCCCATGCCCTCTCTCCTCTCTTTTTAACATTTTTCTTTCTCTTCTCTTTCCTTTCATCTCCCCCTCCCTCTCTTTCCTCTTTCTCATTTCCCCCTCTCTTCTCTTTCTATTCCTCTTCCTTCCCTCTCCCAACTCTCATACCCCTCCTCACAGAACCAAATAAATTCAGAGAGGCCAGTCATAAAAGCACAAAGAACATGGGGCCAACACCCAGGAGCTGGGACACACACACACACACACACACACGATAACCAGGAGGGTTCGGCATCGCTCTCAGACTCATAAAACTGCTATTATCTTGTCCATCCCCCAAAACCTTTCCACACAATTATCCATTTCTGCAGTGTGGATTTCCAAATAAAGAGTCTTCGAGAGGAGGCCCGTTTCTGAGAAGAATGCCGAGCATTTAATAGTGGTTCTGTTCAAGATTGTCAGATGTCTAACTTGATGGAGATAAAGTCGGAGTATGAGGAGAAGCCTAAAGCAATGGGGCTGACCGCTCCAAGAGAATGTCCCCTCCGCCCTGGAGCAAACAGAGCCTCCTCTGTTGGTCTGGTCCCCCTTGTCAGGGCCTCAAAAGAGCCTCCCAGTTACTCAAGTGTGGACTAAATTTAGATGAGGACAGAACAAAATCGAAACGCTGGTGTGGGGATGTATAGAAAAGCCTGATGATGAAGGAACAGAGACAAGGCCGCTCAGTCTCCCAGGAAAAACTAAACTGCCAAATATGTTTGCAGAATAGTGGTTAGATTATGAAACCCGAGACTTTGAGGCAAGGTAGAGTAACGGATATAGAGCATTAGGCTTGGATTCCCAAAGTTATTATTGTTGCTGCTGTTCAGTCATGTCCGACTCTTTGTGACTCCATTTGGATTTGGCTTTTTTTTTTGGCAAAGATACTGCAGTGGTTTGCTGTTTCCTTCTCCAGCTCATTTTACAGATGAGAAAACTGAGACAAACAGAGTTAAGTGACTTGCCCAGGGTCACACAGCTACTAAGTGTTTGAGGCTGGATATGAACTCAGATCTATGTGGCTCCAGGTCAGATGCTCTATCCACTAATCATCTACCTGCCCTGGAATCACAAAGACCTGGGTTCAAATCCTTCCTCTGCCACTCATTTATTGTGTGACCCTAAGCAACTCAATTACCCTCGGTGTCTCAAGCAAATTCCCTGAGTCATGGATCCTAAGTTAGGGTTCATGGATCCCCAAGGGATACATTTCAAAATGTCTATGAACTCGGATGGGGGGGACATCTTTATTTTCACTATTCTCTTTCAATTATTTACAAACCTTCTTCTTAGAAGTCTATAGACTTCACCAGACATCCAAAGGGACTTATGACACATGAAAGGTCCTCCCTGAGATTTATTGCACTGCAAAGACTGATGGATTTGGAGTCAAAAGAGCCAGGTTCAAATCCCAGCTTGGCTACTTACTACCTTTGGGACCTAGGACAAGCTTCATGTCTCTGGCCCTCATTTTACGCACAAGAAGAAGGAGGTTTGAAGGGACAATCTCCTTCCCGCTCTAGAGCTATAAGCCCATGATCCTATGACCTCCAAAGTCTCCTCCAGCTCTCAGTCCAGGATGCACTTAAGAGCCAAGGGAATGGGATTTTGAGTAGGGTAGGGAGTTTTCCCATCAGGAGCCTTAACATGACAATTCAGACTCTTTGTGCATTTCAGCATCTGTAACAAACCTAAGCTATAGAGGAGAACAAGGATACCCATTTAAGTCAGCTGATTTAAAATTTTATTCAACAAGAGGCTTCTGATGGATAAGAATGAGCTGTCAACATAGACATTTACAAGGATAATGGTGACTAGCATCATGGCTGGACTCGGCGCTTGAAAATATTCTGAGCCTTCAGCTTGAGCTGGTTAGACCAGATTCCCCTCCCTCCTAACCCTGAGAAAAGCACAGGGGGAAGATCAGATTGTGAACTTTTTACCCTACAAGAGTTACACACATGCCACTGAATCATCAGCCACTTCCAATGAGTGAGCTCGTGAGAATTCAGCATCTGGATAGGCTGGCAGAGCAATGGGTAGGGATGACTATGGAGGTCTCTTCTCATACTCTCACCCCCTAGACTGAGAGTGCTAAAGGAGTCGGGGCGGGAGGGCGGAGGGAAGTAGCTTGGGGAAAGCGGACTCACATTAGACTCAACCACACTAAGCCTGAACTAGCTTGGTATCAAATATGCTCCAACCACATTTCCCGATGATCCGGGATCTCCTTTGAGGATATCAAAACATGGGCGAACAAGGCGGAAAATGCACCTACTCTGCGCGCGCGCGCGCGCACACACACACACACACACACACACACACACAGAGCATACACGTACTTTTTGCTTTTTCCGTGCTTAAAGCATCCATGTCCTATTTTGTTCAGAAACCAAAGCTGGAGTTAAGACGAAAGCTTAGGAGGAGGCAGGGCCACAAGGAGGAAGGAATGAGCCTCTTTCTCCTAAATTTCTGGGAATCTGTAAATTGGTCTTTAAAATTATTTTAAGGAAATAGTTTACAACTAGAACACAAAGTCTCCAAATGACAAGTGACCAACGATATTTAACGGTACTTAGCCCTGACATCTCAGTTTCTTTTCCCTCTCCTCCTTCCCAACATTCAACCCACCCCCACCACCCAACAAAACATCTGCTACTTTTGAATTCAGGTTTGCAAGGGAAAACAGGCTGAAAAGGGATAGATGAGTAAACATTGCCACCTAGTGGATTGACCAAAAAAAGTGAAAGCCCACCACCTCCCACTCAGAGAGGTAGGACTAGGGGGTCTTCCTTTCCACTTTGCTCTGGCCCTCCACTTTCAACCAAAAGCAAATCTCAAAGTCTCTGGCATTAGAGAGAAAAGAGCACTACAAAACACCATTGTCCAGGGTGACTTCCACGTCCATGATGCCAGGAGTCTTAATGCTATGGAATCTTCACTAACAAGGAACTGTCCAGATGGGAATGGGGCTGCTCGGGGGAGGTGGTGAGTTCCCCTTTCAATGGAGGTCTTTGGACCACTTGTCTAGGAAATTCTAGTGGGTTTGGACCAAATGGCCACTAAGATCTTTTCCAATTTTGAGATCCTGTGATACCACTAATGGGCAAAACTAAGTGTGGTGGGGTGACCTCACCTAGATGAAGGTGCCCCAGGTCTTACTGGCTCCTAGTAACCATGATTGGTTAGAGGTATGAAGGAGGAATAAACCCAGCTGATAGAAGGGGGCGGGGGAGAGGTCCCTCTGTGCTGGAATAGCACAGAAAAATAGAATGGACCAATCTCCTGAAGCTGCCACCAGAGGGCTTATGGGTGGGATTTTCCTTCCTCTTATCTCCAAACAAGAAAAAATGAGGACCTAAAGAGGAGAGTCCAGATGAACCCCATGACCCATTCCATTTGGCTCAAATGGATTCATTTTTCCAGGTTTGATCCGGCATGTATGAGCTTAAATCAACATCTCTCTCTCATGAGGCAGGTTAAAACAAAATGCTACCTTTTACAGCCTCAAAAAGAAAAAGGGGAGGGGGGAAGAGGGAGCTCAAATGATATCCAAACAGGTTAATGAAACAAACAAATACAAAACAAGTTTTCTTTTCAATGGATGCAAGGAACACTGCCAGAGGGAAGATTCTCACAAGGCGGGCTTACAAAGTGAGCCACCTTGGGTGGGCCTTGGGAAGCTTTGAAGGTCCTGACACATCTTTTAAAAGAGCAAGGGCTCAGATGCCCAGGGTGGCTTAGGAGAGGCTGTGCTGGAGGGCAGGGAGATGACCTTGGACACTCTATTCTTTTCTATCAGAACAGATTAGCAGATGGATGCGGTAGGTCCCTTCCAGCTCCAACTCTCTGGTCCGGTGACCTCCAAAGTATTTTCTTAGCATCTGTTTCCACTCCAGATCCTAACTGAGATGAAAATCTAAGAGCCATCATGATATACTGCAGTGGATGAAATGTTGAACTTGGAACCAGAGAGACCAGGGTTTTGATCCCTACCTCGGACATTTGCTAGCTGTGTGACCTTAGCGAGATCATATCCTCTCTGGGCCTGAGTTTCCTCATGTGTAAAAAGAGCAATAGGGACCGGAGCTGTAAGCAGATAAGTGTTGCAGCTCTAGACCTGAAGTCAGGAAGACCTGAGTTCAAATCCAGCCTCCTATACTTACTAGCTGTGTGACCCTGGGCAAGTTACTTAAACCTGTGTGCCTTAGTTTCCTCACCTGTAAAGTGAGCTGGAGAAGGAAATGGCAAACCATTCTGGTATCTTCACCAAGAAAACCCTAAATAGGATCATGGACAGTCGGTCACAACTGAAATGAGTGAACAACCACAAATAGCACCTCCCTCCTAGAGCTGTTAAGAGCTTAGCCCAGTTCCCGGAATATAGGAAGCTCTTTATAAATGTTAGCTCTTATTACTCAAGAAGTTACAAAAAACGTTACTCCCAGGCTTACAAAACCAGTGTGATTAAGAGTCAGGATTTGAACTCAGGTCTTACTGGTTTCAAGACCGATTTGCCACCGATTTTGTGGTCTTATTCATCTATAAAAGAGGGACAATGAATCTCCTTCACTGGATTGTTGTCGAGATAAAAGAAGATAATGCACATAGAATGACTAGCAACCCATAAAATGTCACATAAATATGAATTAGTATCGTTACCCCAAGGAAGGCATTTGCCCTCAGTCAGCCAATCAATCAATCAACCAATCAATCAATCAACCAATAAACATTTATTAAGGGTCTACTAAGTCCAGGCACTGTGCTAATCCCTGGAGATACAAAAAAAGGCAATAGACTGGCCCTTCCCAGAAGGAGCTTACCATCTAATGGTAGTGATAACATGCAAATATATACATGCAAATATGTATATATATATATATATATATATACATACACAAAGCAGACTTTATACAAGATAAATAGGAAGTGACTAATAGGGGGAAAGCACTGGAATTTAGAGGGGTTGGGAAAGGCTTCCTGTAGAAGGTGGGATTTTAGTTGGGCCTTAAAGGAAGCCAGGAGGCCAGTACTCAGAGCAAAAGAGGGAAAGCCTTGGGGGTGGTGGGGACAGCCAGAAAAGATGCTTGGAAACAACAGATGGAGGTTTGGTTCATGGAACAACCAGGATGCCTATGTCCCTGGATCAAATGTTGCTTGGGGACTGAGGTATAAGAAGGCTAGAAAGGCAGGATAGAGCTAGGTTATGTTAATGGCAAACAGAAGATTTTGTATTTGCTCTTGGAGGCAATAGGGAGCCATTGACAGTTTATTGGGAGGAAGAGGGAGAGGATGGCATATTCAGTCCTGTGTTTTAGGAAATCACTTCAGTGGTTGAATGAATAATGGCTTGGACTGAGGAAAAACTTGAGGTAGGCTGACCCACCACTAGGCTATGGCAACAGTCCAGGCGGGAGGTGATGAGGGCCTGCATCAGAGTGGTGGAAGTGTTAGAGGAGATACAACAAAGGTGAAATTGATGGGCTTTGGTGACAGATTAGATATGGCGGTGAGGAAGCCAGGATGACTCCTAGCTTATAACCTAAGGCATTGGAAGGTCAGTGTTGCCCTCTACAGTACTAAGGAAGGTAGGCAAGGTTTAGGGGGAAAGACATTGAGTTCTGTCTTGGACATATTGAGTTAAAGATATCTACTGAACATCCAGCTTGAGACGTCTGAAATCCAATTGCACCCAATAGTCCAACCACCTATTTTACAAGTGAGAAAACTGAGACCCTGAGATTAAGCAATGTGGCCAGAGTTCAAGCGTTCCCCTGGAGACTGGTCACTTCTAGTACTGATTTAGAGTCTCTTCTAGTACTGATTTAGAACGGGAAGATACCCTAGAGGTCATCGCACCAGACCGATCTCATTTCTTCCTTTGACAGGGTGCTTAAACAAGTGGCTGAGGGGAACCAAGTAACTAAATTTTGGCGAAACTTGTGAAAAAGACTCTCATACCTTTCTTGTATAGAAACCGGAGAAATATGGACCAGATGATAATTCAATTAGATAGATTCAGAACCAGCTGGATGTCCAGATGCGTATTGGTTGGTAATGGTGGCAGCATACCCACAGTGAAGTACTCCAGTGATCTGTCTCTGCCTAGCCCTGTGCTGTTAAGCACTTTTGTCAATGACTTGGATAAAGGCTTACCCATCAAATCTGCAGATGCCCAAAGCGAGGAGGGATCACTAAAATGCCAGCTGATGAGAGCTGGAATCTAAAGGGATCTTGACAAGCTAGGGCATTGAGCTGAATCTATTGAGAAGAAATTTAATAGGAATAAAGGTAAAGTCTCAGACATGGGTAAAAAACAATCATCTTTACACATACAAATGGGAGAGGTCTGGCTAGACTAGTTTACCTGAAAAACATCAGTATTTAGCAGACTACACATAATTCACCATGTATGCGCAGTATGACATGGCAACCCAAAACAGTGAAGGTCATCTTAGGCTGTATCAAGAGGAGCATAACTTTCAGGAACTGGGAGGCGGTCATCCATCCCACTGCCCTCCTGGACAACTGTGGTCAGTTGGACGCCACAATTCAAGAAGGACGTTGATAAAATGGAGAGCGGCCAGAGGAGGGTAGGAAGGGTGGTGAAGGGCTTTGAGTCCCAATCATACGAGAACTGATTGAAAGGGCTTGGTGTGTTTAGCCTGGTGAAGAGAAGTCTCAGGGGACAGGACAGCCATCTTCAAGTAGGCTAATTTTGACCTGGTATTTGGACAAAGTTACCAAAAAAATTTAGGTGGAATGAGCTGCCTCAAGAGACAATGGGTTCTTCCTCCTCAGAGGTTTTCGAACTGGGTGACCACTTGTCAGGTGTATTGTAGTGGGTATTTCTTTCACGTATGGATTGGACTAGATGGTCAATGAGGTCTTTTTAGTTGTCAAAGTCCGTGATTCACCTAGTTCAACCTCCTGTTTCGCAAATGAAGAAACTAAGTTTCAAACAGATGAGGAACTTGGCAACGGTTTAAGTCTTCCTGTAGGTGGGATCAGGTCTCGAAGTATCCCAGAGGACTGGTCTCAAACTGACCCAATTGAATCAATGGCCCTTTGGGGGAAAAATGATACCAGACTTTTAGGACCACCACCATCACACACATACACAAATACACACACACACACACACATACACACAATGCTGACATCTTTTGGCAAACAATGTTGTCCAGGTATGGAAGATGAAAGCAACCCCCCCAATGAGTTCATCAGCTGGGTTATCCTATGGTTATGTCTATAGATATGTATCCTATGTATGTATGTATGTATATATGTATATATATATATGGCTATCCATATGTGTGTGTTTGTATGTGTGTACATAAATACACATTGTATGTGCATATAAATATACATATATGCATATATCTAAGTAAAAATGTACATATATAGAGAGAAAGAGATTTTTTTCTCTAAATCTCTTAATCCTTGATTAAGCATGGAATCATGGAAAATGTGCTGAATTCAGGAGAGAACTGATTCTGTCTCCTACTGTAGACACTGACTAGCTGTATGACCCTGGACAAGTCATGTATGTATGTGTGTCTATGTGTGTGCGTAATGTACGTATACATGTACATAACATATGTATGTATTATTACCTCTCTGAGTCTCATTCCTCATTCGTAAAACAAGATTGATAACAGTACCCACCTCCCAAGGCTGTTGCAAGGATCAAAAAAAGATCATGTATTTATCTCCTCCCATTAGAATGTAAGTCCTTGAGAGTAATGATTGTTTCATTCTTTGAACTTCTACCTTCTGCACTTAAAACAGTGCTAGCACTTAGTAGGGACTTGATAAATACTTGTTGATTGATTGGCTGAATGTATACAAAAGGCTTTACAATTCTCAATGCACCCTATGTCCGTTATCACTCATTAACTGTGGAGATATCCTAATTTGTGATTCCAGAAATTGGGAAAGCCATAGAAATAAGGGACAATCAGACCTGGAAGTAAACTGAAACTTTGGCCTCCATGACAGAAAACTGGGCCTGCCATCTTAGCTAACATGGGCTTTTTTACATCTCGATGTGCTCCCAAAACAAAGATGAGAATATTTATTTCTTATATTTTAAAGGAACTTTTTTCCCAGGCATTTTCCGGTCCTCTTTCAAGCCAGTCCACTCTCTGGGCAATCTACCCAATTTACTGAGAATGTTCAGGTGACCATTTCACCCTTCCTCAAAGGAAATTCAATTTGCAAGAAAGCCAGCCACGGAGCCATGCCCAGCTAAGACGGACTCGCACTAGTCTGTGCTAATTTAGGGATAGAAGCAGGATTTCTGTAATTGGCTCCTGATAGGGAAACGAGCAACTTCATCCAGCTTCAAACAAAGCCCTTATCATTTCTCACACCCTAACTTCATACATATTTAAGGAAGAGCTCCTTTGCCAGTTAAAGGAGCCAGCTCCTTGATGTGTGTGCTTCTCTAAAAAGTTGTTTATGGAAAAGTAACTGAAAGGCTCCCTTAGGCAGAAGCCATCAAGGCAGCTAGATGGCAAGATAGATAGCATGCTGGACTTGAAAATAGGAAACCCTAAGTTCAAATCCTGCCTCAGACGTTTGCCAGCTGTGTGACCCTGGGAAAGTCATATAACAGCTCTGTGTCTCAGTTTCCTCTTCTGTAAAATAGGGGGTTTAATATCCATCCTCTAAACCTATGATTACAGGGCAGTGAGGTGGTGCAGTGGATAGAGCACCAGCCCTGGAGTAAAACAGATTTAAGAGACTTGCCCAGGTTCACATAGCTAGTAAGTGTCTGAGGCCAGATTTGGCTAATCCTCTGACTCTTTATGACTCCAAGCCTCCCACATAGTAGGCACTCAATGAATGCTTGCCTTCTTTCCTAATTGATAAAGTAGAATTGAGTTAGGTAGCAAATTTTGCTGACCTTCCAGAGCCACTGACTAGAACAGTCAGAGAGGCCAGTAACCCAACTGAATGGAAAAGGTCCCTCAAGATCATTTTCAGCCCATGGCTAGCTTCCTTTTGCAAAAGAGGATGCATTTCTCACTCCACTGATGATGAGAAGTGACTAGAACAGGTAGAATGCCCTCAGTATTGTCTCAACCAACTAAACCACTATAAAAACTTTTTAAATTGAAATCCCCTTGGTTAACATCCTAGAACAGTGAAGACTACAAATTACGTGCCCTACACCTGGCCTGACTCTGCAGAAGGGCCCCCAAAGCTGCGCTTGGCTTCCCCAAGAGTGAGGGCTAAAGGCCTGATCAATCCCCAGTCAGTCCCTGCTGTAGTTGGGGCCCATGGATTCAATTCAGTAAGCCTTGATGTGATGGAATACTATCGTACTCTAATACTTCATTATGGAAGGAGAAGACTTGTATAAACTGATTCAAAGTGAAGTGAGCAGAACCAGAAGAAGAATTTATATAACAACGACACTGTCAGGACAGAAAACTTAGATCAACGTGGTGACCAACCAGGATTCCAGAAGATCAGCGATAAAGCACGCTCCCTACCTCCTAAGAGAAAGGGGATAAACTCAGAGTGCTGAATGCGACACCCATTTTTTAACATGGCCAGTGTGGGAATTTGTTTTGTTTGCCTTTACATCTTTGTTTCAAGGGTTTTGTTCTTCTTTCTCAATGGAATAGGGGATGAGAGCAACAGAAAATAAATGCTTGTTAATACAGGGGAAAATTTTGAAAAGATGCCACTATTAGATCTCATCCATTCAAAAAGAACCTCCCTCTCTTCCACCCGCACCAGCCTTCCATCTTTACCTATCTTGCCTTTAGCCTTGAATCCTACAACTCATAGGACATAGATATGAGGAGGAAGGGAAAAGTACAAAGGTATATGTTACTTGGGAGGGAATTGGACAGATACAATCAATTGATCAGTCAAATATTTGTCAACCATTTTCTATATACAGAGCAGCATGGCATAATGGGCAGAAAACCTAGGTTCAAGGCCTATTTCTGACTCATAATGACTTTGTGAAACTGGGTAAATCACTTAATCTCTCAAGGTCCCAGGAAAGTCTAAGAATTTTAAGTTGCACAACAGTTGCCGATCTGCACTGATGGAGGGAGATTCCTCTATCAATGAAACCATAGGTCCTGATCTTTCCTTTCCCCTCAGCCAAAAATTGTGTTAGGCACTATACTAGGTCACTGGGAACACAAAGACAAAATTAAAAACAGCCCCTGACCGCATGACCCAACGCTCTTCTGCAACATGTTCTCAGAGGAGTAAATACAGATATAGACAAAATAAATGCATAGCAGTTTCACTGGGAGTAGGAAGAAATCAGGAAAGGTAAAGGCAACATTTGGGCTAAGCTTTAAAGGGAGATAGAAGGTAGGTACTAAGAGGCAAGGCTGAAGAGGAAGAGCATTGTAGACATGGGAAAGTGGGCAGCCTGTGCTTTTCTGTGGAAGAAGAATGCTCAATATAAGAAGGAGTGAGCAGGTCAATTGAGCTTAAACATAGAGTACATGGAGGGGAGCGAGAGGTAATCAGCCTGGAAAGCTAGGCTACTAGCAGATAGTGGAGGACTGTAAGTGCCATGTTTTTTGTCCAAAATGGAATTGGGGGTCACTGAAGCTTGATGAGAAGGCTAGTGATGTGGTTAGGCCTGTGGTGTAGAAATATCAACACGGTAACTGTATGGAAGAGAGACCAGAGCAGGGAGAGGAAGAGAGTCAAGGAGACCAATTATGAAGCTGTTGCCACAGTCTAAGATAGAGGGCCTCACCTAGTCTAGCTCTCATATCATCATCTACAATGGATTCTCTTCTAGGATATTAGCAAAGTATCTTTTGAAAGACACAGATTCCAAACTACCTCTTGCTGGTGACTTATTACTAATGTGATCAGAAAGTTACATTTCCATTGCATCACAAAAGGAGGGGTAGGCTAGAAACCTGCTGGTACATGGATGGAAAGAAGAGGAGGAGGAAGAAGGCTAGGTTGGGTACAGAAGAGGGCAACACTAAAATGGGGAGTGCTGAGCAGATGGTGAATAGCACCAGAGCCCCGGACTAGGGAGGACAGGCCCAGAATTAGGTTAACCCCCTAGGTCCAGTCAGTTGCCACCCTCTATCAAGTGGTATGCATACTACCTCCTGCATTCATTCTCTTCTTTCTGCCTCTACCAAGATTACCTTAGTTCAGGCCCTCGGTTCTCACTTTAAACTACTTTCATAGTCTCCTATCTGTGTTTCTTCTCCCAGTCTTTCTCCTTTCCAATTGACTCTTTTTTAAAAAAAAAAAAGTTTTAATTTATATATTTTAACACCATAGGCATTTCCCAATATCTATACCTTCTCCAAAGAGCCCTCCCTTGTCACAAAGAAAAAAGTCACTAAATTTAACGCACCAAGGGTGTTACTGTCCACTGGCCTGGTCCTTTTCAGCTGTGCCTTCTACCCAATACCAGGGACCATTCAGGAGAAGCACCAAGCTCTCTATAGATTTCAGAGAGCTGTCAATACTATCTCTCAGCACTGTCTCCATGGTGGATGAGAGCCCTCATCTGGTTCACCTTAAAGTTCAGACATATGGATTTGTCTGATTAAACTCCTGACTTGAGCTCTGATCCAGTGGGAATACTCCTCCCTCTTCCCTTTGTGCTGAATTTCAATGAGCATAGCTAAAGGAAGTCCATCACAAAAGCATAATTTAACTGTATACAGCCTTTATTTATAGATTCAAAATAGAATCAAAAGAAATGCTTGATGGATATATGGCTTATCTCTTAGGGAGCTTGGTGGCCTGCAGTGGATAGAATGCTTGGCTTTGTGTCAGGAAGACTCAACTTCATGAGTTCAAATATGACCTCATATTTGCTGTGTGACCCTGGGTAAGTCACATAATCCTGTTTACCTCAGTTTCCTCATCTGTGAAATGAGCTGGAGAAGGAAATGGCAAACTACTCTAGCACCTTTGCCAAGAAAACCCCAAATGGGGTCACGAAGATTCAGACGAAACTGAAAAAGAGACTGAAGCTCATCTTTTGAGTCTACTCTTGGCTCACAAAATTGAATTGAACTGAATTAAATTGCTCCTTCTTTCAGATTTTAAACTAGTCATATATTTAAATGGGCTCCTACCCCAACAGGAAGTATGGAGGGTCAGAGCCCCACGCCCATGTGGTCTAGTTGAAATGCCTCTTCTGGCTTCAGATCCATTTACCTTCCTTTTCCTGTCTCCCCAGATACTTTCTTTTCCTGTAGGAAGACTATAGGACACTCAAAACTGTACCAGCTGCTCATAGTTCCATTAGGGCTCTCTCTCTTTGCTCCCCATTTCTGGAATTGTTCTGTGGAGAACTGAGGGGTTGCTCACACTCTGGCTCAGTAGCAGGGCCTGTGACCGAGTCCTCACTTTCTCCATGTTTACTAAATAAATCTAAATTCGTGGTAGTATTAAAAAGGGGAGTGGGGTGTTTCCACACCCATACTCTGCAGCACCTCTGGGCCTTTTAGCTAAGCATGAGAACACCTATTTATTCTCTGGGTTGGCTCACTCACTCCAGCCTTGTGTCACACTGGCAGGTCTGTGCTCCCAGAAACAGACCACCAATGTACCCAAATAGTTATATTAGTGTCCTACTTCTTCTTATTTACCACTTTAACTTTTGAGCCCACATCCATATATTTATCTTTATGCAAATCAACGACTCTCGATAACAATACTATTAGATCTTAGATATAACCATTTACTTAGCAATAAGGCAAAAGGAATAATAATAGGCAAAGCCTATTTTAGGTAAAGCCAATGCATGAATAACAAAATACATCCCAATCCACACATAACCTGGATCACACTCTCCCACCAACGAAGAATGGGCACATAGTTACATAAACTTGATGAGGAAGTACACAAGAGAAGAAAACCTATGCATGCTAGGTAACTCCCATCTCTAGTCTGCAGACTTTGATATCATTGGTCCATTCAGGAACATCTGTACTGCCCCTAGTTTGGTTCTCTGCTATCTACTGATCCCTTGGTCCTCATGGCTCTCTCTGCTGGGCAAAGTCACTTAGAAACAAACACACGCAGCATTTACAAACTCTTTCATC
The DNA here is from genome assembly GCA_028646595.1 of Phalanger gymnotis. Classification (NCBI taxonomy): domain Eukaryota; kingdom Metazoa; phylum Chordata; class Mammalia; order Diprotodontia; family Phalangeridae; genus Phalanger; species Phalanger gymnotis. Next base: position 32,720,244 of record CM053626.1, read on the forward strand.
TGACAATCATCTTTATATTGGCTGTTCCCTCTTAATTTTGAATGTCAGTTTCCTTTAAGCCAAGGAACTGCAAAGCTCATGAAGTTGGCTGTTTCTGGGCACCACATACCCTACTAATTAATTAGCCCTTCACTCAACAGGATGCTCATTGTCCAATCAGAACGGCAGTCACAGCAAACAGCTCAGGTTGGCTCTCTGAGCAAGGCAAACAAGCCTAGAGAGCTCCTCACCTACCCAGATTTTGTGTGATCCAATTAAATCTCACATCAGCGGAAACCTGTTTCTCCTTTGTATATTTCTCTCTCAAACCAAAGTGGACCAGCCAAGAGCAAAAAGCTCTTCTGAGAGGCTTCACTTCTCTTAAGCTCTAGGGGGCGCTGAAGAGCAACAGCTGGATTGGCCCAATTAGGTTGCCTTTCTCTCCAACCAACCAATCTTCCTGCAGCTGTAAGGCCTAATGGTTGATTGCTTCTGCTGCTGGTCTCTACTTAACAGCTCTAGTAACACTGGTTTTTCTAAAAGCAGCCATTTCTTCTGCTGGCCTCAGCCTCAGCCTCAGCCTCCCATCTTCCGCCTCCTATACTTTTCAACCATCTTAAATCAAAATCTTTTGGCTCTCAGTGACTTCTCCTTTCACTGAAAAGATGACACCTCATCAAATTACCCCTAAGAAATCAACAGATCTTATTTAATCATGCCTCCGTCTCCATATAATTGTATGATTTCTCTTCTAGTTTTTTTTTAGTTTTACCTTCATCATAAAACAGTTATATGTAGATGAGCTGAAGTACTATAATGCCCTGAAGCTCTACATTTTCAACAGAACCCAATACTTCATTTTCTGTCCTTGAAACTGTGTCTTTGTACTCACGTTTTCCAGTTTTTAATCAATAAAAGTTATTTCTTTGCCCCTTTAAACCAAACTATTTACATAGAAATGAAGTATCACACTACATTTTTCACAAGGTGATTTGTCTTCATATCTTTTTCATTGAAAACTGTTTCTTCCTGCATTTTTAGCAGTTTTTTTAAGCCAAATTTCTTTTCCTACTTGTTTCAGTCATCAAAATGTTGACTTATAATAGCCACAGTATCTTACATTCTTTACCAGTAGATTTGAACCTTTTTTTATATAAAAATACATTTTTGCCCTTTCAGCACTAAACTTCTCCATAGGAAAAAGGCCTTAAAGGGACAATACTTTATACATTAAGGAAAATCTCAAGCGGCCAGGTGTCTATAACTGGACTCTCCCACAAACTGCCAAAGACCCACACCTAGACTCAGCCACAAACTGCTAAGGAGTCACACCTGGAGTTAGCCCTCAACCTTCCAGGGACTTGCACCAAAATTCAGTCACGACCTGCCAGGGGGCCACATCTGCACACACCCACAAACTGACAAAGCCTCATGAAAAACACACCTTCAAACAGCCAGGGATCTGTCCACACCAGGACTCACCCACAAGCTGCTAAGGATTCACCTTTGAACACAGCCTCAAACCATAAGGAATACTTACACCTGGACACACCCTCAAACTGCCATCCATCCACATCTGGACTTACCCTAAGCTTCCAAGAATCCACACCTGTATTGACCTACAAACTGCCAAGGATCCACACCTGAACACATTCTCAATCTGCAGAGTATCCACACTTGGACTCACCCCGAAAACTGCCAGGGAGTCACACCTGAGCATACCCATAAACTGTTAGGGATTTGCACTTGAACTCACTCCCCCAACTCCCAGGTGTGAACACCCCCACAAACTGTCAGGGATTTACTCTCGGGCTTGCCCCTCAAATTTTCAGGTATTCACACCTGAACATACAAACTGTCAGGGATTCATGCTTAGAGTCAACCCCCAAACTTCCAAGTATTCACGCCTAAACACCCCTGCAAACTGTCAGAAATTCACTCGCACTCACCCCCAGACTGCCAAGGATTCACACTTAAACATACCCACAAACTTCAGAAGACCTACACTGGAGCACACCCTGAAAGTTCAAAGCACCTATATCTGCATTCATCCGCACTCTGCCCAGCAGCCATACCTGGACATACCCTCTAACCAGCAGAGTTCCGCACAAGGACTCATTCATAGACTGATGAAGGTCGACCCCAAAAGTCACCCTCAAATTTCTAGGGATCTACACAGGGACTCACAAACTGGCAAAAATGTATGTCCAGATGCACCCTCAAACTGCTAAGGATGCAGCCAATGACTCCCTGACATCTTACCAGAGATGCATGCCTTAATACACCCCCACACCGTCCAGGCTTCACACTCAAGGGCACTGTCACTCACACATCAATGCTGTGTTGTCTCTCACCTCTCACTCCTTCCACATTTCTCTGTCTCAATCAAACAAGCAGGCAAACAACAAACATCTATTAAATGTGTGTTGTGTGAGTGCTAGGAAGTGTCCTGGTGCGGGGAATACACTCAATCACTGGACCACAGTGTTAGCTCTTAACTCCCACTCCATTCTCTAGACATTTCACAATCCACCCTTGACACAGTCCCTCCCAAACACAGAAGCACAGAAGCCAAAACATTAATCACCTGGATCATAGGAATGTTTGGATACTGTTTAAATGAACAGGGAATTTGCAGATATAACTACAATCCATGGCTGTGCCACCACCCCAACGCGACAGTCTTCTTTTCACAGCGGCTGATTCTCCGGTCAAACAATGGGCAGCTTCAGCCTGAAATGAGTTGCTTCTCTCTCCAATTCCTTTTTCCCCCCGGTGTCTGCAAACCTGGCTAATTGTATAGTTTTTGACCAATTGCCTTGATTCAATTGCCAATTGTGCATGCTCCTCGACTCCTGATTACTCACCTGGCTTCTGATGCTGGCTCTGTCTTGACTTGTAGATTCAAAATACTGCCTGTGCCCAGCCTGCTCCTGATCCTGGACCCTCTTCCATCAACTTGGCTCTCCAAGTCCTGGTCTAAACCTGTTGCATAGATCTTGTATATACCTACTCTGTATATGTATACTTATCTGTATATGTACCTATTATAGTTGTTCAGTCATGTCTGACTTCCTGACCCCACTTGGAACTAAAGCAAATAGGGTTAAGTGACTTGCCCAGGATCACAAAGCTAGTAAGCATCTGAGGCTAGATTTGAACTCAGGTCTTTCTGACTCCAAATCTGGTTCTCTGTCCACTGTACCACCCAGCTGCCCTGTATATGTACCTACTCTGCATATATCTTATATATACATAGTCTGCATATATACATACATATATATATATACCTGTCTCAATATGTGCTTACTCTGTATATATCTCATAAGAAAACACAGGAGTCCCATCAGCCAGCACCACACCATTCATGTGTAGAACCATCAGTTACAGCGAATGGAGAAGACTGAATGCTGTGGATAAGTTCACTCAACTTGGTAGTGTACTTTCCAGGGATTCACACATTGATAATAAGGTTGACACACACATTGCCAGAGATAGCTCAGTGTTTGGGAGACTACGAAGCAAAGTGTGAGAGAAAAGAGGTATTAGACTGACTACCAAACTGAAGATCTACAGAGCCATTGTGCTGACCTCATTGTTGTGTGCCTATGAAACCTGGACAATCTACCAGCGCCGTGCCAGGAAACTGAATCTCTTCCATTTGAATTGTCTTAGAAAGATTCTGAAGATCACCTGGCAGGATAAAGTACTAGACACTGAGGTCCTTTCTCAAACCAAACTACCAAGCATTCAAACTCTACTTCAGAGAGCACAACTCCGATGCGCTGGCTATGTTGTTCAAATGCAAAACTACACTTGCCAAAAAGACTATTTTACGGAGAACTCACACAGGGCAAGTGTTCACATGGTGGTCAGAAGAAGCCATACAAAGACACTCTCAAAGTCTCTCTTAAGAACTTTGGAATTGATTGTGTGACATGGAAGACACTGGCACAGGACCACTCAGCAAAGAGTGCCCGCATCAGAGAAGGTGCTGTGCTCTATGAGCAGAGTAGAAGTGAAACAGCTCAAAAGAAATGCGAGAAGAGCAAATTTAGAGAATCCACCCCAAATGTTCACATGGGCTATTTGTGCCTGACCTGTGGTAGAACATTCAGAGTTCATATTGGTCTGATCAGCTACAGTGAGACACAGTGAAACTTGACTCTAGCATGATGATGTCATTTTGGTCCTCTTCGAGAACAAAGGACAACAACCAACCTAATCTGTATATGTATACTTGTCTCTATGTATCCATTCTGCATAGATCTTATATATACCTGGTCATTTATATGTTGCCTCATTAGAATTTAAATTCCTTGAGAGCAAGGATTTTTTTCTTTCTTTCTTTGTATTCGCAGCACTTAGCAAAGTAGGAACTTAACAAATGTTTGTTGCCTGACTGACTATTGAGGTGGCCATAACAAGGCCTTCATAGACATCAAACATTTTGATGTTTTCTCCTGCCCTAAAATAGTTTCATATCTGAGACCAGGCCTTCCATCTCACTCAAGCCATATCCATGGAGATAGATGGTAGAGGGGGGGGCCATTTGGGTGGTTGGGCAGGCAGACAGAAGTATTCCAATTTCCTGTCACAAGTAACCTAATGCTAATTCAGTGAGGGAAATGAGAATGTCACATTTCACTTAACCAGCAGAGGTAGGATTTGAACCTGGGTCCAGAGCCATCTGTTCTTTCTACCATGATACATTGCTTCCTAGACGGTCTTCAAGAGCTATAGCAGCTGATCAAATTAGCCCATAGCAACCCACCTGGTGATGAGTCTGAGCTGGTCCTTGGACAACAGCCAGGCATCCTGTCCCCCTGCCCACGCTCAAGAGTCTTTCCAACTAGCCAAGACTTGCCACAACTTGCATTCCTCTTGCAGATGCCTCAAGGACCCAGGGACACATCGATACTGCAATAAGACAGCTAAGTGGGCTAGTGTCCATACTACAATGTCTACACTGCAGTGAGACAGCTGGGTGGGGTAGTATCTATACTACAATGTCTACACTGAAAAGAGATAGTAGTTCACAGAGAAAGCACTGGACTTAAAGTCAAGGGTACATAAATTCAAATCCTGCCTTAGATTCTTCCTAATAGTAATAATAATAGCTAAACATTTACATAGCACCTACTATGCACCTTTACAAATATTATCTCATTTGACCCTCAAAACCACCCAGGGACATTGGTGCTATTACTACTCCCATTTCACAGCTGAAGAACCTGAGGCAGGGAGAGATTAGTGACCTGTCCGGAGTCACACAGGTAGTTAAGCCTCTGAGGTCGCATTTGAACTCAAGACTTCCTGAGTCCAGGTCTAGGACAATGCACCACCAAGCAGCCTCGATCTTCGTGACCCTGAGAAAGTCACTTCACATCGCTGGGTATCAGTGTCCTCATCTAAAATCTATCATCCTGAATGAGGCCCCTGGCAGAGGGGCAGGTGTGCGCCCATGAACGTGTGTTGGTGAAATTGTGAATGACTCATGGAAGGGAGGCCACACAGGTTGCTGACTTTTCGTGCTAATCAGTTTAAATACTTGGGGAGCGGCCCAACGGCGAGCCGGGTTGGAGCAGCTATAGCTTCCTGCAGCAGGTTCAATTTGAGGGAGCTGTATGGGAGGGAGGGGTCCTTTGTGGGGTTGGTCCACATCACAGGTACCTATAGTTAATGTTCTGCCCAGCATAGACCGTTGACCCAGGGTCCCTCTGTCCACACAAGGGACCAAGAGATAAGAGGCTGAAACCTCTGTCCAGGCTTCCTCCTGCTGAAATTCTCAGGCCTTGCTTATTTCCCAAAAACCCAGCAAGGAGGCAGGTCACAGTGAACAAACCTGCAGGGGCATTCTATTTCCTAAGATGATTGTGTGACGCAGGTCTTCAGCTGCAAAGCCCGAGAAAGAACTGTGCCCACGGAACACTCCATTCACAATGGAGGTTGTTTGATTTGTCAGGCTGATTAAAATTGTTGTTTAAGGGCCTTGTGTGCGCCTGCGTGAGTACACACACACACACACACACACACACACACACACACACATGCACACACGCACGCACATGCATACACATACATGCACACGCATACACACATGCACACATGCACATGTGCACGCACACATACACACACACACACACACACACACACACACACAGTTTTCCAAAGCCTGATATTTTCTGTCTGAGTCTTTCCTTCTGCTTTGGCAGCCCTGTTGTGTACACGATCTCAACAGGAATGCAGAAAAACCACCTGAGGGAGGAAATTAGTAATCACTCAAAATTACTAATGACTCCTGTACACTAAACAAATCCCACTGGGAGGTTTTTAGTTACAGGGAGGGAGGGAGATGGTCTTTTCTTCCTCCCCCCTCCCCTTCTCTGGCTTATTATACAAAAGCAAAAAACAAAACAAAAAAAAACCCAGGAAGCAGGGTACATCTTACTATGCATTAGTGGGGATATTTTTACGTGATAAGATCTAAACTTAAGTCCCAAATAAAGGCAAAGGAGACAGTGAGTCTCTGATGCCCACCAGTAGGGCTGGCCAAGGGTGAATAAGGAGGCTTGCTTCCCACAATCCTGAGGCCAGACCTCCTTCTCATCATCATCAACAGTGCCCTTTGGGGACCTCCCTTGGGCAACAGTCCATTCATTGACCCTTTGCAGACTGGCATATGTTATTTCATTCAGGGTATCAGCTCTTGATTTCTGGCATCCTCAACAGCTGATAATATGGTCCAAGCTGGGTTTTTAGGAATTAAATGCCAAGAGGCAAACTAAATTCATGGGTCTGTGCTATGGATCGGCTGACATTGTCTAATTTGATAGTCATTCTACAATTGGAAGAAATGATGACTAATGATAATAATCACCGACGCATTTAAATGGTATTGAAAATTTTAATAACAACTTGTTTTTCACAGAGGGCAAAATACCTTGAAAGTTATTTCAGAGAGTCACAGAGCTGGCAGGGACTTTAAGGGCCATCTACTGTAATCAGTGATGGAACAATAATACATCATATCCGTAGTAATAGCCAACATTGATAGAGCATTCTTAGGTTTACAAAGCGCCTTACATATATGAGCTCTTCTAATTCCCACAACAACCCTATGAGGTAGGTGCTATTATCTTCATTTTACAGATACAGAAATTAAGGCTGAGAAGGAGTCAAAATTCTGCCTTCCTGACTCTGAGTCTAGAGTTCTATCTGCTGTGCCTTGTAGCTGCCTCCAGCACTCTGAGGTGTGAAAAGCACTTTCTATGTGAAGCACGATGTTGTTTGATGCTCGTGATTCTCTGGGCATCATTATCACTTTTTTTAGAAATGAATAAACTGAGGTTTGGAGAGGGTTTGACTAAGGGCATGGATATAGTAAATATCAGAGGCAGAATTTGAACTCAGGTGTTCTTGACCTCAAATTCAACACTCAAGTCATTGCCTCTCCGGTTAGGAAGCTTTTCTCAAACATACCCAACAATTGGTCCATCTAGTCTTCCCTTAAAACCCTCCAACAAGGGGAAAGCAGCCCATTCCATTCTGGACAGCTCCCAGGGTGGGAAGCTTTGCAGCAGACAGAGCACTGGGCTTGGAGTCAGGAAAACTTCATCTTCAAATCCAGCCTCAGACACTTACAAGCTGTGTGACCCTAGGCAAGTCACTTAACCCTATTTGCCTCAAGTTCCTCATCTGTAAAATGAGCTGAAGAAATGGCAAACCACTCCTGTACCTGTGCCAAGAAAACCCCAAATGGAGTCACTAAGAGTTGGAAATGACTGAAAACAACTGAACAAAAGGTGGCACAATGAATGGAGTGTAGGATCTGAAGTCATTAGGACTCATATTCTTGAGTTCCAATCCAGCCTCAGATGCTTACTAGCTATGTGACCCTGAGCAAGTCACTTAACCCTGCTTGCTTCAGTTTCCTCATCTATAAAACAAGCTGGAGAAGGAAGTGACAAACTACTCCAGTATCTTTGCCAAGTGACCCCAAACGGAGTCACTAAGAGTTGGACAAGTCTGAAACAAATGAACAACACCACCAACTGTAGTTCTTCCTTCTGGAGACAAGCAGAATAAATCTAATTCCTCTTGCATTTGACAGCTCTTAAAACCCTTGAAGCCAAATTCTGCATCCCTTTTAAATCCTCTCTTCTTCAGAGTGAGCATCTCCAGTTTCTCCAACTGATCCTCAGCAGTCATGACCTCACCTTCACCATTCTGGTTACCTTCCTCTGCATTATTTCAAATTTACCTGTGTCGTTCCTAAACCATGGCACCCAGAATTAAATACAGGACTCCAGATGAAGTCTAACCAGGAAAATGATAGTGGGACTCTGACTTCCCTAGTTGGATGCTCTACTGATCTCGACGCAGTTCACGAGTGCATTAGCCAGTAAGTGGCCCAGAGAATGGCCAGCTTGACTTGCTGCCACTGAAGGGAGCCACAGAACTTTCCTTTCCCTATCCCAACCCTCCTTGCCCAGTATCTGGTTCCTATCAAGTACAAGATCCCAACTCTCAAATGAATGCTCACCCTCACATTCCCACACAGCTGGATCCACTGCCTTCTTGGTTGGGGACCATTTGTCCTACCATTGCTCCTTAAGGTCCTTAGGGGCTTGCCATCTGCTCTGCAATTTCCTCTACCAGAACTTAAATCCTACCTGGACTTTCCATCTGCTTTGAATCGAATATGAACATGAATCCTCTTTTATATGTCATCATTCCCAATCAGAACATGAGATCCTTGGGAGCAGTAAATGCCTCAAGGCTCTATTTCAATCCCCAGCACTTTGTATAGTATTTGGCATATAAGAAGAGATTAATCAAGGTTTTTCCATTTCATATCACACTGATAAATCATTTAGAGCCTGTAGTACACTAAAAGCCCAGATCTCTTTTAGACAAACTGCTACCTAGCAACACATCCAACATCCTCCACTTGGAAAATTGAGTTTTTTAGCCCAAGTGTACAGATTTTACATTTATCTCTGATATTTTTCATCTTATTGGACACACCTCTGTGTCAAGACCTTCTTGGATCGTAACTTACCTGGCATCATAGTGATCCCTCCCAGCACTGGGTCATCTGAACCTTTGATAAGCATGCAAGTCATCAATAAAATTGTTAACTAGTCCAAGGCCAAACACAGACACCTGAGGCCCTGTACTGGGGAGCACCTTCCAAATTGGTATCAAACTGTTAATAACTAAACTTTACTTGTAGCTCTTCAACCAGTTCATAATACTTCTAATCATACCACGATATAGCCCATACTTCCCCATTTCTTCACAAGAATAGCATGAGACTATACAATGGGTAGCCTACTGCTTGGAGAGAATGCAGGGAGGGGGAAAATTTGGAACTCAAAATTTAAAAATGAATGTTCAAAAATAAACATAAAAATGAAGAAAAACAAGAGAAAATAGTTTGAGGGACTTTGTCAAATCTATCTACACCATTCATCTGAACTCCCAATCTAGTAACCCTGTCAAAAAAGGCAATGAAATTCATCTGGTATAACCCATCTTTAATAAAACCATATTGGCTTTTTCAAGATGTTCATTCACCATCCCTTTAATAATAAATTCTAGAATTTTGTCTAGAATCAGAGTCAAACTTTCTTACCTTTAGCTTGCACAACGTTCTCTACTCCACCCCCCTTTTTTTTGTTTGGACAAATTGAGAGATTTGCCATTTTTTCTCCAGTTCCGTAGTACCTCTCCATTCTCCATGATCAAAGCAATCACTTCTTTAGGATCCTAACTGGCTTAATGGATAGAACACTGGGCTTGGAATCAGGAAGACTCATCTTCCTGAGTTCAAATCTGGCCTCAGACACTTACGAGCTATGTGACCCTAGGCAAGTCACTTAACCCTGTTTGCCTCAGCTTCCTCATCTGTAAAATGTGCTGGAGAAGGAAATAGCAAACCACTCTAGTATCTTTGCCATGAAAACCCCAAAAGAGGTCAAGAAGAGTCTGATGTGTCTTAAATGACTGAACAATGACAAAAACACAGCACATCTGGGCCAGGACACCCTGAGGCCCACAGTAAAGTGACTAGCCCTAAGCCGCATAGCTAGTAAACAGCAGACAGCCTCTCTGGGTCTGTCTCCTTCTCTGTAAAATGTAGAATAGCTTTATCTACTGAAAATGCTTTGTGTTTCACAACTGGAAAAGCATTGGTATTAGAAAGAGAGGCCTTTGCTTCAGGGAGAAGCTTGAGGGTCATTAAAAGTGCTGGATAATTTTCCAAAGGCATTTCAGCCTATTCTCCTTTCGCTATGTAATTCTGGATCTCAGTGAGCTCACTGTCCATCAGCTGTGAATGCTCAAGACAAGACACTGATAACAAATGCTGATAACTGATAACAGATACTGTTTCTCAGCTGTCCAGGCAAATGCCTAGAACAGGGGTATCAAACTCAAGTAGAAATAGGGGCTGCTAACTTGAGAATAGGGATCCCTGCAAGCCCCAATATTGACTTAATTTTAAAATGTAATATTATCTATATTTCGTTGTATCCTTATTTTGGTAAATATTTCCTTACTATATTTTAATCTGGTTCAGGCAGCACTCGGGAGTATGGACTACATGCAGCCCATGGCCCATGTTCAATACCTCTGACCATAAACATTCTTTACTCAGGTTTCCCATGCAAATGGTCAGAGCAAACTTCAGTTCTGCATTGAAGCATAGAGTTATTTCAAGCCCCAAGTCCTAGGGCCATTATTCGCCATGCTACAGCTGGTACCAAACATGGCAATAGAAACTCCATCCTCTATACTTCCTGAAGGGTGGGTGATATCAGCTCTGGGAGGGGCAGAGCCTTGACTGTGGTATGGAAGAAAAGGAGGAAACATCCAGCACCTGGGAGTGAGAGATTAATTACACGCAGGAAGATCAGCTCTCACCCAGGAACTTTCACTGGCAGTGAAGCCCTGGGTTAACTGGATTTATTGCTTTAGACCTTGGTTTGGTACAATAATGGTAAGGAAGAGGTGCTGTCTGGGAAAAAACATGTCAAAACAAGCAGCATTTCAAGCATGCAATGTACATGTTTTTGTCTGTGTGCGCACACTAGCACATGGCTGTATTTGTTTAAATTCTACTCCCCTCTGCCATTTTGCTTTCAAATCACATGTTTGGCATCTTGGACCATTAAAGCAACTTCTGCTAAATACTTAGTGGAAAGACTTCTCTCTCCTGGTGCCCCCACCCCCCTCCACCTCATCGAGCTTCAGGTTTTGTTTTGTTGGGTTTTTTTTCCTTTCCTTTATTCAATTTGGTTGGAAGCCCATCAAGTCTTCAGCCTCACAGCCTGTGTGGCAAAATTAGGCTTCCCTCAAACTCAGCTGCTATGCAACCAGAGCACAGGTGTGTCCTGGAAAAAATCTCAGCATTCTTGTTTTTCACTTGGGCAGAAAGAAAACAAAAAGGCAGGAGATTAAGACATACATAGGTACAAATAGATGAGAAAGGAGCAAGACAGAGAGAGATGGACAAACAGAAATGAAGAGACAAACTACAGACCAAGAGTAAAAGGTCGGGGCGGGGGCAGAAGCAGGAGAGGAGGGGAGGGCAAGAGAGGGGAGGGGAGGGGAGGAGAGTCTATATTAAATGAGCATCTTAGTGAATATGGTACTAAACTTTGGGACAGTTAGGCAGTTTAGTCAATAGTGTTGGGCTTGTAGTTAGGAGGACCCTAGCTTAAATCCTACCTTAGATACTAATTAGCTGTGTAACCATAGGCCAAGTTGCCTAACTCTTGCAACTTCAGTTTCATCATCTGTCAAATGAGGAGCTGGATTCCATGGCTTTTTAGGTCCCTTCTATCACTGCTCCTACTATTTGGACCGCCCCTGTTGTGAAACTCCCAAATTTCTTCTAAGACACAGCCTACACTCTAAGAGTGAGAGTCAGGAATCCGAGGGCCTAGTCCTGATGTCTGGTTTGCAAGGGTCCTTGGGCAAGTGACTTAGCCCCTCTATGCCTTGCCCTCTGCCCATCCCTACCTCACAGGCAGAGTGTGACCTTATAAATAAGACACCATATCTTCAGCCTTTAGAAAGAAAGGCCCTCTGAATTAATTAAATTAATTAAAGCCAATGAATTAATCGTATTCTTGCTTTGGTCTCACTAGAAGATAAAATAATACATTTGAAGACATAAGGTTCTTTCATATGAGTATGAGTCTAAAGGTTATTCTGAAAAATATCACCTTAATTTTTTTATTTATTAAAATGTTTTATTTTTACATTACATTTAAAGATTACCCCTCTATAGTGACCTCATCTGAAATAGCATGCAGCATTTAACATCTATACCACCCCCTACCTCTCTATTAAAAAAAATTAAGCAATTTGTTTTGTCTCTCTTCCAAACCAACCCCACTGAGAAAAAAAAGAAAAACAAATTTCTCGTAACCAAGATGCATAGTCAAGCACAACAAATTCTCTAGCTGACTATAGACAAAAATATACATCCCTTCCTGCATCTGAAACCTATCAGGCCTCTATCAGAAGGCAGAGAGAGTGTTTCAACATTATTCCTCTCCAATCATGAATAATCATTGGAATGTTCACAGTTCTTATAATTTTCAGTTATTTGTGTTTACGGTATTTTAGTTATTGTACTACTTGTGGTTCTGCTCGTCTCATTCTTTATCAGCTCAAAATTATTCATTTTATAATAGTGATGTTACAGTATAAATTGTTCTTTGGTTTCCACTTACTTCACCCTGAATCAATTTGCCTAAGTCTTTCTATGTCTCTTTTTTGAAATCATCTCTTTGCTTATTTCTTATTGCACAATAATAGTCTATCACATTCACATAACAGAATTTATTCAACTACTTTTCAGTTGATGGGCATCCTTTTAGCGTCCAGGTTTTTGCCACTAAGCACAGGGAGGTGGGGGAGGGAGGGACGAAGGGGGGTTGGGGAGAAAGAGAGAGAGAGAGATGGAGGAAGAGAGAGAGGGAGGGAGAGAGGGAAAGAGAGAGTTGTAAATATAGGACTTTTCCTATCCCTTTGATCTTTCGGGAGTATGGGCTTAGCAGTGGTTTAGCTGGGTCCGAAGTTTAGTAACTTTCTGTGTATATTTCCAAATTGCTTTCCAGAATGGTTGTACCCATCCATCTATAGGTCCACCAACATTACATCGATGGGCCTATTTTTCCACAGCCCCTCCAACATTTGTCATTTTCCTTTTTTGGCCATTTTTGCCAATCTGGTAAGTATGAGATGGGACCTCAGAACTGCTGTAATTTGCATTTCTCTAAATAGCAATAAGTATTTTTGTTCTTTTCTTTAAAATTCAATTTTATTTTATTTTCAGATTCACATTCTTTCCCTCCCACCTCCTCCTCCTACCCCATATCAAGAGAGTAAGAAAAACAAAAACCATGTTAGAAACATATATAGGAAGCAAAACAAAATCTTACATTGCCATGTATATACATATATGTGCGTATATGTATATATGTGTGTGTATGCCTCAATCTGTACTCTGAATCTATCACCAGAGAACATTTTTCCATGTGGTTATAAATTACTCTGGTTTCTTCTTGAGAACTGCTTGTTCATATCCTTAGACCATTTATCAATTGGGGAAAGGTTCTTATTCTGAGAAATTTGAATCAGTTCCTTATACATCTTGGAAAAGAGACCTTTGTCAGAGAAGCACACTGCAAAGATTTTTTTCCCAGTTAATTGTTTCCCTTTTAGTTTTAGCTTCATTAGATTTGTTTGTGTAAAAAAATTAATTTTACATAATCAAATTACCCATTTTATCTTCTGTGATTCACTCAATCCCTTGTTTGATGGTGAAATTTTTCTCTATCCACAGATGTGATAAATAAAATTTTCCCAGTTTCTCTAATTTATTTATGATGTAACTTTTTATGTCTAGGTCATGTATTAAACTTCAATATCACACAAAGATCATCACAACCCTATTTGCAGACCTAGACAACTGAGACCCTGGATAATAGCTGAAAAATCATCTTCATCCTGTAGGAATTAAGTTTTCTCAAGGCATTGGCATATCCAGTACATTAGAAAATCAGAGAGAAAATGGAAAGGTTTTTATTTCTAATGAGAAGGAAAGAAAAGATCATAGATTTGAACACATCACAACTTCATAAGGATTTTTCCTTTGCGTGTCCAGGCATTTAAAGCCCTTAGTCTTTTACTTTGTGTTCAAATCTATGCAGATGGATGCAAATGAGGTTCCTGTGGATATTTCTGCCACTGCTAGAAGGCTAACCTGCATCCAGGCTCCCAGAAACAAGAGAAAGCCAAAGATCGACCAGGAGTTCTTCCAGAACATTATGGGCTTCCTGTCCTCAAGCCAGTGGCTTATTGAAGATAGTGAGAGCCTCTCCTTATTCCCCAATCCAAAAGCAGGGCCTGTGAAAGCAACAAGAGAAGAACGAGGTAGATGGTGTTAGATCATCATTCCAACCCATGATCTAACAAACATTTGTAAAATGGCTGCGTATGCTGGGTATCCTGCTGGCAACCGAGCAACGAAGAATTCAAGTGGCACAATCCCTGCTGATAGAACTATCCCTATGGGATGGCAGACTTAGAGAATCCTAGGGAATCAACAAAGAAACCAAGACTTCAGGTAAGTAACACAATGCAAGAAAAAATAACAAAATGGGGATGGAATAAGAATTGTTCTTTAAAATAACTACCAAATGCATAAATTATCTGAGAGTCAATAGGTAGATTGACTCAAAACCTGTATAGATTCAGTTACAAAATGTTCCATAAAGTAATAAAGAACCACTTAAAGAATCCAGTGCCTTTCTTTATATCTACATTATTTAGTTCCATGCCTGGCACATAGTAGCCACTTAAAGGCTTGTTGACTGACTAACTGATTGACTGACTCATGTCTGGGTCATGCCAACATCATAAGAATCTGGAAGATGGCAGCTGGGAAGCAGTGAGTGGCATGAGCTCCCCACCAAGTCCCTCCAAAAACCAATAAAAAAATAGCTCTGAACCAATTCTAGAGCTACAGAACCCACAAAGTGGCAGAGGGAAGCAGGGCTCCAGCCCAGGACAGCCTGGATGGTCCCTGGGTAAGGTCTGTCCCACACGGAGCTCCCAGCCCCCAGCTGAGGGGAGCG
>CM053626.1:32735880-32766606 GCA_028646595.1 Phalanger gymnotis
AAGGGAAGAGGGGAGAGAATTTGGAACTCAAGGTTTTAAAAAAAATAGATGTTCAAAAGTAAAAAAAAAAAGAATGACAATCTGAAATTCATTTACAGATGTAGGGCTATGACAAACTACCAAGAGGATCATTTATAAAGTAAAGCAAAAGAATAACAAAATCCACTTGGAAAGTATTACAATCTAATAATAATAGTAAACAGCATTTTGAACATTGCAAAACACTTTAAATTGAGCCTCATGGTAACCCTCTGAGGTAGGTAGTACAGGTATTATTATTCCAATTATACAGATGAACAAACGGGTTCTCAGAGAGGTAAAGTGATTTCCCAATGTCAAACTCAAGTCTTTCTGACTCAGATGTTCAGCACTCATTTCCAAAAAACCTAATGGTCATGCCACCCCTTTTAAGAAAGGGTAGAGGGTGGAAGTGACTTCCCCAGGTCACACGGCTAGCAAGTGTCAGAGGAAGAGTTGAGTGCAGCTTTTCCTGACTTCCAGCCTAACACACCAGGCGCTATGCAGGGCTGCCTCACAGGAGAAGGGTGATTATAACACAAAATACAAATAAGTATAATACAAAGAGAGCCACGAAGCGAGCCAAAGAGACATAGACAAACATGCTATTAGACAATTCATGGGAAGAAATCCCTTTCATTGGGGGTGAAGGAAAATCTAAGATAGCTCCATGGAGGTGTTAGTACCTGAGTGAGCCTTAGAGGAAGACAATTTCGAAAGATGGGGAATTGATGGGTCCATGCTGAATTTGAGGTGCTGGTGAGATAGATGTTCAAGAGGAAATACCTAAGAAGCAATTGATAATATGGGACTGGAGCGAGTGCATTCCAGCCATGACAATGAAATAGAGGAAGAGATGGCAATCTAGTTTGGTTAGAATGCAAAGCGGGTTAAGAAGAACATGAATTAAGGTGGAAAAGGTAGATTAGGGCTAGGTCATGGAGGACTTTAAATGAGAGGCTGAATTTGGATTTCATCTTATGGTCAGATCTCCGAATGAATGAGTGAATGAAAAACCATTTGTTAAGCTGAGCACTGGATTATTTTAGTAGTTCTATGGAGGATGGGTTAGAGAAGGGAAGAGACTGAAAGCAGGGAGAACAAATCAGAGGTTGTTGTAATAGTTTAGAGGTTATGGGGACTGGACTAGGGTGATAGGCGAGTGGGTGGAGAGCAGAGGACAGATCCGGGAGATGCTGTGGAAGTCAAAATGGCAATACTAGGCCACTAGTTTGGATGTGGGCAGTGAGGGAGAGGGAAGGGAATAGACAAAGGTGACTTCAAGGTCTTGTCTGAGGTGCCCAGAATGTTCACCTAGATGAGCAGAAACAGAGATGTTGAGAAAAGGGACAAGTTTTTAGAGAAAGTTGAATTTGGGGGGGGACATGCTGAATTTGAGGTGCTGATAAGATATATTCAGGAGGTGCTATCCAAGGAGCAGTTAGAAATGGGGGACTGGAGATCAGGGGAGAGATAAGTGCTATAGATAGGAATATTTGAAGATGTTTTTACAGAGGTCATGAGAAGCCCAAGGGAGAGAGTACAGAAAGAGAAAAGAAGAGCCCCAGGCCAGAATCTTGCAGCATGCCAACCCTTAGTGGGCACAGAGAAAAGGAAGAAGATGAAACAGTAGCAGTCAGATAGACAGGAGGAGATCTGGCAGAGAGCAGTGAACAAAAACAGGCTAGGGAAAAAGAGAAAATATCAAGAATAAAGCCCTTCTTTACAATGTTGCTGCTACTGCATAAATTGTTCTTCTGGTCCTGTTTACCTCATGCTACATCAGTTCCTACAAATCATCCCAAGTTTCTCTGAGCCCCATCCCTTTGTTGCAAGAGTTTTGTGGGGGGAGAGTTTTCTTTAAATTGGGGGAAGAGGAGAAGGTAGCAAAAATATATGCTCAGTTTTCAATGATAGTAATGTAAAATTAATTTTAAAAAAAAGAATGAAGTCCTTTAGAACATGGCCTGGTCCTGTCTCATTGTACACTTCACTGTGCTCCCCCTCCATCCCCACTTCCAGATTCTGTACATCATAGGTACCAAACTCAAGCCTAGTCAGCCGCAAGAATGTATCCAGAATTAGATTAATTGGGAAATGTTTAACAAAATCAATAAAAATACAAGACAGATCACTAAAATACGTGGTTTTCTAAGTCAATATGCTTCCAGTAATGATCACCACTGCTCTGCATCACATACAGTGCTTCATTTGCTTTCTGTATCTTTGCACTATCTATGGAATTCATGCCCTCCTCACCTCCACCTCACCAAATCTCTAAGGTTAATTCATGTATTTGTTTAAAGGCAGCTAGGTGGCACAGTGGATGGAGTATGGGACCTAGAGTCAGTATAGACCTGAGTTCAAATCTAACATCAGATATTTACTAGCTGTGTGACCCTGGGCAAGCCACTTAACCCTGTTTACCTCAGTTTCTTCATCTGTAAAATGAGCTAGAGAAGGAAATGTCAAACCACTGTAGTATCTTGGCCAAAAAAAACCCCAAATGGAGTCATGAAGAGTTGGACATAACTGAAAAACATATATTTATGTATGAGCTTATGTTTAACTGCCCTGGTATTTAACTAGGGAAAGCTAGGTGGCGCCATAGTGCATAGAGCACCAGGCTTAGAGTCAGGAAGACTCATCTTCCTGAGTTCAAATCTGGCCTCAAACACTTACTAGCTGTGTGATCCTTGGCAAGTCACTTGACCCTGTTTCCCAGTTTCCTCAGGTGTAAAATGAGCTGGAGAAGGAAATAGCAAACCGCTCCAGGATCTTTGCCAAGAAAATCCCAAACAGGGTCACAAAGAGTCAGACACAACTGAAAACGACTAAACAATAATATTAAACTGCCTTATATTTCTTTATATTTATAGTCATTCTGTGTATACTATATGTGTACAGCGGAAGCTCCATGAGAACACAGATAGTATTTTTTTTCGTGATGTCCCCAGCATATAGCACAGTACCCAGTATACAGTAGGTGCCGAATAAATGCTTGTTACTTGATTGAATGAATAGGATGGGCAGAAGTGTCAGAAGTCACTAAAAGGTGAAAGACAAACACTGGGAAAAGGCCCCTGGATCTGGCAACGAAGGGGTTACCTTCGACACCTTTGAGAGAGAACAGTTTCAGTAGAAGCGGGGCAGAAACTGGAACAGAAGGGGATGAAGGGTGAGTGGGCAGTGAGAGAGCGAACGAAGCCTCTTTCCCTCTTTCTAAATGGTTACCAAAGAAAGGGAGCAGAGATAGCAGACAAAAGCTTAAAGGGGTGAGGGGTCAGAGCAATAATACCTTGTCATTTTAGCAAGTATATCCCTAGAGATAGGGTGGTGGCTTTGGGATGAAAGGGGGTCAGAAAAATCCATGAATAAAAAACTCCAAATGTTTTGCAAGTATTTTTAATTAGTTTTATATCAACTGGCTCCAGGTAGTGATAGAGAGTCCCCCTCCCCCCCACTACCGTCATTTATCCCCCCATGCCACCTTGGGAATCCCTGGTTCAGTCTGGAGCACCATATTTCAGGAAAGACACTGACAAATTGGGGGCAAATCCAGAAGCATTGACTAGGATGGGGGAGGAAATGGAGACCACACTGTACAAGGAACGGATGAAAGCCACACTTCTTTTTACAGGAGGCCTTTCTTCATCCCAACTACCAGACTCAAGTGCCCCCCTATCCAGCCCAAAATCAACAAAACCAAAAAGGAGACCTTGTAGTATCTTGTATACACTTACATATGTATACGTTGTTTTCCCTGATAGACTATAAGTTCCTTGAGGACAGCTTCATTTTTTGTCTGCGTATCACCGGCACTTAGCGCAACGCCTAGGACATAGTAGGCACCTGAGAAACACTAGTCAACTGATTGATGTTGGAGAAGACTTAGAAGAGTCAGGATGATTGTCTTTAACTAGTGCTATCAAACTCAAATAGAAAAGGGGGCAGCTACACCAGACAGAAGGATCCCTGCAGGCTAGGTAGGATCTGGACCTACAGCTTCCTAATTTCAAGCCTAGGACTTTATCCACTCCCCTAGGCTACCCCTTCGAGGTCCCCTTCAGCATGGAGATTCTGGACAAGGCTGGGGAACATGCTGCTCTTCCCAGGTGGGAAACAGAAGAGGCAGAAGCCATCTTCAGGCAAGCTACAAAGGGTGTTTTATTTGCACGCTCACACACACATACACGCACACACACAAAAACAGTTAAATATATTCCTGTCTACCACGTGTGTCAATCACACATACACAGCTCACCCCAGCTTCAAGGCCAGGGCCACTGCAACTTCTTGACACAGTTGGAGAAAAACGATCAGTCAGCAAGCATGTATTGAATGACTCTTGTGTTCCCAAGCTGTATTTGTGTCAAAGGACACACATACACACACACACCAGAAGAATGGAATGATGGAAAGGGTCTTGGATCTATTCTCTAGTGTAATAGAAAGAACCCAGGTGGTCCATAGTTCCTTTGGGTTTGTGACTTCACCATCAGAGTGTGTACCCTCCTAATAATGCCCAGGGTCACAATGTGGTGCAGTGAATAAAACAAATATTGAGTCAGAGGACCTGGGTAAAAATCCCAGCTCCTACCACTTGCAACCCTTAACAAGTCATTTTAAAGCCCTCTCCAGGCCTCAGTTTCCATATCTGTAAAAAAGAAGAGGTTAAGCCAAATGCACAGTAGGTTCCCTCCAATCCTAGGAACTGGTCTCCCTGGCTGCAGCCTCTCTCTCCCCAACCCAGCCACCAGACTAACCTTCCCAGGGCTGAGCTTTAACCACAGCACTCCCCTGGTGGAAAATTTTCAACGGCTCCCTGTTGCCTATAGGATGAACTACAAACCCCTTACCCTGCTCATATTTATTTTTTTAATTAGATTTTTTTATTTTTAGTTTACAACACTTAGTTCTACGTGTTCTTGAGTTTCAAATTTTCTTCCCTTCCCTTCCCTCCCCGCTAACATCCCCCCAAAATGGCATACAGTCCAATATAGATTCTACATAAACCTTCGCATTAAACTTATTTACACAATAGTCAAGTTGCAAAGAAGAATTGTGACCAGTGGAATGAATCATGAGAGAGAAGAAACAAAACCAAAAAAGAAGAGGAAAAAAAAAAGAGAGCAAATAGTTTGCCTCAATCTGCATTCAGAAGCCATAGTTCTTTCTCCGGATGTAGCTAGCTCTCTCTCTCATGAATCCTTTGGAGTTGTATTTGAGCCTTGTATTGCTGAGGAGAGCCAAGTCTATCAAAGTTAGTCATCACATAATCAATATGTCTGTGGTTGTGTACAATTTTTTCCTAGTTCTGCTCTCACTCAGCATCATATCATGTAGGTCTTTCCAGGTTACTATGAAATCCGTATCTTCCCCATTTCTTATAGCAAAATAGTGTTCCATTACATTCATATACCACAACTTGTTTGGCCATTCCCCAATTGGTGGATATCCCCTTGATTTCCAATTCTTTGCTACCACAAAACATACAGGTCCCTTTCCCCCTTGTGTGATCTCTTTGGGATATAGCCCCAGGAGTGGTATTGCTGGGTCAAAAAGTATTCAGAGAGGAGAAAACTGAGTCCCAAATAGATTAAAGGATTTTACTTTGGTCAGATGAGTTATTGTGATTATTGTATGAAATGGGACTCACCTACAGAAAATCAATGAACATTTAGTGGCTGCTATGTAACTGGCACTGGGCTGGGTGCTAAGGATAGAAAGGTAACGGATTTATCTTCTGATATTGTGTGTATGTGTGTGTGTATATGTGTATGTGTGTGTGTAGGGGGAATACAAGTATATGGATAGATGCAGTAGGTGGGTGAAGGAGGTAGAGGGAGGGATTTAAGGAGCTTGAGGAAGAAGAAAATACTTTCTGGTAGAGTGGAGGTAGAAATCAGTGAGGGCTTCATGGAGCATGTGGCATAGTTCCAAATTGCTCTCCAAAATGGCTGGATCTGGTCACAACTCCACCAACAATGTATTAATGTTCCAATTTTCCCACATCCCCTCCAGCATTTACCATTTTCCTGTTTTGTCATGTTAGCCAATCTGACAGGAGAGATGTGGTACCTAAGAGTTGTTTTGATTTGCATTTCCCTAATCAATAGTGATTTAGAGTATTTTTTCATATACCTATAGATATCTTTAATTTCTTCCTCTGAAAACTGCTGTTCATATCCTTTGACGGGTTTTCAATTGGGGAATGGCTTTTATTCCCATAAATTTGGCTCAGTTTCCTGTCTATTTTAGAGAGCCTTTGTCAGAGACACTGGTTGTAGAGATTTTCTCCCAATTTTCTGCTTCTCTCCTAATCTTTGCTGCATTGGCTTTGTTTATACAAAAACTTTTCAGTTTAACATAATCAAAATTATCCATTTTGACCCTACTCATATTTATAAGCCTACGAAATCTGGTTCAAATCGACTTTCTTTCATATTAACCATTCCCCCTGCCCCAAAACTTGACACACCATCTCCTGCCTCTAGAGATTCTAGAAAGGTGTCCCTGTATCTGGCATGCTCTCCCTCCTCCTCTCTTCCTCTTCCTTTGAGGCTCAGCTCAGGGGCCACATGCTCCATGAAGCCCTCACTGATTTCTACCTCCACTCTACCAGAAAGTATTTTCTTCTTCCTCAAGCTCTTTAAATCCCTCCCTCTACCTCTTTCACCCCCCTACTGCATCTATCCATATACTTGTATTCCCCCTACACACACACATACACATATACACACACACAATGTCAGAAGATAAATCCGTTACCTTTCTATCCTTAGCACCCAGCCCAGCGCCAGTTACAAGGAGCCACTAAATATTCATTGATTTTCTGTAGGTGAGTCTCATTTCATACAATAATCACAATAACTCATCTGACCAAAGTAAAGTCCTTTCATCTATTTGGGACTCAGTTTTCTCCTCTCTAAAATGGGGAGATTGGACTAGCTGTCCCTTCAGCTCCTAATCTATGATCTAGGATGCCATGATCTCTTTGGCCCCACTGGGTTTGTAAAGAACTAGACAAACATGGTCTCATTTGTGAGGACAATCCCCCTGGGGGAGAGGTGCCACGGTCATGACTTTCCTGACTTCTAGACATTAGAGGTCCTATCCATTACACCTTGAGATGGACTCAAGACAAGATTACATGTAAATCCGATTCTTGCTATTTAAATCCTAGCATCATAACTCCAACATTTCCAGTGAGGGCCCTTAGAGAGTGGTAGCCAGATATAGCGGACAGAGCCTTGGAATCAGGTAGACCTGACTCTGAGTCCCATCTCAAGCTGTGAGACATTTCCTTATCAGGAAAAATAGGGCCTTGGATTGGATAACCTCCAAGATGCAATCTAAGATTTTATAAATCCAGTACAACCCCTTTATTTTACAAATGAAGAACCTGATGCTCAGAAAGATCCCAGGCAAGTTGCCTTGGGTCATCCAGTTAGTAAGCATCGAAGGCAAGATTTGAATCCAAGTGTTTCTGGTCCAAATCCAACAGCCTTGTTGCCTCTCTCTTCTGGCTGTATCAGGGAAGCTTGCTATTTAAAGGAATGATGCAGTGCATTATAATAATAAAATAATAAAAATCACCCCTGGTCAATTTGGCATATTCAGATTTTCTCTAGTGGGGGTCTCAGAAAGCAAGGCACTCCTGTCTCTTGATTCAATGGCCTAGAATTCAGGAGCAGCAGGTTTGTGGGATGGGGTTTGAGAGGCAAAGAGGACACATGTACACATGCACACCCCCACAAATGCATATGCACACCACACACAATTCTCAAGGTGACTGAGCAGTTTAGGTAGACGACAATTTCAAATCCTTCACTGATGAGCTAATGGGAAATGTGTTGTGACTCGCTCATAGCTTTTCCCTTGTCTGTATTCAAGACAGTCCTAGAACCTTGGCCCCCTGAAGTCTAGGCCAGCCAACCAAGGGTTCTGCCGCATCATAGCTGTGGGCAGCATGGCTGACTCCATTCTTCTATCAAACAGAGAGCATGAGTCACCCATCAGCACTCAGCCAAAGCACCGAGCCCCCTAAGGACGGACACGGCCAACCACCTGCCACTGGCTCTTGTCATCTTTCGCCCAGTCGCCAAGGCTTCCAAGCATGGGTGCCAATGTTCCAGGGCCGAAGGAATCAATAGAAACAGCGTGAACTCCTGCCATCCCCTGTCGGCTTAACAAATGAACCAAGCACACAGGATTGCTTTTTTATAGGAAATAAATTCTGAAACAAACCTCAGAGGTGAAAAGGAGCCTTTGAGTAAAAGACAGCAGCAGGAAGAAAAGGTTGAGTGAAAGGACAGTCCCCTACCCCCCCCCCGACCTAATGTTCTTTAATCACATCATTCCTTTAAGAAAAAAAATTCTGCCTAGGGAAACAAGGTGAGGCACGCTGCAGCCTGTCTGGTTCATCTGGGGCTTTGGCTATCTACAGGGTGAAACAGCATTTTGGGGCTTGATGACTCTAGGAGGAGTCAGGCATTTGGGACCTTTCTTTTTCCATTTCCAGTCTCAAACTGGCGTGTTGGCATCCCTTTATAAATGTAGCAAAGGCCCAGCCAGAGTGGAGGTAAGGGGATAGGAGGTATGATGGAATGAGCTCCAGATGTGGTACCAGGGGTCCTAGGCTCAAATCCTGGCTCTATCTATTTCCTTCTTGTCTAACTTTCACAAGCTGTTTAATCTCTTTGGGGCTCAGTTTCCTCATCTGTAAAATAAAGGAGTTGGACCAGATGATTTCTAAGGTCCCTTCCATCTCTAACCCTATGATCCCTATGACAGTTAGAGAGAGAAGGTCTACAGTGGAGAAAATACAATTTTAAGGGTATTGAGAATTGATTCTCAAGTTATCCAAAAGAAGGGATGAATGAAGAATTTTTAAGCACTTAACATGTGCCAAGCACTATAATAAGCACTGTGGGTACAAACAGAAAAAATCATGCAAAAGCATAGGAAAAATGTCAGACCTTATGATATGTTGTTCAGTCATTTCAGTCATGTCTGACTCTTCTTGACCCCATTTGGGGTTGTCTTGGCAAGATACTGGAGTGGTTTGCCATTTCCTTCTCCAGCTCACTTTATAGATGAGGAAACAAAGGTAAACAGGGTTAAGTGACTTGCCCAGGGTCACATAGCTAGTAAGTATCCAAAGCCACATTTAAACTCAGGAAGATGAGTCTTCCTAACTCCAGACCCAGCACTCTGTGCACTATGGTGCCACCTAGCTGCCCTGGGGACCTTATGATTACTGTTTTCCAAAAAAAAGGTGACCAAAAGAATACCAACAACTATCCATCTACATATCTACTTTATCATCTATATGTAAATGTTTTATGAAAATACTATACTCATACATCAATGGCTTCCTTAACAAAGGTATTAGAAAGGAACAGGCAGATTTTCACAAGTAATACTCCATACCAGACCATATCTTCATGACTCCACCATTCCAATGGGTCTTTGGCACTATTTTGGTGAGTTCCAAGAAGTGGGGTAGAATGGGGTAGGGGAGTGGGGCAGGATGGACACCAGGTTGCCTAAGGAGGGACAAATTGGACCAGGTCAGAAAGAGAGCAGGTAAAAGTCCCCATGCCAGAAGACTAGAAATGAGGGATGGAGAAGGATGGACTTAACATCTCTCACAGTCTTTTCCTAGGGAACAACACCCACCAGTGGTCATTTATGTTGCACGTGATCAGTGATTCCCTGGGTGAAGAATCATGCTAAGAGGCTATTCATGATTAGCTCAAAGATAAAATAATCATCCTGCTGTTTGCTAATTTCATGGTTAAATGGAATTTTCCACCTGATGAAGGCACCAATCGTTAAGCCATGGAGTAAACTCTACTCAAAGACAAGGCTTACTTTTGTAAAATGCTGTGAAAAAGGAGTCCTTTTAACCTAATGTTCAGGCTGATGTTCAAAGGGAAGCGAGAAAAGCATGGTACTGTCCAAAGGGGCCCTGATGGTCTAAGTCAAAAGATGCTGGTTCCAATCCGAACTCTGTTATTTGTGGCCTGGGTGACCTTGGGCGAGGCATTTCTCCAGTATGGGCCATCTGTAAAATGAGAGGGTTGGATGCGATTGCCTCCAAGGTAAATTGCCACTGAGATCTAAATCGAAGATCTTATAATTAAGGTAATTATCCAAATGATACGGGGATTTGCTTCCAACATAAGTAGAAGGGTATCTGCTTTACTTCTCCATTATTCAGTATTTTTGAGAAAATCCCTGCAGCTTGTGAGGTTAAGCAGTTCAGTCACTTCCTCCCCTAACTGACTTGAATTTGTTTTTGCACATATTTACGTATGTAGACATTGTCTCCATGACTATTTCTTTTTTTGTCTTTGCATCTTCAGCACCTTCCACCAGAGCCTGGTACACAGTAAATGCTTAATAAGTGCTTGTTAAATTGAATCAAATTTAAATAGCCTTTCATCCATGCTGCTTAATCATTGGTTCCGTTCAAATAATGGAGGTAGCTTGGTGTAGTAGCTAAAGTGCCGGGCTACTACGAGTCACCAAGAACTGGGTTCAAATTCTACTGCTATGTAACTGTTAGCAAGTCTTTCAGCCTTTTAGTGCCTTGAACATCTCCATAAGACTGAAAGGAGGTAATTAATGAAGCAGAGAAAGCCCTGGCTTTGATGTCAGGAGACCTGGATTCAAATCTTGCCCTGTTTTCTGTGTAGCTATGGGATAAGCCTCCACTTCTCTGGGATTCAATCGCCTGCACTGTAAAATGAACAGGTGAACTAGTTAGCCTCAGAGAGTTCTTCCGGATCTACTAAGTCATCAATGGGCTAAGTTTAGCTCGATGGAGGTAATTCCCACACCGGAAACATGCCTACTGTGTGCTACACCGAAGAAGTCCCTGATCTTTGGGGTACTGGAGCACCTCCGTTAATCTTTGGCCTTTGATCTCCTAAGTCATCGATGGGCTCAGCTCAGCTTGATGGAGGGAGTTCCCACACTGAGAACATGCCTACTGTGTGCTACACAGAAGTCCCCGATCTTTGGGGTGCTGGAGCACCTCCGTTAATCTTTGGCCTTGGATGCTTTCCACCATCTTCTTGGGGGCTACGTTTAAGGGGCTCAGCCTCGAGTTCTTCCTGCATTTCCTGCTTGTCTGCTCGGTTATCATGTGGGAAAATCCAAAGCCCGAGGTGTCAGGCAGGTAAGCCCTTCCTCTGCGTTCACCTCAGCACGACCTCCTCCTGGGAACAAGGAGGGAAGCGAGCCTCTCGGGTTGAAATTACAGAGGAAATTAGCCTCAGCGGAAGGTAAATACCTGCACTGGAATTAGTCCAGGTGAAACCCCTGCTCCCAAGGGGAAAAGACACCTGCAGCTAATTAACTGGCTTATTACCACGCAGGGGTGCGCTGCTTAATAAGCGTCGCCTGACAGAGGCATTCAGCTCCGCTGCAGCTCCCGTGCTGTGTGCCAGGGCTTCAGATGGCAAATGAGCCCCTTGAAATTATTCTAGGACGCTTGTTTTTATAATATCTCTCTCTGCTCCTGGAGCTCATGGTAGCTCCTGGAGCTACCAGCTCCGGACCCTCACGGAACCAGCGTTGGCTTTGTACGAGAGCCTCCGCCCAAATTCCATCCACTTTTACATCCCATGAGGCTGTGGGATGGAACATGCTGGTAAACTTGCTGGTAGCAGGACAACAAATGCTGGACAAATTGAAGAGTCATGGCATTGAGCACTGGATTTCGGGCTGGGGTCCCTATCCTTCGTCCGATTCTTTAATCAGCTGAGGGACCCTGGGCAAGTCATTTAACCAATCTGAGCCCCACTCTTCTCATTTGTCAAATGGGAATGGTAATTCCTACTTCATAAGGGTGGCATGATTTATAATAGGTGCTTTGTAAACACTGAAGCCCTAGATAAGTGACAGTTACTACAATGTAAAGGACATTTTGCAGTAAGAATCAGCACAAAATAGTGAAAAGAGTACTATTCTGCCTATCCTTACTCTGCCACTAACCAGTTAAGTGACTTTGGGGAGGTTAAGTTTTCTGATTCAACAAATCCCCTAAGTCTACGATTTCAGCTAAGTCTGAGTTTATGACATAGTGGAGTTACCATCTTCACTCTTTAACAAGATGCCACAGCCAACAGCATGCTTGGGACCCAGTCTTTGGGCAAAATCTTTGGTCTTCCTCCTACCTCCCTTCATGTGTGTGTCTCTCTCAACCTCCAGGTTCCCAGTGCTGGCTATCTGTCTAGAATGACTCAGTGGGTCGCCTTGCCTAGACCAGTCCTCCTATGAATCAATTAATCAATAAGCATTTATTACATGCCTACTATGTGCTGAACATTGTGCTAAGCACTGAGGATACGAGGCAAGAGTGAAATGCTGCCACTGTACTTACGGAACCCTCACCCTAGGTTCCTCTCTACTAATCCCCTTCCCCCAAAGAACACTGTCTTTATCACAGGTTGGCCAGAACTGAAGGTTTGATAAGACAGCAATCTGATTATCTGAGTAAAGTAATTCATATTAATCCAGTCTAGGAATGGATTTTTTTCTCAATCAAAATGGAGTAAATTTCTACTTTCTTTGCTTAAAAAAAACAAGAGATATCTCTCTCCACTCAGTCTCTCCGCAATTTAATAATCATCTCTCCCCAGAAATATAATTTAACAATCAGCTCTCTCTAGCATACCCCTGGAGTGGACAAGTGACATTAGTCAGTTTCCATAGAATATGAAGGTGTCTAAGTGGTGAGCAGTCTGTTCTGTAACTGACTCTCCATTAAATATTTCACAAATGGATATGATGTGAAATTATCTGAATCAAGGTCAGAGGCATGGAAAAGAGTAATAAAATAAACATTTCTCATCTTTTTCAAAGAAAAGAGAAGGTTTGTCAAGTGGCTCCCCAGTAGAGTGAAAAGTCCATTCAACTTGTAGCCTCAGAATGAGTATTCAAATGCAGTCTGTACGTGTTGCCGGAGGATCTTCTATTCCTATTGATGGGCATTGTTATTTTTATGTGTGTATGGAATTTTTTTATTGTAAAACTTGTAGATATGGGATTCCGGAAAAAAAAAATCCTACCCATACTCCCTCACCCCAGAGACACTACAGCCATCAATAACTCTTCAAAGTCAACCTGGGAAAGAGATTAGAGCTGCTAACCTAATCAGGAAAAGCTAAGTCCAATCATGTCCCCACCCCCATAGAATGTAAGTTCCTTGAGGGCAACTGTCTTATTTTAATCGTTGTATTACCAGTTTTTTAAAATGTTTGTTGATTGACTGATTGACAGATTGACAGAGTTCTGGAACTCAGAGGTAGAGGTATCCCTCAGACAGAAAACAGAAACAGTGGAAGGTGTTAAGGTGTTAAGGGGCCTGTTAAGGGCCCCTGGAAGAGCCCGTAGATACAACAGCTGGAGCCACCCCAAGGCCAGAGGCAGGAAGACCATGTGAAGATTGTGGTATCCTAGATTACAGATGGAGTAGACCTTAGTGGTCACTTCGTCCAACTGCTTCATCTTACAGATGAGGAGGCTGAGGCCCAGGAAACAGAAGGAGATGGCCAAAGTCTGCACAGGTGGAGACAGAGCTGGATCGAACCCAGACACTGACCCAGGAAGGGTAGGTATGTGCAGAATAATCATAACCAACTTTGTGTAGCTCCTTCAAGTTTATAAAACATGGGCCTCATGGGAGCCTTGGCACTATATGTATGATCATGGCCATTCTATAATAATAATAATAGGTAGCATTTATAGAGCACCTACTGTATGCTAGGTAATATATTAATCACTCTACAATTATGATATAATTTAATCCTCACAATGACCCTGGGAGATCGGTGCTATTGTTATCATGCCCATTTTATAGATGAGGACGCTAAGGCAAAGGTTGAGTGACTTGCCCAGCTAGTAAGTGTCTGAGGTAGATTTGAACTCAAGGTCTTTCTGACTCCAGGCCCAGTGTTCTATCCTCTGGGCCACCTCACTACCTTATAGATGAGGAAGCTGGGATTCCGAGAGGTTAGATGACCTCAGTGTCAGATATGGGATTTGAACAGCTTCTTCTGACTCTCAGCCTAGTATGCTAGCCACCACACTCCATGGACATACACACACACATACAGCAGATTGAACGAGGCGGCTAGGTGGTGGATCGAATCCTGCATTGGCAAGCTCATAATCCTCCCTCAGACATTTGCTGCTTATATGACTTTGTACAAATCACTTAACTTTTCTCTGCTTCAGCTGCCTCATCCGTAAAAATGAGGATGATAGTGGGAATGTAACGAGGATCGGATGAGCTAATACGTGGGAAGCACTTTGCACATTTAAAGGGCTATATTAATGTTAGTTATTATCATTATACATACACACACCCTTGTGTACATGCACATGTGAGCACACACTGTCTCTGTCTCTCTCCCTCTCCCTCCCTCTCCCTCTCTCTCTCCCTCTCTCTCTCCCTCTCTCCCTCTTTCCCTCTCTCTCTCTCTCTCTCCCTGTATCCCTCTCCCTCTCCTTCTCCCTCTCCCTCTCTTCCTCCCTCTCCCTCTCTCTCTTCCTCTTTCCCTCTCTCTCTTCCTCTTTCCCTCTCTCTCTCTCTCTCTCCCCTCTCTTCCCCTCTCCCTCTCTCTCTCCCTCTCTCTCTGTCTTTCTCTCTCGCTCGCTCACTCGCTCTCTCTCCCTCTCCCTCTCCCTTGCATATCTATTCAGGATAAAGGAGTCTCTGGCATGTCGAATGTCTTGTTTGTTTAGGGAGGGGCTGCATTTGGCATGGCATGTCAAGCAAGCGATGTCCACATGTCGAGATTCTATTTGCGTTATCTGTGCCCTCTGATCTCTGTGCGACAGGATTTGCCAGTGGGGCGCAGCAGCCCGAGGAAAGAAGGCAAAGAAATGAGGATTCCTTTGCACGCTCCATCACAGAGTGACCTCCAAGATCCCAGGGCCACTGCTGTCTGCTCCGTGTCGGGCACTTGTCATTAGGCTAGGGGCCCTAGACCATAAAGAGGCTAAGAAGGGATGGGAAGAAGCTGCTAAGTGAGAATAGTTCAATACCTTTAGCATTTTTGCAAAAGCTCCTTTCCAAATGTGTTTTCTTTAGCGTTGGTATGTTTTCCATCTTCATTATCCAAGACTAGGCTTGATTACCAAGTGGAGGAAGGATTATATAATTGCAGCCATTAGTCTTCTGGATGCCTTGGTCTGGCAACTGGGGCAGAGCCTAGTTGGCCCCTCAGTTTGCTGGAAGAAATTCCAGCTGGTACCTCCCCACTGATGATTGCAGAAATATAGATACAGTTCAACAACTCGATAAAACAGGTATTTATTTAATACTAGCCTCATGCAAGTGTTACTAAAGTGTCTGGGGACACAAATGAAACACAACTTCAGCCCTGGGGGGGGAAGAGAGAGAGAGAGAGAGAGAGAGAGAGAGAGAGAGAGAGAGAGAGAGAGAGAGAGAGAGAGAGAGAAAGTGACAGAGAGGGAAAGAGAGAGAGAGAAAGAGAACAGGAGAGAAAACAAAGAGGAGAAAGAGAAAGAAAGAGGGAACGAGAGGAAGAAAGAAAGAAAAGAAAGAAAGAAAGAAAGAAAGAAAGAAAGAAAGAAAGAAAGAAAGAAAGAAAGAAAGAAAGGAAGGAAGGAAGGAAGGAAGGAAGGAAGGAAGGAAGGAAGGAAGGAAGGAAGGAAGGAAGGAAGGAAGGAAGGAAGGAAGAGGTATATATGTCAGTCTATCTATCTATATATACCCATATATATGCAGGACTGTGCTAGTAAATATTTAACAACTGCTTTTCCAGAAAAAAAAATGTACAGAGGACACACTTCTAAGTGTAATCTTTATTAACATTTTCTCATCTCTTTCTTAAGTATAGAGAATCAACGAAACAATAATTGCAGCATTTGTCAATTTTCAAGGTATAAATGTTCACACTAAAAACTTAACAATTAGCTTTCCCAGCAGGTTCCAGCACACTCCTGCATATGGGTATAAATGGGTATAAAATGATGGGTATATATAAAATATATACATGTTGTTGTTGTTCAGTTGTTTTCAGTCGTGTTTGACTCTTCATGACCCCATTTGGGGTTTTCTTGGCAAAGATACTGGAGTGGTTTGCCATTTCCCTCTTCAGTTCATTTTATAGATGAGGAAATTGAGGCAAACAAGGTTAAGTGACTTGCCCAAGGTCACACAGCTAGTAAGAATCTACATATACACAAATGTGTTTATACATATGTATACATACCGATATATGTATATGTAGTTTTATGTGTACGTATACAAATAAAGAAAAACAAAGTTTTATGGGACGAAGATAGATTCTAACATCTAAGGAAGAGGGACATCAGGAGGAAAGATGGCACTGAGCTGAGCCTTGAAAAAAACCAGGGATGCTAAGAGGCTGGAGGCAAAGAGAGGGAGATCATTCCAGGCATGGAGGATAGCCTATGCAGAGACACCCAGATGAGAGATGGGAATGTTCTAAATGGGGCACAAGCATATGGCATAGACATGATTCTCTTTACATTGGGTCACTTGAAATGAAAGACACTAGAGGATGACTTTTTAGCTTGGGCTTGTGGTTTGGGGGGCGGGGGGGAGTTGGGACCAATGATGTCATCAGTAGAAGGAATACCTAGAGAGGAATTCCCCTCCACCAGCTCTGTGCCTGCATTGCAACCTGTGTTAGAGACTTGCCTGGGGCACTAAGAGGTTAAGCCACTGCCAGGGCTAGGCCCTGAAGATGCAGAACAAAAAAGGAACTATCCCTGCCCTCAAGGAATGTACATTCTATTGATGAAAAATAGAGTAGACTGGATGAAAATGGAGACCCTGGCTCCAAAGAAACTCTTTATCATCCGGCCTCAGTGATACCGAGGACCTTGAAGTTAAGAGCTTGTACCTTCCTGTATGATTTCATGTGTTCAATTAAATAACAAAAAAAATGTATTTTTAAATTAAATGCAAGATATATACAAAGTAATTTCCAGGCTGGGGTGGGGGCATAAGTCTAATACAAAGGTCAATTTGTTAACAAGGTTCCAGAGGGCACCACAGAAGGGTAGGGTAGAAGAGGATGGAGACACAGGAAGAACAGGGTTGACATGAGATGAGGAAGCAAGCCAAGGAAGGGAAGCTATGACTCAGAATCATTCTGAGTGGAGCGTAGGCCAGTAGACTGTCAGTCTCCATAGCAGCAGTGATGATGTTGTCTTGATTATCAGTCCCTGAGCAAGAGGCAGAGAACGTGTCTTGGGGACAGGAGAAAAGGAACGGGAAGAAAAGGGAAAATCTACACAAGGCCACAGGTCAGAGGATAAGTCTCTGCTCGTGCCTGATGATCAAAGCTGGAATCAGGGGAGTCAGAGCCTGGCTGGTTATAGAGATGTGAGGCATGTTTGAAGGACTGACCTTCTAATCCTCAGCCCCTCAACTCTGCCCCAAACCTCACTCCAATGCTGAGTAGATTGGGGGTGGGAAGGGAGAGGTGACAAAGCAGATGATGAGTCCCCCTGGTTCAGTACCTGATGGTCAAGGCAAGAATGCTTACTTGCCTATGTAGCAAATATCCTCTAGCACTTTCTAACATTTTCAAGAGAAGCCTATCACATCAGGTTTTATACCAAAATGATCCCTGATGGCAGCACACTCCAGCTCCTGACATTTATGAAGATTTGGAAAATAGTGCCAGAGTAATGCCACAGAGTAGGGAAACAGGGACCCAAGCCCCAGAGAAACTCAATTTTCTTTATAATGTTTTCTCCCTAATGGCTTGTACTTTGATGTTAAGAGCTTTTGCCCTCCTGGATAATTTCATAACCTTAGTTAAGGTTCTTTATCTTTCTAACAACTTCCAAAGGCACCAAGACCCAACACTGGGTCATCTTTGAAGAATCACAGTACCTATGACTGGAAGATCTTCCTCCTGCCCTTTGACCTATTATTGCCACTGATGCAATTTTTTATCTTTTGTACTTAAATCTAGGCCATTATGAGAATACTTGACCAGCCCATATGGAAATTTCATCTGGCTTAGTTGGAAGTTCACCAGAATATGTCAAGGCATCCCCTGCCTTCACTTATTAGAAGCTGGCTGTTTCTGTAAATGAAGGGTACGGATTGGTTCTCCAAGTAAGAAGACTTGGACTGAGAAGGACAGAGAAAAAAAATGGATCCTTAAGGACAGTCAAAGGCCCAGGACTTGCCACTTGGTGACCAAATGCTGCAATAGAAACTCTTACAGTTGTTAAAATGCACTACAAATCACTAAGATCGTGTGTCCCTGAAACACAGATCTGACTGTGCTGTTGCTTCACCAGTCAAAAATCATTGGCTCCCTATTGCCTATAAGACACTCTCAAATATTCACATGCTTCTGTCACCCCATTGATTTAGAAATTCCCTATGACAATGCAGATTTTGACCCATCCATGCTTTCCCATCATGTGCAATTTCTGACAAAGAAAATCTTCTACTATCTGGCTTCCATCTACCTTTGAAGCCTCCTGCCAATATGGCCTCACTAGGACTCAGAGGGAAGGAGCTAAGCATTTACATGGTGCCTGCTACATGCCAAGCATTTCACAAATATTATCTCATTTGATCCTGAGAACAACCGTGGGAGGTGAGTGCTCTTATTATCCCTATCTTCCAGTTGAGGCAAGCATCGCTTAAGTGACTTGCCCAGGATCTAAGTATCTAAGGCCACATTTAAAACTCAGATCTTCTTGATTCCAGGCCCAACTCCCTGTGTACCACTTAGCTGCCTCAACTACATCCTGGTGCCCACCTCCATGACTTGTGTACAAGTGGTCAGCCATGTCTAAAATGTACTCTTTTCTAAGCTTCAGCTTGCTCATCTGTAAAATGAAGGGATTGGACTAGATGGCCTCTCAGGTCCATTCTATCTCAAAGTCTATGTACCTAAAATCCCCCCTTTTCTCTATTGTATAGAATCCCTGGCTTCCTGCCAAGCGTGGCTTGGGTGCCACCTCCTACAAGACATCCTTGATCTCATTCCCTCCCCCACCTAAACTATTAGCCCTTTATACTTCATACACACACACATACACACACACACGTACACACACATATGTGCAGATCATTACAGAATAATTGTGGCATTGAATTGAGACTGGACACACCCCTTTCCATGGAGATGAGGAGGGAGTAGAAGAAATTTAAGCATGGGAGGGGTGCCTTTGATGACCTTCTAGAATGCCAATGGTCTATGATTCCATGGAGTTCTCAGCATCACAGACCATTGTGGTCTTGCTAGAGACAATTACGTCCCTGAGATAAAGCCTACCAAAATGGTAAAAAAGAGCCCTATGAAGGTAACCACATGCTAAAGAATTTTCTGTTCTGCACTTAATGTTTGCAGTTAAAAACATTTCTCATCAAGCCTCTCCGAGGATATAATTATTAGCTATTGCAGCTAAAGCCATATCCAGGGCCATCTATTGTTGTATAATTTTGAAAACATACTATCTCTTCTGATGACTATGATATTATTAATCACTTAATTATCATCTATAAAAAAATATGCCCAAATAGTTATAAAAATGCCTTATCACCATGAAGTGATTTACGCCCTCATTCCACGTGTGTGTTATTTTCTTCGAGGACGACGCCGTTATGTATGTGGCTGCGCAGCTGTAAGGGATGACAGCGAGTAAACACCGGGCTCTCCCCACCCCCATCCCCGGAATTGCTAAAGGCTTTCAAAAGGGGGTGGAGGTTGTGTCGGATCTCTTAGGGACCCCCCCTCCCTAGGTATCTGTCTGTCAGCAGCGGTCAGCTCAACGAGCCGCTGACGCAGCACCTCCTTCCATGGGTCACTGGCAGAACAGACAGGTTCAAATGCACCCCGACGTTGGCTCCAGCCCTTCCTGGATGCCTTTCCTACTTCATTAACTTTTAAGCTTAGCTAGCTGGGGTAGGAAAACAGCAGACATTGGTGCTTAAAAAGCAAGAGATGAGACAGGAGGGAAGGGAAACTCATCAGAGGCTGACAGATTTATTCTAGGAGAAGTTTTTGGTTTGTTGTTTTGTTTTTTTCTTTTTAATTTGAACATGAGGCTTAGTTGAGCTAAAAATTTACAGCTTTATGTTGAAGACACCCCACTCACCCCAGAGAACAGAAGACTAGTTGCTGTCAGGGTAGTTGGAGCTCTCTATAGGGATGAATTGCTTAACTCACAGGAAATCCTAAATTCTTTCCTGCCTTTGGGGGCTCTCAACCCCAGGGGGATGCTGGAGGTCTGGATTGACTAAATAGGTGCCTGGAAAAGGTCTGGAACTTGCCAAAAAGGTCAGTTACTTGACTTCCTGGCAAACCTGATTTTTCCCCTGGCAAGAGGGCCATTAAGAGTAGAACTATAAGTCTGGATGGATTTGGAGTCACAAGACCTGGTTTTAAACCTCAGTTCTGTCATTTATTATTTGTGTGACTACGAGCAAGTCAGCTCACCTCGTGGGAGCTGGGCTCCCCCAACGGCAAAATGGGGAAGGGGTGAGACTTAAGGGCCTCAGCAGTCCTTTTCAGCTCTAAATCTGTGATCCTATCAGAAGCTCTTTGTGAGATATAGAGGGTCAAAGTTTCCATTGAATTTTGTTTGGTATCTCTCACATTCACCATGAGTGTTTTGGGGAGAATGTGGGTCCAGAGTCTGAGAATCACCAGTGCCAAGGGGAGTATATTTGTTTCTTTGAAATTCTATGTTTAGGTTCCTGTGGGAAGCAGAGGTGCACAAAAGGAAGGAAAGATCTACAGGCTTTGGGGTAAATCTTTGCATTGTCATTGGGTTGAATAAAACCTGTTCTATGGTCTACTTTTTGTTAGTCTGAGTACTTGCAGGGGAGCTAACAGCCCTGAGAGAATCACAAGTCAAATATTGATGTTGCCGCTGGAAACTCTGAGTGGGAGCCATCATTCCAGTATTCCTGCAGGAAGCCTTGAGTACCGGCAGGAGTCAAAGGCATTTTAGAGAAAAGCTCCCCAAAATTGGATCCAGCCCATATGACTCTATATGCCCAGAGCTTCAGTCATCAACCAGGGATTATGTAACAATGTTACAGATGGGGAAGCAAGGACCAGGAAGTGAAGTGACTTGTCCAGAGTCATAAGTGGCAAAGTTGGATTTTAAAACAGCTTCTATGATTAAATCCATCCCTGTTCCATCTCACCATTTGCTATTTTCTTACATTTCATGAGGCTCTTAAGAATCCAAGGAAGAATAAGGCATATAATAATAGCAATAATAATAATAATAAATAACATTTCTATAGCACCATGTGACCCTGAGCAGGTCACCTGACACCTTAGAGCTTCATTTTACTCATCTGCAAAATGAGATAATGTGTATATATTGCTTTGCGGACTTTAAGACATTGCCATCATCAAGCATTTATTAAGCACCTACTGTGCGTCGGGCACTGTGCTAAACACTAGAGATATAAAGAAAGACACTATATAAATGTGAGCTATCATTCTTAGGTGATAACTGGGGATAGCAAGAGGTGGGAAGAGATGAGAGAGTGACTAGACACGCAGCTTGGAATAAAATAGAGAGAAAGAAAATGTAGACAATTAAAATAATATCCCCAATCCACATGAATGGTATAGGCGGCTACTTATTGCAGAGGATAGAGCGCTGGACTTGGAATCAAGAAGAGCTGAGTTTAAATCCTGTCTCAGGCCCTGGACAAATCACTTAACCTCTCTGTGCCTCAGTTTCCTTATCTGTAAAATGGGGATAATAATAGAACCTACCTCCCAGTTCTGTTGCAAGGATCAAATGAGATCATGTATAAAGAATTTCGCAAACCTTAAAGCATTAATTATATAAGCCATTGTTATTAAATGTTGGTTTTGCCTTCTGAAGGAAAATGGAGAGGGCTAGATTTCTATTCAATGAGCAGGATGCTGACTAAAGCTTGAACTCCAAAGGTGTGGACTTGCCACAGACATGGGGAAGTTGACAGCGGCCGTGGGCTGACACCCTAATTTCTGGAGCTTTCAATTCCTTTCTTTCTATTTCATTCCCCAGCTACACCAGGGCCAAGCTGATTGGGGAGCTAGCCCTGCACCCAAGTCACTGTGTTGCTGCTAAAAGTCACTGATGGAAACAGAGGGGTGGGCCCAAGAGAAACCTGCTGGTCAAAAAAGAGGTGGCGGGGGGGGGGGGGGGGGGAGTTAACGAGATGGATGAAGTTTAAAGAACTATTTTGATGAGATAGGAAGAATGACTGAAAGGCAGGGATATATTTAGCTGGAACAGGATCCTATCTGAGTGCTTAGTTTCCATGGTGTCAAAGTCTTAGCTAAAATCCTAGGATCATAAAGGGAAATGTTTTCTTTTACTTTTCAAGTATAGCTGAGGGCCGACAGGATTGTGAGGCTGTGCCGGCAAACAAAACAGAAGAATATTAGCCTTTGTGTGAGGCTCTGTGGATGGAAGCTTTCTCTCAAGCCCAGAGACTCGGACCATTATCAGTTCTCTAGACTGCAACAAGGGCTTAGGTGCAATATGGCAAGCAAATAAACAAGCGATGCAAAAGGCCCGGATTTGGCTGCCTTCTTTCAGGACAAAACAATTCCAAGTCAGATGGAATTCTCATCTTTGCCATCGTTGTGATATGCCCCTCAGCTCCAGGTCCTGGGCTAAGCACCGTCCACCTTAAGTCTCCACTCAGCCAGCAGCCACCACCAGAGGCACAGGGACAGCTGGGGAAATGTTAGCCAAAGAGATGACAATAACTAGCTTCTTGGCATGCTAGATAAGTAAAGGAGGTGAGAAGAGCTCTCACCTAAGGAGGTGTGAGCAGCCAAAGGGCTCTGGAATATGCTAGTCATATGGCCATCAATCAATAAAGAGGAATTTCTTGCTAGATGCTGGGAATAGAAAGACAAAAAAAT
Organism: Phalanger gymnotis; assembly: GCA_028646595.1. NCBI lineage: Eukaryota > Metazoa > Chordata > Mammalia > Diprotodontia > Phalangeridae > Phalanger > Phalanger gymnotis. The sequence continues at coordinate 32,758,833 of CM053626.1, forward strand.
GGTTCCATTCCTTCCCACAAGGAGATTACATTCCAAAGGCAAGTCACTTCTCCCCCATGCCTCAGTTTCATAGGATCATAACTTAAAGGCTGTAAAAGACCTTAGAGTCAGACCCCCCTCATTTCTCCTGAGGCCCAGATAAATTGTGATTTCATATAAGTAGTGAGTGGAAAATCCTGGATTTGAACCCAGGCCCTCTGACTCCAAATCTCCCACTTTTTCCACTGTGCTATACCTCATTTATAAAAACAAGGATAAGGATACTTGTGCAATCCCCATGTCTAGTCAAGTCTAAGGGCATCCTCCTAACTGGAGGAGAGAGTGCGATGGTTGTTAGTTGTGTCTATGCCAGAGGATGGATGAGGAATTGTTTATTTATTTTCTTCAAGAGAAAAGGAGAGCGGTAGAAGGAAACAAACATTTATTAATGTAACAGGGACTGTGCTAAGCACTTTACAAATATTGTATCCTTTGATAACACATGAAGTCACATGCATTCTAGACTTTTTCCACCACCAACTCTAGACATGTGAGAAGAGAGAAGAAGTCTTTGGAAGCTGCAGACATGTAGGGGAAGCTGTCTCCTAACAGGTCCTTGATTTCCAACTTCTACAGACACTTTAAGGAACTTCTCCTTAAGTGAGATTGGGTCTTCTCTTTCTTGGTTTGAGCTACCTTTCTGTCAGTGAGAGACCTTATTCCTTTGGCATATTTTCTGGTTTATTCAAACCTGTATAATTTCTCTAATTTCTGTTTGCTATTTCCTTGGGGAAGTGGGTTTACTTAATATTCACTATTTGTGAAGGTCTTTGTGTAACAAGTATTGGTGGGAAGGAGTCAAACTGTCCATATAGATTACCCTCCTCTCCCCACCTTTAAGGGACTGTGGCAAAGAAAGAGACTTTGTACTGAACTTATGTGACCCTAGGCTAGCAATATTTACAGAGCAAGATAGATATAATTCTAGTCCATTACTCTACTAAGAGGCAGAAGGGGCTAGGAGTTAATAACATTCTAAATGCAGCTGCCCCAATATCACAGATATGAGTGAGTATATAATGCTGTCATACAAGGGTTCCCTGATGTCCTCCTTCAAGTCAATTCAACAAGCATTTATTAAGCACCTACTATGTACTGTACAGTACTAGGTGCTAGGCATACAAAGAAAGATAAAAACAAAGAGTTTATATGGGGAAGGAGCATAGAATATATACACAAATAAGTATTTAACATGTATATATAATTTCAAGAGGGAGCTAGCAGCTGAAGGATTCAAGAAAGGCCTTATCTAGGAAACAGCAACTGAGCTATACCAAGAAGAAAACTAGGAAATTCAACATAGCCCTAGAAAAGAGGGAGTATAATCCAGACATGGAAAACCACCCACACAAAGGTAGGAAAAAGCAGCACTTTGCTAACCATATTGGCCCAACAAAAACACCTAGCTGATGTATTTCAGGCTCAGTCTACAAGGACTCTTACATCTCTGTCCTGGATTATACCCAAGGCTGGTAAATGTTTAACAACCAGGTCTCCCTGCTTAAATATGTGTGTATGTGTGTAAGTATGTATGTATGTATGTATATGTGTAGTTGGGAAGCTACTCCTGCACCCAGGTCACTGTGCTGCTACTCAAAGTCACTGATGAAAATAGAGTGGTGGGCCTAAGAGGAACCTGCTGGTCAAAAAGGGAGGGGTGGAGTTAAGAACATATATATATATATATATATATATATATATATATATATATATATATATATATATATTTGTATATATATATATATATGTGTGTGTGTGTGTGTGTGTGTGTGTGTATGGGTGCGTATACACATATATGTGTATATATATATATATGAGGCACAACATACCTTTTAGCTTAATCAACATTATTAATATTCTCTCTTTTCTCAAGATTAGAAATCAACAAAAATAAAGCCCTGATATGTAGCTTGCCAATTTTTGAGGTATAAATACAATGAAAATTTAACCTACTGGTTTCAGCACCCCCATGGTTAGGCTTAATGGCATGGAGAGGAGGAGGAGATGGAGGAGGAGGAGAAAAAGGAGATGGAGGAGGAGGAGAAGAAGGAGAAAGAGAAGAAGAAGAAGAAGAAGAAAAAGAAGAAGAAGAAGAAAAGGAGGAGAATCATTTATATAGTATTTTAAGGTTTGCAAAGCACTTCACTAATATTATCTCATTTGACCCTCACAATACTATAAGATAGATGCTATTATTATCTTCATGTTACAGATGAGGAAACTGAGGCACACAAAGATTAAGGGACTTAGGGACAAGATTTAAACTCAGGTCTTCATGGCTCCAAGTTCTATACTCTATCTCCTATACCACCCTGCTGCCTAGCTATAAGTATAATTGGAATTAGTTTCCCCTTCCGGCAAGAATTGGTGCCTTCCCAAATAAAAACCTGAAATGTAGTAAAAAGTTATTTCAGTCCTTTAAATGATCTCTTTAATTCAAGCATTTTTAAGTGCTTACTATGTGCCAGGCACTGTGCTGAGCACTGGGGATATAAAAAAGGCAAAAAACAATCTCCTTGTCCTCAAGGAGCCCAGTCTAATGAGAGAGACAACATGAAAACAACTGTGTACAAACAAGCTATATACAAAACAAATTGGAGATAATCACAGAGGGAAAACATCTGCATTAAGGTGATGCTTCTTCAAGGATGTGTTATTTCTTAGGGTGAAGACTTTCTGTACAGGCTCTGATCAAACCTCACCATAGCTCAGTATTTCTAAGACACACTAACATGGTTTGTCATGGTCAAAATTTCTGATGCAGAGTGCCTCTGTGTGGTCCCTTCCTTTGTGCCCCACTGGTGGGACTTTTAAGGACCTAGAGTCGCCATTGAATCATCCTAAGACATAGAGGAGGACTTTTTATTTTAGTTTCCATATTTTATGTTAAAATGCAAGGAGTGACAGAGCTAAATTTTCTTTGTTTATGTTAATGTACTCTCAGCAAGAGAAAAATAAGTGCTAGTCCCTAAAAGCTGGATAGTTGGGGGGCGAGGGGAGAGAAGGACAGTCAATCCCAACAGAAATTAAACTGATCCCACAAATGTACTCAACAAAAGTGAAGCCTTCAGAAAACTGTCACCATAGGCCATGTTTTCAGATCTAAACTCTATTTTTGCCAATCCAAAATTTGCTTTTTTTTTTAAAGATGCCTTGTACAGTGCCATATAACTTTTTATAAAGCCATGCACTTAGCAGGTGCTCAGTGAATGTAATTTGATGATAATTAAAGGGACTTTGTTATTTCTACTTTGGAAATTACACTTTCCAGTAGCAAAAACATCAGGATTTGACCCCAGGTTACAATTTAAAATCCAGTGATAATAGGTTTTGTACATGAGGGTAAAATGTGAGCAATCTACATCCCACTTATTAAATATGTTCACAGTTCCTGACTTTACACTACATTTCACGCATATGCTGTAGGTAATGTCCAATATTGGTCTAATGTTAAAGATTACCCAGAGGAGATGGCTAAATTCAGAGTAAACCAAATTATCATAAAATGCTCAATTGACCAATGAAAGCACTTTTGATTTCATAATTTTTATCATTCCTGGTTGACCTAGTCAATTAAACTATTCTTACCTGAGGGGAGTAGAGGTGGGGAATTAGAGGAGTGATTTTTTTTTCTTGAGTTAAAGCCAATATTATATAGACTCTTCCACATTAGCAGTAGGAGATAGAAGAATGCTTCCTCAAACTATTAGGACATAATGTTTTCAAATTATTTTCAAATATATATTCAAATATTCATTATTCAACTAACATAGACTGAATCCCTGGTTTAATCAAGGCAATGCGAATCTATTTTAATGGATCAACAAATCTAAAACTACTTTAAAGAAGGTAAAATAGTTTTAGTTTTAAAGGGCTAATGGAAAATGGATACTTTAAAAGCTGCTTTCTACAATCCAAATATAGCAGTTAAGTGAACAGTTACTGATAACTAAGGTATCCTCTCATCCATTTCAGAAAAATAACCCATGTTTTCATTTTACAAAAAGGCAGCTCTACATTGTATCAAGGGGTTTTGAAGTTGGATCCAGGAAGATGTGAGTTCCAATCCTGCCTCTGAAATCAACTACCTGTGTAACCAAGGACAAGTCATTTAACTTTTCAGCATCATTTTTTCATCTGTAAAATGGTTTTTATAATAGCCACTGTAGCTATTTGAAGGTATGTTGAAGAATCAAGTAATTTAAGGTATAAAAATCCTTCTATTAACATTCCCTGTTATTATCTTGGAATCTTTGTTACCTTACTACATATTAAAATGGAAGAGAAGGGATTGAAAATCCATTCCATCAAATGTCCTCATATCCTGGGTCAAAGGTAGGTACCACCAAGGTCTCAAGCCCAGCTGCAGAAGACTCTCCTCTTTATATTCCATTTTTGCAGGAAGGGTAGGGTTGGCAAGAGCTTCAAAGCTGGATTTCTGACTTCTAATTTCTAGAGAGAAGACATGAGGTTTCAGATTCTCTTCAAGGAGAGGTCTTTGAAAGAAAAGAAAGACTCTGGGGAAAAGCCAACACATAGAAAAGCTGTTGCCCCCATAATTTCCCTATTCCCAGCTTACTACTTTGGGGAATTTCCTCTTGGGTGAGATCTGGGCACAGTCTCTCTTAGTTGGGCTGAGATATCTTGCTCCTAGTGATAGAGCTCATTCACTCTGTATATCGTCTGGCATATTCTCATCTGTACACCTCTGACTTCCACTTGCTCTCAGTTTGGATATATGGGTTTATCCTTCTTATTTGTCTTTTCCCATGAGTGGTCTTTGTGTAACTGGCATTTGGTGGGAAAGGAGTCAAACTTAGGATATACAGCTTGGAGACATTCTTTCCTAGTTAGGGGATAGCAATCAGATACAAACTTGAATTTAAAAATTATTTCCCCTATAAACCTGATACAAAGAGAACTACCAGAGTAGCAAAAACTAGCATCTTTAATCAGGGCAAGGGAATTGGAATATGGAGCACCATGCAGTGCCAAAATAAGTACTGGAGTGCCCAAGAGGAGTGGAGAGAACAATGGCGAAATAGCAGTAAGGAGGCTGTCTCAGGGAAGTTACAGCCCTAGGAATCTGTTACTTAAGTTGTTTTGCATAAAAACTGAAAGTCCGTAGAGAAGGCTGGGGGACGAGGCTCAGGAGAGTGGTGACATCTGGCCCAACAGCAAGGCTCCAGGTGCCTTAACAGGGAAAATGGTGGTTTGGACCTGCTCCAGTCATGGGCTTAGTGGGATCAGGGTCGGGTAACTCCTTCTGATGTCTGCATTCAACACTTCTACATCAGTGATATTTAGGGCAGAATGGATAGATATCATCCTTGTCTTGAGGATCAGTACTTGAGGAGTACCTGAGGATAGAAGAATGGCCAGGTGGCCCCAGTCTCCTGCTTTCTTCTAAGCAAGACTCAAAGTCTCCCTTGGAGAAAGGTGAGCAGAGGACACTCTGGTCTAGAGATATCTGGTCATGCCTCCCTGAAAGCCATATCTAGACTCTCCCATATGGATACATGTAACCTATATAGGCAACACACTCACACACTATATAAGTAAAACGTAATTTCTGAAGGCAACTATTTGCAAGGGGAAGGCAGCTTAAAAGACTCCATTGGGAAAAAAGTTAACAAAACTTATATTCTTGGCACCTTGAAATATGACAATTGCCTCCTAATCCTCACCTGCCACTTTTCAGACAAGGATGGTTAAGTTATAAAGAGTCCTAGTTCTGGAATCAGAAGAGCTGGGTTCGAATCCCACCATTGACACTTGCTACCTACATAACATCCCTGGGGCCTCAGTTTTCTTACCTACAAAATGGGGGACAGAGTGGAGTATTAGAAGAGATGGAATTTTGCAGTTTCTTCCAGCTCTAAATGTGTGATTCTAACATTTTATTTTCTTTGTATATATCTATCCATGCACATGTTATCTCCCTGGCTTGACTGTAAGAACCTTGGTTCACTTTCATCCTTATTTTCCCACAATCTGACACAGTGCCTGGCACATAGGATCACAGGTTCATAGATTTAGAGCTGGAAGGGGCCTTAAAGGTCATCAAACTCACTCCACCCCCACCCCACTTTACGAGCCAGCAAACTATCAAGTTTTACCAACTCTGTCTAGGACTCTACTCACTGTACCACACTGTCTCAGTAGGTGCTTAAAAAATGCTTATCAATTGACTCATGGATGAATAAACATCACCATTTTCATTTTCTAGCTAAGGAGACTAGGTGAAAGAGATTCATTCTCACAAGCTCCCACAGTAAGGAAGAGCTCAACTCAGCCCAGTTCTATGACCACGGATTCATAGCAGAGAGGAGCAATTAAATAGGCCCAAACTCTATTTTATTTATCTTCAGGAGAAAACAGCAAAGAGGATGGATGACAGACAGAGCCCTTGCTGCAGAAGCCCTGTGACGTCAGTTCTGGTGATGGGTCGGGTTCCTCGTTTTCCATTCACCCCACCCCCCCCCCACCCAGGTTAGAACTTGGGCTCAGTGGTAGACGAGCAACATTGGGAGATCTTCAGCAGCAATAGCAGCATGAGGAAGCCCTGGCCAGGAGCGGGAGACAGCATTCCTGCGATGCCGTAATCCTCTCTTTGGCTCAAACAAGGTCTTTTCTAAAGACGGACAGGGCTTAGTGAGTGGGCAAATCTATTTATAAACTTGGTCTTGACAACCAAAGGCTCATATTGCCAACGTAACTGTGATCCAGGAAAGCCCTCGGCGTTATCACCAAGCTGAGGGTCAGAGCAGAGCACTTGCACTCTTCCCCCTCCCCCTTTTCTTCTGGGAGAAGTATTTTTAAAAAGAAAGAAAAGGCAGCTTTGAGGAAGACAGGGTCAGCTGGGTGCTCACAAGGTAGGGTAAACTGCCCTGCACCAGTTCCCATGGGAGCCTTTGATGGGGATGGAGCCTCTCCATCCTCGGCTCTGGATTGGGCAAAGTCATTCTAATTGGACACCATGTCAACGTGCCAGGCTTTCTTGAGGAAAGAAGAGAAATAGGTCCTGCTTCTCTTCCGGAGCAAAATAGCCTCGCCCTGAAATATGCTAATGCTCCCATTAGATAACAATTGCCTACAGGGAAGGCTGGAAGGATGAAAGAAAAAGGGGGGTGGCATCTCAAGAGGATTTTTCTCAAGTTTCCTCCTGGGAGTTATTTACAGATCTTTTCCAGGGTGGGCAGGCACGCAGGGCGCTGACTGGCTCTTTTTTTTCTACGTTTCTCTGGAAGCTTTGTCTCATGCACTATGACAAGGCACAAAAGAGCTATATTGGAAGCAAAAAGTATTTACTAGAGAAAGTCTTTATCTCTATGGGGTGATTTCCATAATCATTTCCATATTCATTGGTCTATGTATATGTGTGTATTCATTTGCATAAATTATGCAGTTTGTTCAAAGGCATTTAACGTTAATAAAATAATTATCTTTTACATTTGTCATTTATTGATTTAGTCTCTATATTTCACTTATTCCCCTCCACCTCTCAAGCTTTCGAGACCTAGAACATGCTAGATACAGAAATGCCTGGGAGCCAGAGACCTATAGATGAAGCACACAGAACATGAAGTGTGTGTGTCTGTGTCTGTGTCTGTGTGTGTCTGTGTGAGAGAGAGTCAGAGAGAGGCAGAGAAAGAGAGACAGAGAGACAGAAAGACAGAGACAGAGAAAAAGAGAAGGGGAGGGGAGAGGAGAGGAGAGGAGAGGAGAGGAGAGG
>CM053626.1:32767106-32801304 GCA_028646595.1 Phalanger gymnotis
AAGGAGGAGAGACACGGGGTGGAGGAGGATGAGAAAAGAGAAAGGAGAAACAGAGAGAGGAGGAGGAGAGGAAGAAAGGAGGGAGGGAAGAGAAGGAGAGAGAGAGAGTGAAAGGACAAAGAAGAGAGACATGGGGTGGGGCAGGAGGAGAGAAGAGAGAGACAGAAAGAGACAGAGAGGGACAAAGAGAAAGGGCAGAGAGGCAGAAACAGAGATACTCAGCAAGTGCTTACCACATGCCAGACACTGTTCTTAGAACTGGGGACACAAACACAAGTAAGCTAGACAGACCCTGTCCTAAAGGACCTTACATTCTAAAAGAAAAAGACAATACAGAGGAGCTGGAAAAGGGAGAGAGTTCCAGTAAGGGGCCACGGGGAGGTGACAGGCAGAAAGTGTTAGGTATGGAGGTGGGAGCCAGGAGACCCAAAGAAGCTGGGGATGGAGTTTTGCAGTGGAGCCATGGCTAGGAGATGGCTAGGAAACCAGCAAAGGACTTTAGCATCTCAAACAACACCAACATCTGTGGAATGCCACGGATAAGGAAACAGAGCTCCAGAGAGGTGAAGTGATTTGGCCACATCCAAAGTATCATTTTCGTTTTTGGAAACTGCATTTGTGACACCAGGAAGGACATTGATAACCTGGGAAGAGGAAAAGGAGAGAAGGGGAGGAAAAGGAGGATGGAAAGGGAGAGGTAGGAAGGGAAGGGGAAGGGAAAGGAGGGTAGGAGGGAAAAGGAGGGGAAAAGAAGGAGGCTACCCCTTCCAGTCCTAAAGTGAAGCCTGGATGGCCACTTAGCAGGTATATTGTAGAGGTGTGTCGGGAGGCAGCACGATATAATGGATTTGAGTTATTGTCGTTGTTATCACTACTATTATTGGAAGGGATAGTCCCATTTAGAGATGGGTGGGGTTAAATGCTCTCTGGAGTCACTTTCAATTCTGAGATTCTTTGATTTTTATATTTATGTATCACAATTCAAATCAACCCATATTTTCAAGTAGCTGCTGCACTTCACCGAGCATTATAAATACAAAGAAAAAACCAGTCTCTGCCCTCAAGAAGCTAACTTTCTTTTTAGTTTGAGTTGTTTCAGGCATGTCAGACTCTTCTTGACCTCGTATGGGGTTTTCTTGGCAAGGATACTGGAGTGCTTTGTTATTTCCTTCTCTGGCTCATTTTACAAATGAGGAAACTGAGGCAAACAGGGTTAAATGACTTGCCTGAAGAGATAAAATACTGAACACAAGCAAGTAAATGCAGAATTATACAAAATAAGTTCAAAAGGAAGCAAGTGCTTTGTGTAGGAAGCCGCCCAAGTGAGCTGTGGGAAGTTGGGTATTTGAGGGGTTGAAGAATGGTAGAGGATGCATTCTAGATCTGAGGGATGGATGGTGTAACCAAAGGTCCATCTGCAGACAATGTCATGTCATGGGTACAAATAGGCCACTGACCAGGTTGACTGGCTTATTAACAGTCAGCTGGGTAAGTATGTTAGGGCCATAATAGAAGGGCTCTAAGCTCCAAGTTGAGTGCTTTGCATTTTATCCCAGGGGCTATAGGGAGACATTTAAGATTTTCCAATTATTTATGTCAGAAACACCTTGGGTTTTTCTACTGAATGGCCCCAATGGTATTAATTGGAGTGGAGAGCACAGGCCAAGGTCAAGAACACCTAAACTGAACCGTTAAACCCAAGATGCAATCCAACCTTCAGATCAGGTTACAAGATCAGAACTGGAAATAAGGAGATCTAGAAACTCTCCAACAAGCAAGAAGTGAGCTTCGGGACGCAGATGGTGGGTCAGGTTTCTGAGCCAAGGTCAGAAACCCAGATCTTAGGCCGTAAAGGCACAGAAAACACCATGGTTCAAACAAACATGATACATCAGGATGAAGCTAGAGAATCAATGCCTGGCTGCACCTAGACGCAGCCATCCTTCCAGCTGCTTGGCTGTGGCTTGCAAAAGAACTCCCAGATAACTCCACTTCCTTACCCCATAGGCAACTGGCAAAGACCTTCGCCCTGAGCCCCGCCACACTGATAACAAAGCTGAATTCTATTTGGGGATAAAATCCATTTGAACCCAGGTTACCTGACTCTAAAACCAAACTTCACCACTAACCCCCTGCCTCTCTCTCTTATCTTCCCTCCCATCCTTACTTTCTCTCATCTCTTTCTCTTCTCCATTCTACTAATATCATACTCTTATTTTGGTCATAAGACAAGCTGAGATAATAGAAATATTTTCATTCTACGCACTGTATGTCTCAGGTCATAACATACAATAGTCATTAGGGGACTCCATGTGCACAACTCCACGGGAACCAGGCAAGGAGAACTCCACGTGAAGAAGAGGCAAGGGATATATTTAGAGAATGGACAGGAGATTGGGAATCTGTCCATCAGTAAGCATTTATTACTACCCCAAATAGAGTGGATGCCAGGAGGGGTGGAGGATTGACTTAAGGGAAATAATATGATTTCCATCAAGCGTTTCTGAATTAAGTCTCTTGAGGACCATAAGCCAGCCCATCTGGGGTGGCGGGACTGACCCAGAGGAGGGCAGCATGTCTCCATTAGAGGCTTATGAGGCATACACAGGGTGTCCAGGAGTTTGTGCAGGGAAATTGGACAAATTCCATTATTTTCATCATAACAAAAGAAACTAGCCTTCATCCTCGATGCGTTAAAAGGGGATTCAAGCATCATAAAATATTCATCATGGAGAGTTTTAAGAAGGCAGAGGCCTCTCCCTGGGGATATCTCATGGTGCTGGAGTCTCGCCTCCTGCACGGTTTCTTCTCTCTCACTTCCTTCCTCATTAGGTTGGCATTGGGATAAAAGAGCAGAATGGGTCAGGAGGTCCTGTTCCAAGTAATTAGAGAGTTGCTTCTTTTATCTAAATGCACCTTGTTAAAGTATATCAGTGTCAGCCAGGTTAATTGGAACTTTAATGCATAATTAATGTTAATTTATGGCCCTTTTTGTTCCAGGATGCTCCTGCAGACCTTAAAGTCAGGATACAGTTCTCTTGTTATTAATTATATACAGAAAACCAATATCCCCCTTGAGAGGGGACCTATGTCATCTACTATAGCTTCTAAAAGATCTGATGTTTTCATTCTAGGCCCTTAGAATGCTTCCCTGGAATGCCTGCTTCATCGATGCTTTGCATTTTATCTAAAATGAAATGTCATTTCACCTCCTTAGACCTCAGTTTCCCAATCTGTAAGATGAGGAAGTTGAACTAGATGACCTCTGAGTTTTCTTCCAACTTTAGACCCATAATTTTATGATCCTATTAGTCAAGGTTAATGTAGGTACCTGCTAAGTCACAGGCATACCGCCCAAAATAAATAATTTATTATAAATGAATTATAAATAATAATTGATTGTTCCTGCCTCAAACTGACATTAACCCAAAAGGCCACAGAATTACACCATCACTTTGGAGATCATTGAAAAACTGCAGAATTAGAAAAGTGTTCAAAAACTCAAGAGCAAATATGAAAAAATATCAGATCTTTGAGAGTCAAGTTTCTTTGCATTTTTTGTCCTTGTAACCACAGCTCCTAATACAATCATTGCACATTATGGTCACTTAATAAGGGCTTGTTAAATGGAATCAGTCAGTTGGCTTGCTGCCCAAAGATAAGGATTAAAACTTAGAATATCAGAGTTGGAAGGGGCATGAAAGAGCATCGTTTAGTTCATCCCTCCCATTTTACAGATGAGCAGACAGAGGACCATAGAAGGAAAGTGATTTACCCAAGGTCACAGAGCTAACTAGTGGCAGAGCTGGGATGAGCGAGACCCTGAATTTCCAGACCCCAGGTCCAATAATCTTACCAATGAACCAGGGTGGCTCCCAGAATCTAGAACAGCAAAAACACTTCAAAGGCTGTGGAGAGGGTCTGTTTGGATTGGTTCAGCTTGGTTTGGTTTTGGTTTCCATTGCAGTTTTATTACTATAGTATTTCATGTTTGTAGGTGTAAGGAGATTAATGTGAGACCCCCACAACCCAGCAAAAGGAACTGGCTTCTCTTTCCCTTCCAAGGATGTAAAGAATGAAAAAGCCAACTTAAAAGTTCCCTCCAAATCAGACTTCAGTTACGTTCAAACTCTCGAAGCAGCACAAGACATGTGTAAACTCCCTAATAAACACAAATTCATAGGCTCTCCAAAGCTCTCTTATCTACAACATGGACTTAATCTGAAGGAAAGGAGACACAGGTGTCTCTAACAAGACTTTGGTTAGTGGCAGCCCTTTGGTTTCTAAATGTACCAACATGAATGACCAGGGCATCTGTAGATGGCAGCAATTCCCTGACCTATGGCACAAGAAGGTTCATGCTCCTCCCTCTCCCCCAACCCGATTTTTCATCATGTCAAGTCAAACTGACCAATATCATTAAGAGGACCAGATGTGACATAATGTGATAACGCAGCAGGAGTCTATCACAATGGAACATGACACAACATGAAGTGTCAAGTTTCTTCTGAACCTTTCTGGGATCCGATATCAGACAAAAGAAGGTCATTATAATTATCAGATGATTAATTAATTAGATAGTTAATTGCCAGTTAGATGAAGCCAAAGACAATGTGGGACCTTGCACGTATCCTAGAGATACGAGCGAAAATGTGAATTCTGTGTACCTAAATAAATGAAAAGGAACAAAGGTTTAAGAGACTTAAACTATCCAGTGAGTATTTATGAGGTGCCAAACAAAACTAGAAGATACTTCCCTGCCCTCAAGGGGCTCACCATTCCAGGAGACTTGATGTATACCAACATTGAATTCTGAGTAAACAGTTGTTTACTTAATTAATTATAAAGGTGACATTTGCCTTCGTTGTTGGCCAACTCTGCATGACCCCATGGACGCTGTCCAGAGAATTTTCTTGACAAAGATTCTGTAGTGTTTTGCCATTTCCTTCTCCAGCGCATCCCCATTTTACAGAGGAGAAGCTGAGGCAAATCGAGTTTAAGTGACTTGCCTACGGTCACACAACTACGAAGTATCTGAAGGTGGATTTGAACTCAGATCCTCCCGACTCCAGACCCAGTGCTCTATCCACTGCACTACCTAGCTGCCCCATGACATTTGCCTAGAATCCCTAGAGAGCAACAAAGCACTTTTCACACATTATCTTATTTGAGCCTCACAATAAAGGATGAGGAAGGTATTATAGGTGCTATTCCCCCCCTTTTATAGATGAAGAAGCTGATCCTCAGGGAGGTAAAGTGATTTACCTGCAATCACTCAGCAGAATGTGCTCTAGTTGGAATTTGAACCCCAGACTTTTGACTCTTGGATGGACTCTATCTCTCACAAAAGCCGCTGTTAGAGAACAACCAACAGCAAGCAAATTTAAAGAGGCCCTGCTTCTCACTGAACGTGTGACCTTGGGCAAGTTCACTTCTCTGAGCCTCCCTCTGCTCGTCTGTAACATTAGGGGTTTTTCACCAGATGATTCCTGAGGTCCCTTCTGCCCCCCCACCCACCCAGATTCTATGCCTGGTGACCTGTCAGGTCCTGGAGTGACCACCAACAAATGCTACCATCATACAGATGGAGTGGAACCATAACATCAGTTTAATACATCAAGTGTTTAATCTGTATACTGATTAACACAGATTACAGCCCCTCTGGAATTTAGTAAACAGTCTTTGGGCTTCAAATCAGGAAGATTCAACCTCATGAGTTCAAATCCCACCTCAGACACTTACTGGCTATGGGACCCTGGGTCACTCAACCCTGTCTGCCTCAGTTTCTTCATCTGTAAAATGAGCTGGAGAAGGAAATGGCAAATCATGCTAGTATCTTGGCCAAGAAAACCCCAAATGGGTTCATGAAGAATTGGACCTAACTGAAAAATGTATATTTATATATGAGCTTATATACCTAACTGAAAAACGTATATTTATATATGAGCTTATATTCAGGAAGGAAGGAAAGGAAGAAAGGCAGCAAGGAAGAAAGGAAGGAAAGAAGGAAGGAAGGAAGGAAGGAAGGAAGGAAGAAAGGAAGGAAGGAAGGAAGGAAGGAAGGAAGGGAAGGAAAGAACTTAAAATATACAAAATGAAAAGTTTAGAAAGGGGTACAAACAGAGCAATTTCATTAATACCTTGATAAATTTAATACCCTTTTTAAAACTACATGTTAAAATGTTCAAAGTTTAGGCAGCTAGGTGGCGCAGTGAGTAGAGCACCAGCCCTGGAGTCAAGAGGACCTGAGTTCAAATACAGCCTCAGACACTTGACATGTGACCTTCGGCAAGTCACAACCCCAATTCCCCTGCCTTCCCTCCTCAAAAAAAATTTTTAAATGTTCATAGTTTCATATATAATCTACATTTTATTTATATATTGAAATGTTTGTTTCTTGATGTCTAAATTAATAAATATTTTAAATATTGAAATCAATGTATCATTTGGTTTCTATGAATAAGTGAACGATCTGTGATTTTGTCTGTGTAGGAAACTCCCAGTATGCGAACTCCTTCCCCCTCTAGTAAAGAGTTAACTGAGATGCCTTTTTCCAAGATTACCACAGCTAGTTAAGTATTAGATACAAGACTTGAACCCAGATTTTCCTGATTATAATCCCAGGACTCTCTTCACCATGCCAGGTTGTGGTTTACTCCATGATGATCATAGTTATGGAAGATCCCCTGGAGTCCTGCTCCACCGAGGTGTTAAGATAATCCTGCTCCACTGAGGTGTTGAGATTCTCATATGCCTTGCACGGGCCCCATACTAAGCAGCAAAACTTCAGGTGCTGGTCTAGTCCCTGATAACAATGACAACTCACATTTGTAAAGTGCCTTAAGGTTTGCAAAACACTTTACCTTACAATAGCATTTTGAGTATGGATATGCACACACACACATCCACACATACAGACATACATTCATATATATGTCTACACCTACCAGATTGAGGATTTCCTTGAATACCTGGTGAGAAAACTCCCTTTACCAATACAAATTAGCACCTGCTGAGCAATCTGTAGGCTTAGAGAGTTGCCTGAGACACTGAGAAATCACCTGCTTTATCCAAGATAACACAACTAGTATATGCCAGTGGCTTTGCTTAAACCCAGGTCTTCCTTCCTCCATGGCTAACACCACATCACACCAACTCTCCCCAATTATGACTTATTATCACTGAGATGACATGTAAAATCATTTGCAATGATTTTACATACACATATATGTACATATACATATACATATATCTAAACGCTAGCTATTATCATCCCCATTTTATAGATGAGGAAATAGTCTCAGATTGATTTTCCTGAAGCAGTCTGACATCACTCTCCCTGCCCCCCTCCCCCCCCTCAATAAAATCCATTGGCTCCCTATTTCTTCCAGGATCAAATATAAAGTCCTTTACTGGGCATTACAAGCTCTTCCTAACCTGGCTCCTTCCTATCTTCCCAGTATCCTTATACTTCCTTCCCCTCCATGGACTCTTTAGTCCATCCCCCATCCCTTTCCCTTTATACTGGCTATCCTCCATGCCTGAAATGCTTTCCCTCCTCGCCCTTTTTCTCAAAGCTTCTCTAGATTCCTTTAAGACATCCCTAAGTCTATACCTCTGTACTTGTGCAGCTAATTTGTTTAAACCCAATAACTTTATGAGAGGCAGCTTGGCACATTTCTATATCCATAACTGGTTCTACCTTATTGCCAGAATCAAGTCTAGGATCTCAGTTCCCATTAATGCTTACAATAACTTTTGAGGCATGAAATCTTGTTTATAAGAAATTTCACTAAAAATGAGCCCTAGAAGTTCAGACTCCACGAGCAGGAGGGATCTTCCAGGCCATCTAACCTAACCTATAACCGTTCTTGAACAGGTGGCACAGTACCAGACCTGGGGTCAGAAAGACCCGATTTCAAATATTGCCTCAGACACTTGCTGTGTGAGGTTGAGCAAGTCATTTAACTGCTGTTTCCTCAGGTTCCTCACCTTAAAATAGGAATAATAACAACACCTACCTCCCAGGGTTGTTGTAATGATGAAAGAGATGATATGTGTAAAGCATTCTGCAAACCTGAAAGCATTACTGTCATTATTAGCCAGAGCTCCCCCCGGCATCCAGTCTTTACTTAAGGACTTCCAGTGAAAGGGAAGCTCGTGGGATGGATGCCTCCCTGGGCATCACCTTCCACTTTGGGAGGGCTCTAATTGTTAGGAAGAAACACTCAAAGTCAGTGCTTGAAAAATTAAAGCAAGATATGCCTTTCTTCCATGGGAGATGCAATAGTATTTCATAGTCCTCACCTCTCAAGCTGAGCCACCCACCCCCAGGATCTAGGATCACGGCACCTTTTTTCCCATTGAATTCAATTCGACAACCATTTATTAAGCCACTGTTATGTGCAAGGTATTGTGCTAGAGACCAAGATAAAAAAAAAATTAAACAGTTCCTGCCCTCAGAAAACTTCTGCTCTCTAGGGAAATACAATGTGGATACAAGTAAATAAATACAAAGTAATTTCCAAAAGAGGCAATTTCTACTAGTTGGATGGATCAGAAAAGGGCCTCACACAGCAGATTGCACCTGAGCTGTGCTGTGAGGAGGTAGAAAGAGGAGGAGAGGAGGGGATGCATTTCAGGCATTTGGCCAAAAGCGGGGAGGTGGGAAACAGTCTACGACATACAAATAGGGAACAGCTAGCAAATCAGTATGACTGTAGTGTACAATAAGGCTGGAGACATAATGTATAAATCTTGCAGCACAACCCCAAAGAAGAAATACGAGAATACCCCTTCCTTGCAGAGGCTGGAGAAAATGAATGTGGAACACCCTATCGGGGAGAGGAAACTTTGGCCTCGAGGCTACGCGTGGCCTTCTAGGTCCTTGGGCGTCGCCTTCTGACTGAGGCCAAGTTTTACAGAACAAATCCTTTTATTAAGAGAATTTGCTCTGTGAAGTTTGGATTCAGTCAAAGGGCTGCACTTGAGGACCTAGAGGGCCCCATGTGGCCTCAAGACTGCAGGTTCCCCACCCCTACATATAATGCCAGCTTGGTTAGTAGGTTAATTAGTTTTGTTGACCTGGGTTGGTTTTTTTTTCTTTTTCTTATTTATTTTTTGTTATGACATATGACTCTTTAGAAAGGGGAGGAATATATTGGGGAATTAAAGTAATATGAGAACAAAAGAAGATTTTTTATGTTTTTGTCCTGGAGTAATCTCTCAGGGCCATTTTGGTTTCTCTGACATGCTCTTCCGTGCTGGGAATGTTAATGCAAAAAGGAATTTAAGCCTTCGGCTCCCTCTCTCTCTTTTTCTGAGACTCACAGGAAGTCCATCATCTGTCTACTATTTCTGACACCCCTGTTTGACTCCCGCTCCATGGTCCCCACCACTTTGTGGTTTCAACAGCAACCAGATGGGATACCAAAGAGGATTATCGCTTCAGATTTGGAATGAGATATGTGCAGACAACCTCTTAAAGATGAGGACTCTGTTTCTCAGTATGTCTTAGTAATAGAATAAGTGAAAAAAAAACCCAAGCAAATTAGCCACCAGAAAAGAGCCCCCTCTGCTTGGAAGTGCCGACTCGGCGGATGTTGGCAGATCCTTTCAAACCCAGGCAGTCACTCTGACTGTCAGATTTCTCAGATTCAGAAGGAGAATTGGGGCACATTTTACTTTGTGCATATCATTTCCTACATTTTTCAATGCCTACATACTGAAGGAAATCACTCCTTTTCACATATTCTCCATTGCAGTCAGTCAAACTGGCCCAGCAGATGCTGAATTTCATTTCCCACCTCCATGCTTTTGCAGAAGTGGCCTCCCTCATAGAATCTTCATCTCTGAAAGTTCTGCCTCCTGTTACAAGAGGGCTTTTTTTGGCAATCTTTCCCTCCTGAAATTACCTTTAATTACTTTGCATTTATCTACTACACATATAATGTATTCCAGCAGGAAAATCTAAACTCCTTAAGGCCAGGGACTATATCCTTTTTGTCAGTCAGTCAGCTAGCATTTATTAAGCACCTACTACATGCCAGTCACTCTTCTAAACACTGCAGACAAAAAAGAAAGCCAAAAGCCAGTCTTAATATCTCTAGTGGCTAACACACTGATTGGAACATTTGCAAGGCTAAAAAATAAGATTATGCTTTATAGGAAATGGGGAAAAGATACATGCTCATTACAAACAAGGGAAAAATTACTCATGAAAATGCCATAAATGTTAAGTGCCTGGAATTTGTGATTGTTGGCTTCTAGAGAGTGTTCATTATATCTATCTGATGTATTTTGTCCAAGACCTAGAAAAGAATTAATGTAAAAAATAGACACTTTTTGATTATGATGCATCACTATAAATTAATTGCTCTACTCCTCCCCCGACAAAAAAAACCTCAAAAGTGGGCAGAGACAAAAAGGACTTTAAAAAATCATTCATGTATTTTGTTTTGATACAACAGATATTTGCCAATAAATACCAAAAAAAAAATCCCTTTATAAAGTACATTTCCTCTCCCCACAAACATTATATGGTTGATTATTAACAGAAAGGAGGGGTGTGTCCTTCCACCCAGGCAGGGTAGCACTATCCTTGGCCAATGAGATTGTTGACTCCTGTAACTGACCAGAGCTCTGTTGCCTCTCCAAGATGACTTCGTTCACATCTCAGCCATCAAACTGCACCTTGGTCTTTTGGCTCAGCTTTCTTCTCTCTGCATCCTAATCATCACTTGAAACATATTAGGCCTAGGAGAAATAAGCTCCTACTGAAAGTAATAGAAATCAGACTTTCTTGATTGATCCGGAGACATTCCTTAAATCTTTTCAGAAAAAAAATGATAGATTCACAGCAGGAAGGTCCTTAGAAATAACCTAATCCTGCCCCCCTCATTTTACAAATGAAGAAATTAAGGCAGAGAGAGGTAAAGGCTTGCCCAAAGTCACATAGATAAAGCGACACAGGTAGAATTTGAACCCAGGTCTTCTGACTGTGAATTCAAGGCTCTTTCTAAAAGTATAGCTGTACGTTTTGCACAATATTTTTGCTTACTTTTAGCAGGAAAATGTTACCTAGAAAACAGCCTCCTTCTTCACCACTATATCTGAGAATTCCTATTTGACTTTAAATCACGATTGCAGTGCCACCTTTTATATGGGGCCTTGCCAGAACCCCCCTCTCCCCAATTATTAATATTCTCTCCATCTTGGAATGTCTTTCTGTATGCTTGGCATTTATTTACTTGTGTATATGTTTCATCCCCTCGGGAGCATGTTCTCAGAGAGAAGAGATACTTTGGTTTTTGTCTTTCTATCCTCAAGGGCACTTTCCCTGATACATCATAGGTGATTAATAAATGTTTCCTGAATTTTCAGGGGTTTTATATAAAACCTAGTCAAATTCTGGGATAATGGAGTAGAGTGAGGGAAAGGTCGCTATAATGTCAAAATAGCAGACTGCCCAGAAAACCTGCTCCAGTTGCATTTGCTAAACAATGACTCTTCTATAGGGGGAAGGATCAAGCATTTATTAAGTGCCTACTATATGCCAGGCACTGTGCTAAGTGCTTTACAAATATTCTATCATTTGATCCTCACACCACTCTGTGAGGTAGGCACTGAGATCTGAGAAACCTCTTTGAGTAGATTCCCTTATGACTGGACATCCACCCATCCCACGAGCTGCCCTTCTTCTATAAATATTTCTCTGGCTCTGTGAGGCTTAGAATCCAATCACTGCCATTTTCTTTTAGCAATACATGACAGACTTCAATCATGGGCCAAACTTAACTGTATAATCAGGGCACCGGAGAGGTGAGAAAACATTTCAAAAGCATTCCAGGCTCTCAGCAGCCCCAGAATAAGCTTAAACAGAATAAGAAAAAAATGTTTATCTTCCCCCTCAACAACAACAAGCTGCCGGCCGGAGCCCCAGGGACCAGGCCTACCCCATCCGTGGGCGCAGAACCTTTCAGATTGTTAAATACCTTTTGCTTTCACCTTAGGGACACTCAAATCATCAGCCTCTGCCTGCCAGACAATATGGCCCGTTGCTCCCTTGGGTTTTGAATGGTTCCTTTTAAATCTACTGTACAGTCGCAAACCAATTAGACCTTTCAGTTCTCCTAGGCAAGCCTCGAATACCCCTCTGGTCAGCGTCCTTACCTGTGGTAATGTGTTTACACCTCCCAGTGGGCTCTGATAGCCCACAAGTGCAGCGGGCCTCAGAAGCTACAGCAGCCTGATCTAAAAGGGGTCAGTCAACACATGAGGCTTCATTTACACCGAGATTGCTGACCCTTTGATCTTCAAAGTCCTTTTTCATTTGTCTAGGAAGGTGAGGCTGGCCTCTTTGATGGTTTCATTTAGGGGGACTATGAAATATAAATCAGGACTCCTGCATCATACATATTTTAACTTCATAAAAGCATCATAAACACTCAGAGAATGGTAAGAGGCTGCCCCCCTCCATGTTTATCTTATCGCTAGACTTATAGATCAATACAATTTGGGGAGAGAAAAAAATGCTCTCTGGAAATCTCTGGATAAAAATGTAGATTTGTGATTACATAGGGGGGTAGAAGTACATTGAATCTGGTATTATCCAAACTGGCAATTTGCTATTTCCCCACAATATTATGTTTCATCTCCTCCATCCATGCATTTGCAGTCTGTCCCCAGGCCTGGAATGATCAGCCTCTTCAACTCAGTCCTTTAGAATCCTTAGCTTCACAGCTCCCAGCTCAGATGCCACCTCCTTCATGCACTATCTAATCTTTTTTTAAATTTTAAATAGTATTTTATTTTTTCCAATTATGCATAAATACAATTTTAGACATTCATTTAAAAAAAACTTTTGAGTTCCAAATTTTCTCCCTCCCTCCCTCTCTCTTCCCTAAGATGTTGAGTAATTTGATATAGGTTACATACGTGCAGTCATGTAAAACATATTTCCAATAGTCAATGCATTGCCCAATCTTCCAGGTGTTAATGCTCCTCCTCTCTACTTCTTTCCAAAAATACACAAATGAGACAGCATTTCTACTATGTGCGAAAGATTGTGCTAAGCCACTGGTGATACAAATGCAAAAACAAAAACCATCCCTGTGCTCAGAGAACTTGGTTGTAATGGGAGGGACTACACAAAGGGGACTGATGCTACTTTGTACATATTTTGAATTTACTTTGTTTTCTCCCTTTAGAATATAAGCTCCATGAGGGCAGATGCTGTTTCATTTCTTCAAAATTTGCCTCCCCTACCCAAAGTCTGGCACACAGTGAGCATTTGATCAATATTTGTTGAGTTGGATTTAAAGTCAGAGGATGTGGTTTCAAAGTGTGGCCATGTATGTATTTGTAAGCAAATCTACTGACTCTCCAGGCCTCAATTTCTGTATCATAAAATTAGAAGATTAGTCTCAACGACCACAAAGGTGCCTTCCACTCAGAATCGATGATCCTACTGCAACAATCCCTCTGGACTCATTCTCCCAAACCTCACTGAACTGGCAAGTTGAGCCCACAGAGGGAAGTTGACTATTCCTCTCAGCATTCTAGGAGTAACTATTAGGTGCTTAGGGTTGTCATGAGCCCCCACCAATGTGACCCCTGGTGATTATCAGTTAGCCATCCAGGGCTAATTAGCTTTTAGAAATGGACATTTACTTGGGTGGTAATAATAAGAAATATTGGTATAAAACACTATCACCCCACAAAATAAGTCTGGAGTGCATTCTTCCCTTGTAAATGCAAGGTCCCTAGGAAAAGTGGGTTAAAATACAGAGAACACATGTAAAGGTAATAAAAGTAAAGGAATAACTTCTAGCTCCTGGTTTCTAAAAGTCCTTATCTCCCTCTATGGAGCTCTCATGAAGCTCCCTGTAGATGTGGGTAGCTCTCTGCTAGGATCCCAATGTTGGTGCACTTGTAGAGGCCAGATACTGCCTTTCTTCAGTATGTCTAATTTGTCCTCAGCTATGATACAGACACTGATACCAGCCACTGCTGTTTTGGGGACACTCCTATTGACATAAGAGTCGAAAACTTATTACCTTTCAAAGTTCATAAGGCCATCTATTGGTCAAGGGGTGCAAGAGGGGACAGTCAATATGTACCTATTAAACATCTTCTACATGCCAGACACTGTGCTAAGTACAAAAAGAGGCAAAAGATAATACCTTCCCTCAAGGACCTTACAATCTAGAGGAAGAATTCATAATCTAATAGGTGACAGAAATTCTCCTCACTTCCCCAATCAATTCTCTCTCTAGCCTGGCTGGAAGCATTCTACCACGAGGTTGGTCTGCTACTGGAATATTAGGTTCTGTACTGGCTTACTGTTTTATCTAAGCCCCATAGGACATGGGAGATTCTTTCCAACCAACCACAAGACAGTTTCTGTGAGGCATCATCTAATTTCCATTCAATAACCCAAGCACTTTATTTCTCTCAAATGGATTAAAGATTTGCTCTTACCTGGTTCACACCTTAGACTGAGTTGATTGATTCTGTAGATCAATCAAACAGTTATTCACTTCTGGTAAAGGTATCAAGGCTTAAAGCACCTTGGGGTTGAGGGATGTGGGCCACCTCTCAACACTATGATCCAATGAATCCAATTGAATTGAATCCAACTTGTTATGAAATTTTTGTTATACAAAAGGAGAGTAATCTGAAGCCTCTTGTCCACTTCCTGCTTAAAGAATGAAGATCTTTGGGGCAGCTAGGCAGTGCAGTGAGTAGAGCACTGGCCCTGGAGTCAGGAGGACCTGAGTTCAAATCCTGCCTCAGACATTTGACACACTTACTAGCTGTGTGACCTCGGGCAAGTCACTTAACCCCAACTGCCCCGCCTTCCCCCCTCCAAAAAACAAAAAAGATTTTAAAAAATTTTTTAAAAAGACCGAAGACCTTCCTGCTCAAACCTGAGCTCTTACTTTAGTTAGATTAGAGTGAACCAAAACATAAAAAAGAGTATATACCATCACTATAAAAAGTAATTTTGGGTCCTGACTTATGTGACAGCAGTCAAGTCACTTAAACTGTGTGTCTCAGTTTCTTCACCTGTAAAACTGGGCAGGTATGTACTGCAGTAGATAGAATAGGAAGACCTGAGGTCAAGTATAGCCTCAGGCATTTCCTAGCTGTGTGACCATGGGAAAATCACCTAACTTCTGTCAGCCTCAGTTTCCTCAACTGTAAAATAGGGATGATAGTATCTACTTCCCAGGGTT
This sequence comes from Phalanger gymnotis, assembly GCA_028646595.1. Lineage (NCBI taxonomy): Eukaryota > Metazoa > Chordata > Mammalia > Diprotodontia > Phalangeridae > Phalanger > Phalanger gymnotis. Next base: position 32,782,346 of record CM053626.1, read on the forward strand.
GTTGGAAAGATCAAATGAAACAGTATTTGTAAAATTCTTAAGGGCATCTAGGTGGTACAGTGGTTAGAATGCTGGGCCTAGAGTCAGGAAGACCTGGCCTCAGACACTTATTAGCTGTGTGACCTTGGGCAAGTCACTTAAATGGTTTGCCTTATCTATAAAATGAGCTGGAAAAGGAAATGGCAAACCACTCTTGCTTCTTTGTCAAGAAAACCCCAAACGGGGTCGCAGAAGGTGGGACAGGACTGAAACAATCCAACAACAAAAGCGTTTAGCACGGTGTCTGATACATAGCAGGTATTTAATAAAACTTGTTCCTTCCTTCGAATAACATCTGCCCTACCTATCTTACAGGATTATTATGAGAAGAGCATGAGGAAAGCACTTTGAAGGACTAAACCAATTTCAAGTACAAATATTAAAGAGAGAGAGGCAGCGTGGCACAGTGGACATCGGGACAGCTTTGGAATCAGAAAAATTAAATGGAAAGATACATTGATTTAGATAAACAAATACTTATTAAGCAGTTATATGTTCCAGATACTAGGCTAAGGACTGGGGAAACAAATACAAATAAGCAAGACAGCCTCTGCCCTCAAGGAGCTTATATTCTAATGGGGAAAAACCACCCAAGAAGGGTGAGAGGAAATTGTGGGGGTAAGGAAATGGATGGATTCACAACCAGCATGGTGAAATTGATATGGCAGCCCAACAGCACGAAGCAAACGTTTGCCTATCAGAGCCAGGAGATGCAGGGTCAGAATCCAAGATTCTGGTCAGAGGGAGATGAAGAAAAGAGTAACAACTGGAAAGCAGATGACATATTAAGATGTCTCGGAAGACCTGGATTTGAGTCCTGACTTGGACACGCAGTGGCTGACCCAGGCAATTCTCTACAGCTCTATGTTCTAGATGAATTGTTGATTTGTCCTAATGGAGAGATTTTACTACACTGACGATATCCAAAGTCTGGACCTAACAACAATGACAATAACAATTAATACAGCAATTTAAGGTTTGCAAAGCACCTTCCCATATGTTATCTCATTTGATCCTCACAACAACCCTGGGAAGTGCTATTATTATCCCCATTTTACAGATGAAGAAACCAGGCAATTTGCCCAGAGTCATATCTAGTAAGTGTCTGAGGTCACATTTGAACTCAGGTCTTCTTGATTCTAGGTCTACCTACTAGGCCATCAAGACCAACATCCAATAGGCTTTCACACATCAATCTTGTGCTTCCCAATTATTTCTCTTTTGTATAAGGGAGACTTAAACACACAGATCTAAAATGGAATTGACTGCTGACTTTAGTTTCTTTTGGAGGTGAACCCTCTACCTTCAGAAAGGATTAATCAAGACCAGATTGACCATACAAATGATGATTTAACGGACTTTCACTCATTCACACACAACTCCCTAAATGTGCTTTTAATCCCATACACTTCATAATGCTCGGAATAGGAAAAATAGCCACTCTTCCAGTGTCCTGGAAATTAAAACTATAAACAGCTGAGGCTCAGAGATGGGCTTGGAGCGCCCTTCAGTGGTTTCCTTAAGAACTGCAACTTCCATTCACTACAGTCCAAACCGCTCATTTTGGCATGTGCCTCTGGGGAGTCCCTGGGTGACTGTTCGGATGAATGCCCAGGACTTTTCTCGAAGTTCAACACCAATCAAGGCTGAATACACCTGAGTCTGACCTCATGAATCCTTTTCTTCCATGCAAAGACTCTGAATCCCACCCCTCTGGCTGCCTCGTGACGAGGATTGAAATGAGTGTCTGTCAAGGATCATGGACTTAGCTTTTTAAAAGTCTATCTTTCGCCTATTCTACGGCCTTGGTCTTTTTTAAGATGGACAAAATCACTACAGAGAGTCAGTGAGGCACATCAGAAAGAACACAGACTTTGGAGTCTGAAGACAAGAATTCAAATCCTGGTTCTTCATTTCTATTTGTCAAGTCACTGAAAATCTGGACCTCAGTTTCTCCTTCTGTAAAAGGAGAGAATTGACTTAATGCTATCTCAGATCCCTCCCAGCTCTAAATCTACAGTCGTGTGAAGAAGGCATCAAATGTCTCAGGGAGATTTCTGAAGTTTATTTTAGGCTGTAATATCCTCTGGCTTCATCTGTGGCATTGTGGAGATAGAAGCAGTTTTGGCCTCTGCATGCGGAGGCCATCTTGGGCTACTCACCTTCCCAGTCTGAGCCTCAGTTTTCCCATGCATAAAATAAGAAGACTAGACTAGATGGAGGTGAGGTTCTTTCTGTCTCTAGAACCTATAAACTCGGGAAGGTCTGGATTCAATCCTGATTCTCATTCATACTGTCTATGTAACTAGGCAAGTACCCCAAACAACCCTCTAAAAACAGAAGGGAGTTGCTAATAATAATAATAATAAATTTATAGAGTATTTAAGGCTTGCAAAGCATTTTATATATGTTGTCTCATTTGAGTCTCACAACAAACCCACAAAATAGATAATGTTATCCTCACTTTACAGATGCAGAAACTCTTTGAGGGGTTAAGTGACTTGCTCAGGATCACACGGCTCATAAGTATCTGAGGTTGGATTTGAACTCAGGTCTCCCTCATTTCAAGTGCACCATCCACTATACCATCTAGCCAGTTGTGAATACAGTGAAAGGAATTTCTACACTAAAAATTCTCATAACTAATGAAATTACATTGTAAAGTCAAACCACACCATATGGAAAATGTGAAAGCCAGGATCTAGTCACATTTTTCCATCACCCATAAGAAAATAATCAAATTTTTCCTATCTGGATCTCTTAAGTCAAGTCAAAAAGCATTTATTAAGTACCTACTATGTGCCAGGCACTGTGCTAAGCACTTTACCAATATTATCTCATTTGATTGAAGGAAAGTACTCACATGGGCATGGTGGAGAAGCCCAGAGAGTCAGGAGCAGAGTGAAGGAGAATGATTCAAGATAACCAAAGGTTTCGGTTAAGTGATGCAAAACATTTTTTAGTTTAACCATTTTTAATGAGAATCTTAAATGAAAAAATAATAGAACGTTAGCTCCTTGATAACAGATTTATGTCACATGGCCAGTCTGTCTCAGAAGCAATACTTGAACCCGGGTCTTCCAAACTGTGTGGCCCCCATCAGGCATTGCACCATGTGGCCTCGCTCCAAATGGAATCTTCAAAATAGATTTTGAAGAGAAAGATGAGTTTTCTAAGCCTAGGAACCAAATGATGGCAATAGATACAGATCAAGGAATATTTTAATCATCCAGAAGTTATTAAGTGCCTGTCAGTCACTGGGGATACAGACCAAAGGGGAAACAGGCATGTTTTCAAAGGGCTTACAGACATTCTGTTGAGGGAAACCCCATGCCCACCATGTCAATTATATTCCTGTGATACGTTACGATACATGATGGATGTGATATGTGATATAATGGTACATTATATCCATAATGCAATGTAGCAAAAAAATGACACGACATAGCATAACAAAACATAATATAACACAACATTTTATTCAGGTAACTGCCATGTATGCCATACAAATCAATACAATAAAAAATACAAAATCATTTTAGCATTAGCAGCTGAGATGGAGTAGAGTTCAGGAAAGGCCTCATATATGAGATGGCACTTGGAAGAAAGTAGGTATTTTAAGAAGTAGAGGAAGAAAGAGAATATTTTACAGTCATTTGGGACCTTACAGAGTCATGCCTTCCACCAAAGAAAATATTTAAGTCAAATATCTTTCAAATAATTTCTTACAGCCAATCATCTGCAGTTAACCAAATATAAACTCCTGTCCATAAACCCAAACATATTTAGTCAAACCATATCCTAAATAATTATTCTCACCTCCTCTGAGACACAGATCCTTCTACCTTCCCTTGAGGGTTTCAGTTTTGTTTTGTTTTGTTTTGTTTTTAGCTATATTTGTACTTTTCTACCTAGATTTCTAGTGAAATTTCCAGCTTTCTATTTTTATTTGTGGATTCCTAGCTATTTCTATTATTTTTAGGGGTAGCTAGATGGCACAGTAAATAGATCACTGAACTTGAAGTCTGGAAGACTTGAGTTCAAATCCAGCCACAGACATTTACTGTGTGACCCTTCGTAAGTCACTTAACTGCAGTTTGCCTTAGTTTCTTCAACTGTAAAATGGAGATAATAATAACACTGGTCATAAAGCACTTAGCAGAGTGCCTGGCACATAGAAAGTGCTATACAAATGTTAGCTATTATTGTGACTTTCTAATTTTTGTAGCTTACAGCCATATTTGTAATTTTTCAGCTTAATTTCTTTTAAAGGTCAAAACTGAATGTTTTATTGAAAATATTGATCAATATAATCACATAATCTTGCTTAGTAGCCATATATGGTTAAATTAATATCAATGAATATATCATATTTTCTTTTTTCCTTACCTGTTATTATCCATCAATGCAGTTCTATTTCCAAATAACTGTTGGTCATTTATAGATATCTAGCTGCATTTGTAGTTTTCCAGATAGATTTTCAGCTTTCCTGATTTCCAGATTTCTAGATTTGCTAGATTTCTATCTTCCTAGATATATTTGAAACTTTCTGTCTTTTATAATTTTCTAGGTGGATATCCAGTTTGTTAGCAGTATTTGTAACTTTCTCTCTAGATTTCCAGTTTTCGGGGTATGTTTATAGTTTCTGAGTCATTTTCCAAATGTAATTATTGTAACTTTCTAGCCAGATTCAAGGTTTCTCACTGGACTTGTCATTTTTGAGATATATTGTTGTTTGTACCAAGGCTTTCTTTTTTTTTTCCCCAGAGGGGAAAGGCAGAGCAATTGGGGTTAAGTGACTTGCCCAAGGTCACAGAGCTAGTAAATGTGTCAAGTGTCTGAGGCCAGATTTGAACTCAGGTCCTCTCGACTCCAGGGCCAATGCTCTACTCACTGTGCCACCTAGCTGCCCCTTTACCAAGACTTTCAGGTTACACAGTATCATAACCTTGGAAAAGATATTAGAGATGAGATAATATGTGTAAAGTGCTTAATATGGTGCTTGTCATATAATTTAATTGTGTACTGACTGAATTCTTCTCAATCTAGAGATCAGCTCTCTGTACCACATGTCACACTGGCTCTCCACACTTATTTCATTGTTGTTTAATCGTTTTAGTCGTGTCCAACTCTCTATGACCCCATTTGGGGTTTTCTCAGCAAAGATACTGGAGTGGTTTGCTATTTCCTTCTCCAGCTCATTTTACAGATGAGGAAACTGAGGTAACATAGCTAGAAATTATCTGAGGCTGTATTTGAACTCAGGAAGAGGAGTCTCTAGCCATTCTATCCACTGTGCCACCTCGCTGCCTCATTCTATAGATGATAAAGCGGAGATTCAGAAAGGGATCAAATGAGAAAATATAATGAAAGCATTTTGGAAACCTTAAAGTGATATATAAATTTTAGATATTACTGTTATTATTAACTTACTCAGTTGCACAAGTAGCACATGTTATGATCAGGATTTGAACCCAAGTCCTCCTGACTGCAAACCCAGCACTCTATCCTCTATAATATGTACCTAGCACTCAAAGAAAACCTTAGAATTATGGAATCATAAAATGGTAGAGTTGGAAGGGACTTTTGAGATCATCTAATCCACTTCCCTGCATTCTAGAATAAAGTGATTTACCCAGAGTTACTCAACTTGTCAGAAGGAAGGAGAGCCAGGATTTGTACCCAGATCTCCTAACTCTTAGATCGTGAGTCTAAACAGAAATTAACATACTGTACTCCATTCCCATCTTGTGTTCCCTTCTGATAAGATCTTTTTTTTTCTTTTTTGGCAAGGTAATGGGCATTAAGTGACTTGTCCAAGGTCACACAGCTAGTAAGTGTCAAGTGTCTGAGGGCGGATTGCTCTAGGGCTGGTGCTCTAGACACTGTTCCTCCTAGCCGCCCTTTGACGAGATCTTTATAACACTGGGTTTGGGAGTGAAGTCCTAGAAGTGTGCATCCCAGGCCACCGTGCACCCTCTTGGAGCCTAACTGGGTCTACAAAAGGCAGTGACTGATTTCACACATCCTGGAGACTGCTGACATCGACAAAAGGAAGCAAGACCCAAGGTAACCATACGAACTCAGTAAAATGCTGGTGGCTCTCATTTGCTTAAAAATCTTTTCCTGGACGCCGTATTAAATGTGTATACCCTTTGACCCAGCAATACCACTTCTAGGGCTCTATCCCAAAGAGATCATAGAAACAGGAAAAGAACCCACATGTACAAAAATATTTACAGCAGCTCTCTTTGCGATGGCCAAGAACTGGAAATTGGTCCATTAATTGGGGAATGATTGAACAAGCTGTGCTAGATGAATGTGATAGAATACTATTGTACTATAAGAAATGATAAGTAGGTAGACTTCAGAGAAATTTGAAAAGACGCATATGAACTGCTGCTGAGTGAAATGAGCAGAACCAGAAGAACATTGTATACAGCAGGAGCCACATTGTGCTAGGAATGACTTTGATAGACTTAGCTTTTCTCAGCAATGCAAGGATCTAAGATAACTCCAAAAAGACTCATAATGGAAAATGCTATCCACATCCAGAGAAAGAAATATGGAGTCTGAATGCAGATTGAAGCATACTATTTGCTCTCTTTTTTTGTTTTGTTTTGTTTTTTCTTTCTCATGGTTCCTTCCATTCGTTCTAATTCTTCTATACAACGTCACTAATGCGAAAATATGTTTAATAAGAATGTATATGTAGGAGCTAGGTGGCATGGTGAGTAGAGCACCAGCCCTGGAATCAGGAGGACCTGAGTTCGAATACAGCCTCAGACACTTGACACACTTACTAGCTGTGTGACCTTGGGCAAGTCAGTTAACCCCAATTGCCCTGCCTTCCCCCCTCCAAAAAAAGAATGTATATGTAGAGCCTATATCGGATCGCACACTGTCTTAGGGAAGGGGGAGGAAGGTAGAGAAAATTTGGAGTTTATGGAAGTGAATATTGAACACTAGAAAATAATATTTTTCCAAAAGGAGGGAGAGCCTACAGTGAATTCTTTCTAGAATGGACACCCTCAGGCCTCTGGAAGTGCCACTGTCAGATGGCATGGTCTAAGGTAGGGTGGCTAGGTGGTGCAGTGAAAAGAGCACTGGGCTTGGAACCAGGAAGACTCATCTTCATGAGCTCAAATCCAGCCTCAAACACTTACTAGCTGTGTGACACTGAACAAGTCACCTAACCCTGTTTGCCTCCATTTCTCATCTGTAAAATGAACTAAAGAAATGGCAAACCACTCCAGTATCTTTTCCAAGAAAACCCCAAAATGGGGTTATGAAGAATCTGATACGATTGAAACAATTCAACAACAATGGTCTAAGATAGGGGTTCTCAAAGTGTGATCCAGGGGGCATCTGGGGGTCCTTAAGACCCTTTCAGGAGGTCTGTGAGGTCAAAACTGTTTTCATAATAATATTAGGATGTTTTAATTTCCAATACAGTAAATATCAATGGATTTAACCCACATAAACAAAGGCTCTTGGTGCGAGGAGGGGAATCTTGGATGGTTTTTTAAGAATATAAAGGAGCCCTAAGACCAAAAAATTAAGAACTGCCATTCTAAGCAATTTACCCTCAAGTCAATGCAACCATCCTATACTGATGGCATTAGTCTCTCTCTGATCTTCCTAAAGAGAGCTATCCTTATTGGACTCGACCAAAAATCTCCTTCAAGGGCATCTATGTGACACAGTGGTTAAGCCTGGTCAGCAAGATCTAAGTTCATATCTGGCCTCGGGCACCTCCTAGCTGTGTGACCCTGAGCAAGTCACTTAACCTCTATTTGCCTCAGTTTCCCCAACAATTAAATGGGGGGAAATTAATAGCATCTATCTCCCAGGGTGGTTGTGATCATTGTAAAGCGCTTAGCGCAGTGCCTGGCACATAGTACTGTAGGTAATTAAGAAATGCCATAAATATGAATAAACTATAAATATAAATAAAAATATTAGATTTCCCGTGGGAAGTTATATAGTATAGCAAAAAGAAAACAAATGCCCAAGACTTGGGTTTCAGTCTTACTTTTGTATATAGTAGGCACTTAATAAATATTCTCTCTTTCTCTTTCCCTCCCTGTATGGTTTTGGGCAAGTCCTTTCGCTTTTCTGAAATTCAATTCTCTCAACTCTAAACCCTCAAACCCAGTGTGATTCCTAGTTATACCACTTCGACATTCAAAAAACATTCATTCAATCCCTACAAAGTGCCAGGCAGTGTGCTAGGCACTGGGGACACAAACATGAAACAGCCTCTGCCTTCATTATATTATATTAGAGGTCTTGTTGGCCAGGAAGGAGGGACCAGGGCAGGAGAATGTATACACAGACAAATAAACACAAAGTAATTTGGGGAGGGCAGTGAGAGCATTAACACCTGGAAGGACCAGAAAAGGCAAAAGGAAGTAGCACTTGAGCTGATCTTTAAAGGAAGCTAGGAATTCTAAGAAGTGAGGATGAGGAGAGAGTGCATTCCAGGCATGGGGCACAGCCTATGCAAAAGCATGGCAGTGAGAAACAGTATGATATGCATCAAGAAGTGTAAGTGGGCCAGTTTGGCTAAAGCATGAGCCAAAAAGTTTGGGTATAGGGGGTGGGGGAGGCAATGTAGAATCAGACTGAAAAGGGACAATAGAGCCACTTCGATTCTATTTAAGCCCCTATATGCCGAGGACCATACTAAGTGGTGGGGATGTAAAGATCAAAATGAAAACACCTTCAAGGAACTCACATTTCTACTGACAAGGGGCGGGGGGGGTGAGTTTTCACCTGCACACGAGGCTCTGAGAGAGACGTGCCAGGCCCCACCACTTACCGTTGGCCCTGTCTCTCTCAGAGCCTCAAGCTCCACAGCTATAAAATGGAACGATGATCACTGCATATTCCTAATTCGCAGTGTGGTGAAAAAGAATTGAATTAAACCTTAAAAATGCTTTAGAAATAGGAGTTTTTAATATTATTTAAGGCCCTCTGGTGGCCATATTTGCTCCACCCCTTAACACTGGAATTCACTGAGGTCCTGAGTGCAGAGATGAGGGGCAGCTTCCTCAGTGTCCGAGGCCAATGCTAGGTCCAATTATGAAATAAGTGACTCATCTTCATCACCAAGCTCCCTGTTCCTTTGGGCAGAAGGTTGCAGTATGGTACAATAGAGAGACCTGGGTTCAAACTCTGCCTCTGAGCCTTACTACCTGTGCGACTTCAGACAAGTTATTTAATTTCTCTGAATTGCAGGTTCTTTGTCAATAAAATGAAAAAGATTGGACTAGACAGTCTCTAAGGTCCTTTCCAACCCTATAACTAAAATTGTCATGTTTGATCTTCTAAAATAATATTAGGGCTCTCATGTAAAAGTGAAAACAGATTTGTGTTGTGTTGCTCTAGAGGATATTACAAGGACTAATGGGTAGCTGAAGTTGCAGGGGGGCAGATTCTACTTCATTAAAGGGGAGAAATTTCTTTCCTTTTCTTTTCTTTGTTACAAGACAAATGGGGTTAAATGACTTGTCCAGGGTTACACAGCTACTAAGTGTCAAATGTCTGAGGCCACATTTGAACTCAGGTCCTCCTGACTCCAAGGATAGTACTCAAGAACTTTCAAATAATTAAAGATATTTTTTAAAAAATGGAATGGGTAAGCTATGAACTCCCTGACTTGGGGAATTGCTTGAGAGCCTGAGTGATTAAGCGATGTGTCCAGTGTCACACAGTTATTAAGCGGCTGAATCAGGATTAGGAGCTAGTTTTTCCCGACTCCAAGTCTATGGTTCTATCCATCATGCAACATTGTCTCCCCAAGGACCTCAAAACGTAAGACAAACTCAAGGGTAGATAGAGCACTGACCTGGGAATTAGGAAGACTCATCTTCGTGAGTTCAAATCTAGCCTCAGATGCTGTGTGACCCTGGGCAAGTCACTTGACTCTGTTTGCCTCAGTTTCCTCATCTGTAAAATGAGCTGGAGAAAGAAATGGCAAACCACTCTGAAACTTTGCCAAGAAAACCCTAAAAGAGGCCACAAAGAGTCAGACACAACTAAAATTACTTAACAACACAACAACAAAATACACAGACTAGTATAGCAGAAAAACTCTCATTTAGGCACAGAGAAGAAAAGCGGCCCCATCATTATGTAAATGTGCAGACATCTCAACTCCTCCAGCTTAATGACAACCAGGTCTCTAAGTCAAGACTCTTGAATTGGAAAATCCACCAGGGTCACTGAATCACACAGATTATTAAACACATACTATGAGTTAGAGTTATTTAAACCTACCAAGTAAATGGTTATGTAGATTTGAGTAAATTATGTATGAGCTTATGCAAATTAGGGTCTCCGGATTTGTTAAGGGGAATCTGTGGCCTTAGCTTCCCCTGTAACTCATTCACAATCAGGGATTATTTCAGCCACCAGGAGAACCTGGTCTAATATCTCACCAACCCACAAGGTATTTTAAGACAGATTACATGACAGCACGTTATACAAAAGTTTGGGTCTGTTTTTTTTTTTTTAAATTAAAGCTATGGGATGACTGACCCATAGAGTTGGCCCATCAGCGAGCTGACCTTGGAAAAACACTGAAATCAAACAATGGCCTGACTACAGATCTGAATAGGAAGAGCAGGCTGGAGCGCCCTTGGGAAATTAACCACGACTTTTAAAGACCCCAAGGGACCCTGAGGGACCGCCCCCCTTTAAAAAATCAAATTTCTTATGGCTTTAAATCAGAAAATAACAGAGTGTCTGGAAAAAATGAAAACTACTGGCCACCTAAAATCCAACAGACATATATACAGTGAGCCTCTGTAGTCTAGAACACATTGCCTATATAGAACTGCATGGGAGAAACAATAGAAAGGATGGCACAAGACCAAGGAATGGTCATTTAAAAAAGGTAGTCATATAAATGTAAGGGGGAAGCTTTCTATTTCAATTGTGGTAATCACAAAAGTCTTGGCTCTTCTTTTGAGCCAATTAATCAGTAAAACAATCAAAAGTGTAAACTAAACATGAACAAGTGATCCATCAATTTAAAAGGAATAAATAGGGCAGTTGGGTGGCGCAGTGAACAGAGCACCGGCCCTGGGGTCTGGAGGACCTGAGTGCAAATCCAGCCTCCAACACTCGACACTTAGGAGCTTTGTGACCTTTGGCAAGTCACTTAACTACAATTGCCTTGGCCTCTCCCTCTCCAAAAAATAAAAATAAAAGTAATAAAACACTTTGATCTGTGGACAAAGACAGAGAATATTGAGTGATTGGATAAAGAATCACATCTGGGTGTGTGTATAAGAAAACAAGCCAGTTTGAAAGTACTTAGCCAAATGAACCGGAGTTGGAGACCAGCTCCAAGAGGGAATTTTCCTTCGGAGGAAGAAAACATTTTGTTCTTTCTCCTCTCCTTCCTCTATCCCCATGCTTTCGGGATGACTGAACCAGTAGGAGACAAGGCATCCAGCTGGGAGCAGAAAAAGGAGCACCGAGAACACACAGAAAACAAAGGAGAGATGATGACCTGAGGGCAGAAGGAGGGTCAGAGAGTGAGACCCCTCCAGAGAGAGAGAAGGGCCAGCTGTGGACTTACCAGAGGCAACGATCCTCAGGCCCAAGTGGGCCACCCAGCCAGCAGGCGCTACAACTAAGGGAACTTCATGAGGACTCTGCAAAGGGAGAAAAGGCCTTAGAATAGTGAGGAGTTGAAAGCTACTCCTTTACAGTATATTTGTTCTCTACATGTGTAACTCAATTACATATGCAATTTAAGTTTGAACCTGCTTACCTCAGGGAGTATATAGTGGGAAATGCACTCCCAGTTTAGGGGGAATTATTTTTTTTTTTTTACTAAATGTTCTTACTAGACTATTTTAGTAAATGTCCTTTACTTAAAAAAAATTAAGTCTGATTATCAATAGGAAGTACAGTAATAGGCAGCATTGTTGGCAGCTAGGTGTGGCAGTGGATAGACTTCTGGGCCTGGTGTCAGGAAGACTCATCTTCCTGAGTTCAAATCTGCTCTCAGACACTTACTAGCGATGTGACCCTGGGCACGTCACAACTCAGTTTCCTGATCTGTAAAATGAGCTGGAGAAGGAAATGATAAACCACTCCAGTATCTTTAACCAAGGAAATCCCCAATGGTGTCATGGAGAGTCTGACACAGCACAACTGAACAACGCCAATGCCCGTGAGAGTTTGTGAGCAAGCATGCTCGGCGTTACCCTTAGAAGCCTCTTGAGATCCAGCTCCTTGTTGGATCATAGATTTAGAACTAGATGAGATGTTATAGGCCATTGAGTCCAACACCCTTCTTTGACAAAAGAGGAAACTGAGGCACGGAGAAGTTAAGGGACTATCATACAGCTAGTATTAGGATTAAAACTCAGGGTTTCCTAATTTTAACTCCAGCACACCATCCACTAGACCACATAGTCATGTCTTTCCTGACCAAAAATGTTCAGGGACTCACTCGTGCTTACCCAGTTGAGTGGGAGGGGGAAGCCCTCTCATGGAATCTGGATCTCAGCCTTTCTGTGAGTTAAGTGGGATGAATGGGGGTGGGGACCTTTCAGCATGGCTCAGGGCTTCTGATTGACAGTAGGCCTAAGTTTCAAGTTACTAAAATCACCTGAACTGCGTCCTTGCCAAATAAGGATAAAAGTGTTCTTAAGAATTGTTATTGGCTCAATTAGCGTTTCCTTGTCCCTTGTCCCTATCTGGGTTAGATTTCTCTAGAGATTGTGAGCCTGGACTCCACCAATGAGAGTAAAAGATCAGTGGTGGGGTGGGATTGTTTGTGTTAAGGTATAAAGCTAATCTCTGCACCTCTCCCTACTGATTGTCCGATTGTCTACCGGAGACCCCCCTTTCTCGTGAGATCGTAATAAAGAAGTTTTCTGTTTCTAAATTTGAGACCTCTGATTTTTTTAATTAATTGCTGGGGGGTGGTCTCACCCCACACACAATGAAGTTTAAGGTCTTTTGTCTGATCTTCCTCCATCCGTCACCATCCTAATCTTTCCAGCCCAACTACATTTCCTTCCTTCCATCCACTCAACACTGCATCCAGACTGGGTAACTTTGTCTCCCAAGACGTGCCCTGTATTCTCCCATCTCTATGCCTCTGCTCTTACTTTCTAGATGCTTATTGAATTCTTATCTTTCCTTTAAAGACAAAATGACCCCCATTCATCCCACTTAACTCACAAAAAGGCTGAGATCCAGATTCCATGAGAGGGCTTCCCCATCCCACTCAATGGGTAAGCACAAGTGAGTCCCTGAACATTTTTGGTCAGGAAAGACATGACTATGTGGTCTAGTGGATGGCGTGCTGGAGTTAAAATTAGGAAACCCTGAGTTTTAATCCTAATACTAGCTGTGTGATAGTCCCTTAACTTCTCTGTGCCTCAGTTTCCTCTTCTCCATGAAGCCTTCTCTGATATCCCACAGCTAATAGTGAATTTTCTCCTCTTGGACCTCACTGGTTAATTTGTTTATACATTTCTACCAGGCATTTATTTCAAATTCTGGTTCCATGTGTTTCTTTGTTGTCTCCCTACTAGACTGTGAGCTCCATAAGGGCAGGGATTATCTTATCCAAACTTTGCTTCTCTCCCAGAATACTATCAATGGTTAATATATGTTTGCTGAATGACTGAACAAGCCGAATTAGCTCATAGCAATTATTTAGTGTGGCTTGTTATGCTTGCACGGTTGTAACCCTTACAATGGGAATACAACAACGAGAAAAACAAATTCTCTCAGTTGAAAGTGGAAAAGGAGGCCTGTCGGACTTTTATGGATCAAAGAAACTTGACAATAAGAGTTGCATACATATTCTAAGAGTTACCTCAAAATTTTCTGGGCCTATGGTTTTACCCTTTCTTGTTTTCTTCCTTTTTTCACCCTTTTCTCTTAATCCTGTACTTCCCCTTGCCCTTCCTTGTTCTCTTTTCCCTCCTTACCAGCTTGTTCCTCAAGCCTGGAAATGACACTTGAGGTCTTGTTCAGGGCCTCATCCGGTGACCCACAAGGCCAAAGGTTGTGTGCTGGCCCAGCATTTTCTTCCATGCTTTCTGGTATCAATGATGGACGGTATAAAAAGTCTAAGAGCTTCTTTTTCATTTCATGTCTGTCTGGTCTCCTCTGCCCCACAATCAAGCCTCGGTCTACCTCTCAAGCCTTTACTTCCCACTACTGTGTATATTTCCAAGGGCTGTTAAATGGTTGCAAATCATGGAACTTGGTTACAGTCTGTCATGGAGGGCATGGCAATTGAAAAACCTGGCAAATAAGGAGCCATAAAGACATGAGAAGGGGATGTCGCCAACAAAAGTTATCCCTGTCTTTTGGATTTGCTCATCTGGGTACCTATGGTTTCCCTCCAGATCAGAAGCTTCTTGAGGGCAGAGACTGTTTTATTTTTGTCTTTGTCTCTCCAGCACCTAGCACCATCAAATCAAATCAAATCAACAAGTATTTATTAAGTGCTTATTCTTTGACTTATTATGAGCCAGTCTTTGTACTAACCATTGGGAATACAAAGGAAGGAAAAAATAGTCACTGCCCTCAAGCAGCTTACATTCCAAGAGGAAAGCATCGTGTAAACGACTGTAGATACAAGATACCTACCGGGGAAATAGGAGGTAACCAGGCATAGTGCCTATCATGCAGTAGTCAATCAGCATATGCTTATTGAATGAATTCATTTACTTCTCTGAACCTCAGGTTTCTTATTTATAAAACAGATATAATAATAGTCCTGATGTCCCAGGACTGTTGTAAAGCTCAAATGAGATAATGTATGAAAATAAAACCTTTGGAAAACCTTGAATGTGCAAATGTCATCTATTAATATTAAATGTTCAGTTGAATACTCTTTACTCGTTGAGCACTTCATATTTCTAAAGAGGCAGCTTGGTACACGCAAGAGAGCTCCTTCTGGAGTCAGAGTCCTTGGGGCCCCACCCAGCTTTTGTCATTTCCTATCCTCCCTGGGCCTCAGTTCCATCCTTTGTAAAATGATGGGGTTGGACATAGCCCTAGCGATGGGGATAGGATCTGAGCCCCCTAAAGGAAAAGACCGTGTCTTTGGGATCTGGATCCCAAAAAAGGAAAAGCTCCTGGACTCTCCCATGTGGCTCAGGTCCCTGGCATTCACCTGGCCCTTCCTAGTTAATTAATTGCTCTTTCATTGTTTGCACCTGGCCCCACCCTAGACTGCCACTCTCTTAGTTCCATCTAGACCCCTTCTCTGTTCCTATAGTATTTTGTGTAAAAGATCCATCTTGCCTCCATGAAATGCTCAGATTCCTTAAGAGTCCGGCCAGTGCTCAGATTCCTTGAGTCTGGCCAATGTGGCAGATTTTTAGAATCCCCTCTATAGGCATTTTAATAAACCCTGTCTTTGGCTGAAAGAAGGCTTGGGTCAAATTCATTCGGGCAGGATCTGCTTGTCACTATTTCAGGGTCCCAACACCCCTAAAGCTCAACACTAGGGCTATGATCCTCTGAACATCCATTATCACATTTGATGCCACAATTCTGAGGAGGAGACATGATCACCCCTGGTTTACAGATGAGCAACCTGGGTCCTAGAGAGATTAAATGATTTACCAAGAGTCACAGAGCGAGTTACTGGCAGAAGTAGGCATCCAGCTCAGGCCTCCTTTCTCTCAGTCAGGCACTATTTCTACTACAGGGCCCTGCCTCTACTGCTGCCCAGGAAGCACAGTCATTTCACCCCCTGATCTCCCAACACACACAGACCCATCTGTTCACACTCAATTGTTAAGCTATGAATACCTAAAAAAAACCCTTCCTACTTTGCTCTGAAACAGAGAGTGATAGATTTAAAACTAGAAGCTTTCCACAGTTATAACCCCTCAAGTTAGATAATGCAGGCATTCTCCAAACCACTCCAAGCTTCGAAGAAAGAGTCAGAACTACAACCTGTTGTCTCAACAGTCTCATGGACCTAACTATATCTGGAAGAAACCCTAGAGACCATCTTGTCCAACCCCTTCACTTTGCAGATGAGACAACTGAGTCCCAGAGAGGTTAATCGACTTGTGATGAATGAGAAATGAAGGCCAGACCCCTTGATTCCAAATCCAAGGCTCTCTTCATTGTACACTGCTGCCTTCCCAGATCAGTTCTGACAGATTGGAGCATTTAACCTCACTGGAATTCTGTCACCAGTTATCAGAGAAAGTGACAGCAGATAAGGAGGGAGGAGGAAAGTAATGCTCATTAAGAAAGGAAGCACAATTTTCCTTCATTTCTTTCCAATTTCTCCTAGACCTTGTTATTCCTATGGCTACCACTAGGTGGGAGTAGAATATCTTTTATTAATGGCTTCTGTTTTTCATTCAGAGAATCCTGAAAAAAGAAAACCTTATGAAATTAAAGTGCTTTAAAAACTGTAAAGCAGAGTGGCTAATATCATAAAAAAAAAAGGAATATGATAAATTTTGTAGAAGACTGGGAAAACTGGGACATTAATGCACTATTGGTGGACTTGCAAATTGATCTAACCATTCTGGAGAGCAATTTGGAACTATGACCAAAGGGCTATAAAACTGCACATACCCTCTGATCCAGCAATACCACTGTTAGGTCTAGATCCCAAAGACATCAACGAAAAGGGAATAGGACCTATTTATACAAAAACATTTATAGCAGCTCTTTTTGTAGTGGCTAAGAACTGGGAATCCAAGGGATGCCCATCAATTGGGGAATGACTAAACAAGCTGTGGTATATGATAGTAATGGAATATTATTGTGCTGTAAGAAATGACAAGCAGGATAATTAAAATGTGGAAAGACTTACATGAACTATGCATCACATAATGAAGGGAAAAGAACCAGGAGAACATTGCACACAGTAACAGCAATATTGTTTGATGAAGAATTGTGAATGACTTAGCTATTCTCAGCAATACATTGATCCAAGACAATCCCAAAGGACTAATGATGAAGCAGACTATCTGCCTCCAGAGAAAGAACTGATATTGACTGAATACAGACTGAAGCATGTCATTTTCACTTTCTTTCTTTCATTTTTTTCTTGTATTTGAGTCTTCTTGTACAAAGTCACTAATATGAAAATGTTTTACATAACTGCATATATATAACCTATATCTGAATGCTTACCACCTAAGGTAAGGGGGAGGAGAGGGAGGGATAGGATTTGGAACTCAAAACTTTAAATAAAAATTTTTTTAAAAAAATTTAATGGTAAAGCATTATTTTCATCATCATTCCAGCCCAGGAGGGAAACAATCCAAGTGGGTCCTCATTTACCCCACCTAGTCCATGGCACAGAAGTTATTTGTATTTTCAGTATAAAAGTATGAACAAGGTGATTTTTGGAAAGTAAAGAGAGAGACTTTTAAGGAAGCTTCCAGCTCTGAAACTCTGCATCATAGATATGGAGCTGGAAGGGACTTTAGAGCCCTCTAGATCATCTTCCTTATTTAACAGATGGAGAAACTGAGGCTCGTGGAGATCAGGTCACACACGTAATAGGTATCAGAGGTGGGATCTGAACTGGGATCTTCCCGATCCATGAGTCTATGAGAAGAAGATGGGGGAAAGTATCCAATGATGAATGGCCAAGTGGTATGATGAAGTTGGGGGTGGGGATAGTACAGTATTCAGAGGAATGTGGCCCAAATCCTGCCCTTGATGCTTGCTGCTACCTAATAACAATAACTACATTTACATAGAGCTTTAACAAAGTATGGCACTTAGTAATTATTATCTCATTTTATCCTCATAACAACCCTGGGGTAGGGGTTATCAATATACCCATTTTACAAATTAAGAAAATGAGACTCAAAAGGGTTTGCCCAAGGTCACGTAGCTAGGAAGTGTCAGAGACAGGATCTGAGCTGAGGTTTTCCTGACTCCAAATCCAGTCTTCTATTATCTATATCAACCAACCTCATCCTTTCTTTGTGGAGGTGACACCACTGACCCATCCCATCATGAACACAATCATTAAATAAACCAGCAAGTATTTAAGCACTTACAATATTAAGCACATAAAATTGTGTCAGGCACTGGAAATTCAAATACAAAGAATGAAACAATCCCTACTCCCGATGAGCTCCCATTCCAAGAGAAGAGATGGGATATGGGCTTTGGATGGATTTTTTAGTAGTGATGACAGATTTCAATTCAACAACCATTTATGTCTTTAACATATGCACAAAAATTCTCCTCCAAAACATCATCATGTCATGGAGGGAACCTTGGGCTCTCAAGGGCAGGAGAACAGAAGTTCTAGTGGGTCCTACCAAACTGGAAGGATTTCTGGTATGGGCCAGAGCAATCAGAGCCATAACTAAAGAGGGGCAGCCATGACTTTGTCTTTGGGTGCTGAAAACACTTGAAAATCTAAGTAGTATAATAGATAAAGTGATGGGCTTAGATTCAGGAATCCAGATTTTACCTCATCACAATAGACCTCTCAGAAGGGGTAATCTGTAAATCTTTGTAATGTAAAAACTACATACATCAATAAAGCTTTAAAGATGTACACACACACACACACACACACACACACACACATACACACACACAAATCCTGCCTTGGATACTTGCTACCCATATGACCTCAGGCAAGTCACTTAAACTCTCTACACTTGTCTCCTCACGGCCTTATCTGTAAAATGAGGGGGTTAGACTCAATAGCCCCTTAGGTCCCATCTAACACTAGGTCTGTGAGCCCATGAACCTTCAGTACTGTAGAGATAACAGAGCCTGGGGGGGCGGAGCCAAGATGGCGCCTGGGAAGCAGTGACTGGCGTGAGCTCCCCACCAAGTCGCTCCAAAAACCTATAAAAAATGGCTCTGAACCAATTCTAGAGCTACAGAACCCACAAAGTGGCAGAGGGAAGCAGGGCTCC
>CM053626.1:32801804-32878148 GCA_028646595.1 Phalanger gymnotis
TAGAAGGAGAGACAGAGAAAGAAGCTTTGAAAAAAGTCATTGAAGACCAGCAGGAATCCCTAAATAAGTTGAAGTCCAAAGGTCGCAAATTTAAAGGAAAAGGAAGAGGAAGTGGTAAAGCTGTCCAGGGTACACCCAATAAAGGAAAAATACAATTTCAGGGCAAGAAAACAAAATTTGATAGTCATGAAGAACAGGAAAATGGTGATGCTGGAGGATCCCTTAAAAGGACACGAGAAGAACCTGAAAAAGAAGAACCGGCACCAAAACAATTGAAAACAGAAAATGGAGCTGGAGACCAGTAGCTCGATACAAAAATTTTTATTCATTTTAAATAAGTTTTAAGCTGTTACAGATTTGGGGGTCTTTAAAAAGAAAACCGAATTAAATCCACTTCAATGTCCACCTATAATAGAAGGAAAGACTATTTTTGTTTAACTTGTTTTTGTTGTCCAGGTATCCTTACTCAATCTGGATGATTTTTTTATATGTATAGTTTTGTTCATGATATCAAATGTTGGCATTTCAGACATCGATCTGAACATCAAAAGAAAGGTTCTTTCAGTGAAGCCTGACTCTCTAATGTTGGAAATACCAACAAATAAAATGTATACTATATAAAAAAAATGTTGTTCAGAGGATTCCCTTCAGGTGTACCCAGACTGGCTGGCCACTCAGGTTCCTCCCAACTCCAAGATTCTCTGATTTTGATTCAGGTCCTCAGAGTCTCTGGCAGACTGAAACTCCAAAGGCCTTCCCGAACAGAGAACATTCTTTTCTCAGAAGCCTAGAAGCAGCTGGCATCATGCAGATAAGACTTCCAAGAAGGTGCCTCATAAGTTTAATAAACAATTAAGAAAAAAGGCCAGAACAGAGTGAGAAAAGGATACGAGGGGTAAGAGAGGCCACGGAATATCTCCCCACAGCTTTCTCCTGCTATTGATCAAAGCATCCACAAAGATGCTACAAGCCACGATTAAGGCTTCCCTGTCTACTTTTAACCTATATTTAAGGCAACTAGAGTCCTGGGAAATGTATAAAGGCTTCTGGATTAAAAAGAAAATGTAGCTCATGAAAAGCCATACTTTGAAATACATTTGATGGGTACATGATTTAGACATAAAGGGTAATGCCATAAGCAAATTAGGGGAACATTGAATCGTTTACCTGTCAGACGTATGAAGAAGGTAAGAACTTATAACCAAAAAGGATAGAGAACATTATGAGATATAAATTGGATAATTCTGATTAGAGTTAAAAGTTTTTGCACAAATAAAACCAATGCAATCAAGATTAGGAGGAAAGCAGAAAACTGTAAAAAATTTTTACAGCAAGTGTCTCTGATAAAGGCCTCATTTCCAAAATATATAGAGAATTGAGTAAAATTTATAAGAATACGAATCATTCTCCAATTGATAAATGGTCAAAGGATATGAACAGGCAGTTTTCAGATAAAGAAATTAAAGATATCTATAGTCATATTAAAAATGCTCTAAATTACTATTAATTAGAGAAATGTAAATTAAAACAACTCTGAGGTACCTTCTCACATCTATCAGATTGGCTAATATTACAAAAAAAGAAAAGGAAAAATGTTGGAGAGGATGTGAGAAAATTAGGACACTAACGTATTGTTGGTAGAGTTGTGAAGTGATCCAACCATTCTGGAGAACAATTTGGAACTATGCTCAAAGAGCAATCAAACTGTACATACTTTTTGATCCAGCAGTACCACTACTAGGTCTGTATCCCAAAGAGTTCATTAAAAAGGAAAGAAGGCCCTACCTGCACAAAAATATTTATAGCAGCTTTTTTTGTGGTGACAGAGAACTGGAAATTGGGGTGATGCCCATCAATTGGGGAATGGCTAAACACGGTGTGGTATATGAATATAAAGGAACACTATTGTGCTATAAGAAATGATGAGCTGGTGGATTTGGGAAAAACATGGAAAGACTTAGGTGAATTGATGAAAAGTGAAGTGAGCAGAATCAGGAAAACATTGTACACAATATGATTAACTACGATTGACTTAGCTCTTCTCAGTAATACAATAATCCAAGACAATTCCAAAAGATTCATGGGAAATTCTATCCACAACCAGAGAAAGAAATGATGAGGTCTGAATGCAGATCAAAGCATACTATTTCACTTTTTTATGTTTTTTCCCTTTTGTTCTGTTTCTTCTTTCACAGCAAAACTAATGTGGAAATATGTTTTACATGATTGCATACATATAAACTATGTCAAATTGCTTATCATCTTAGGGAGGGGCTAGGAGAGGAAGGGAGAACATTTGGAACTCAAAATTTTATAAAAAAAAGAATGTTTAAAAATGTTATTAGGTATATTTGGAAAAAATAAAATACTATATTAAAAAATCCCAAATGGGGTCACAAAGAGCCAGACATTACTAAAATGATTCAACAATAACACATGTATAATCTGTATCAAATTGTTTGCCTTCTCAGTGAGGGAAGAGAGAAGCAAGGAAGAGAATTTGAAACTCAATTGTTTTTAAATGTTCAAAATTTTTTTCATGCAATTGGAAAAAAATAAAATATTTTTAAAATGAAATAGATTTGGCCAGATATTTAGATAATGGTTATCACAGAATTTGAGAGTTTGAAGGGACCAAAGTAGCCATCTAATCCAACCTATACTAGAAAGGAACACTTACTATAGTATGGCCAACAGGTGGTCAGCCAGAGTCTATGTGAAGACCTTTAAAGAAGAGGAACGCACTCTCTCTTGAGGTATCCCATTCCACATTGAGAGAGTTCTAATTATTAGCAAAGTTTTCCTGATATCCAACCTAAGCTGGCCTCTTTGCTACTTCTACCCATAGTTCCTGGTTTTGTGCCCTACAGCCAAACAGAACAAGTGTGAACAATCACTCTTCTTGACTGCCCTTCAGACTATTGAACACACTTGTCAAGTCACTTCACCCCAATCTGAGTCTTGTCTTCTCTGGGCTAAACATCCCCATTTCCTTTAACTAATCTTCATATGTCATGGACTCAAAGTCCTTCCTCATCCTGGTTGACTTCCTCCAACTCATTAATATTCTTAAGTTATGATGACCAGAATTCAACCCAAAAAGCACTTCAGATAATGTCTTGGGGATTCCCTATTCCTATAAGCTATTCCTTTCTTAATGTAGCCCAAGATGGCATCTGCCTTTTTGACAGCCATATCATGCCACTAAGGACCTGGAGTGCACTAAAATCAACTGAACTGCTGCCTAACTATGCCTCCCTTATATTGTGAAATCGATTTTTTTATACTAATGTAAGAATTTACATTTATCTTCATTGGATTTCTTATTAGAATCGATCCAATAATCTAGTCTGTAAGATCTTTTTGAATCCAGACTCTATTGCTAGGGTTAATACGGTCCTTCCCATCTTAGTGTTGCCTGCAAATTTGATGAGCTCGCCATTTTGCCTTTATCCAGATCATTGGTGAAAAAAAAAATGTTGAGCAGCCCTAGACCAAGCCCAGATCTCCATTGGAGAAGTCCTGCTATCTTAATATCAACATGTTAATACTACTCCTTCTTGCAGAAGGTGAGATTTTAGCTGAGACTTTAAGGAAACCAGAGAAGTTAGACCTAGTAGAGATATTGCTAGATTGAACAGTGTGGCGTGTATGTGCAGTTTGATCGTCCTTTGGGCATAGTTCCAAATTGTTCTCCAGAATGGTTAGATCACTTCACAACTCCACTAACACTGCATTAATGTCCCAATTTTCCCACAACCTCTCCAACATTTATCCTTTTTTTTCTGTCATATTAGCCCATCTCCAGAGAGGGCAATGAGGACAGAGAGGGTCCTAGGCATGAGAGACAGCAAGTAAAAATACCCAGAGCCATGAGATGGAGTGTCTAGTTCAGAGAATGGCAAAGATGCCATGGTCACTGGATTCTAGAGGTATAAGAAGACTGGCCAAGCGGGAAGACACTGATAAACAGAAGACTTTAAAAGCCAAATGGAGGGTTTGATCCTGGAGACAACGGGAAGCCACTGGGGTTAATTACGTGGCTAGTTGGGTGATGTGGCTAGATTTGCAAAAGTCTTATTTTCTCTTTGATCAGTTTGTTTTTCCTTTCAAAATTGCTTTAAAAGGGGAAAAAAAGCTGTTTTTGCTGTCTATAGCTTCTCTTCTTCAGCCTCAGAGCATTCTGAGCATTAACATTCCTGACACTATTTTTATAGGACCACGGCACAGTCTTGCATTTATCCTGTTATCTGGCCTAATTTGTATTTTCTGTACATTTTTAAAAACCTAAATTGATTGGTGAGGTCCTTCTGCATCCACATTGTACCGTCAGACAAATACCATTTTCTACTTCATTGGAATAATTTCCCTTTATGTCTTCAGAATGGTTTCTTCAGAATTTCAATCTTAATCATCTTCCATCCCTCCTGGGTGGACTGCCCCTAAAGCATTTTAGTCCATGAGATCATCTCTGTCTTTTCCTCTGAACCCAGTGACATCTGCTTTCCCCAAATCTAAGGTGCAAGTCACATCATTTTCTTCTTTTCTTCTTTTCTATCACAAATTCTAGGAAAGTGTGGTCACTTCCCTTCAGGGTTACTAGCATCATAATTTTTTTTTCTAATTTTACAAAGATCCTCACCATTGGCATTGAATGAATATACAAGTCCCCTAGGGCACTTACAAGAAAACCGAATTTACGGTGTTGTGTTTTCACGAATCAGTTTGGCAGAATATCGCTATTACTTAAAATTATAGAATAACCATTGGAATCTCAAAATGGCAGGGAACTCAGTAGCCAACTCATATCTGGAAAAGAATCCTCACTACAACATACCTGACAAGTGATCCTTCATCTTTTGTGAGAAGATCTACAGTGAGGAGTAATCCAATATTTCCCAAGGCAACTCATTGTACTTTGGGGCATTTCCAATGATTAACACAGTTTTTCTGATCCCAAACCAAAATTTACCTTAAAACAAATTCTGCCCTCCACTCCGAATTCTGTCCCTGGGGCCAAGCAGCCCAAATCTAAATCCTCTTCTTCCAGGCACCAGAGAAGGCGCCTATTTACTAAAAACCAGTAAATAGCATACAGACACAGTACAGTCAACTCTTGATCATCCATGTTAATGACAGGAAGAAGAATGGATAATCAAAAAGTAATTTGTACAGTATTCACTTTTGGAAAGTAGACAGTCTCCCACACAGTCAAAGAGACGGCAGTCACACCTCCACTGAATGTCTGCCTTGATCTCCTTTTGACTCAGCAGATAATCAAAGCTTGATTACTCTGTTTAGGCAGATCGCTTGCATTTTCCTGGCTAATGATGACATGTAGCTTAGGAGCCAAATAGGAAAAGGGAGCAACAAGGATGGAAGGACAGAAGGACTGAGAATATTTAATCTCTTGTCTAGGAATGGCATTCTACTCGATGCTTCCAGTTGGGGAAAATAAGGGGAAGGGTAATGACATTCCAACCCTTCCTTTAGTAGTTTGTAGTTTTAATTTCACTAATTCCTACTTCTGAGCAGGTGCAAGTAGCTCCAAAAAGCCCCTCCCACCCTTTCTGCGTCATCTCTCTTCTCTGTGTATCCTTTCATTTGCTTTTCAGCTTCCCCATCCCTCTATCTTCCTCTAGTCAAGTGCACTACCGGCTTTTGGTAATTCACAAGACTCTCAGGATTTTAGAGAGTGTTTCTAAGGAGTATGAAGTATTTATTGGGGGAAAAAAAACTAAAGAGTTTAGAGCTACAGATTATATTTTCATCACTGTTGCCAAGGAAAGGCAAGGGCTTTAGAAGAATAAGTCAGATTTGGGAAGAAGTGGAAATCAAGGTCTGGTAGAGGCATAACCAGATCTCAGACTCAGGTCCTCCTTCCCCGACCCTAATTTTCCTTCCACTATGCCACACTTCGAATTTTATGGTACTGGGCCCTGCGAAATTAAAGAGATATGAAAAAAAATTAAATTTTTAAAGAGATATGGGTGGGGAGGCTGAGGAGAAATAGGATTCCCAAACAAACAAATAATGTGAAGAGAACAGAAGGGAATCGCAAACAGGATAGCTTTGAAAGTTACATGTGGAATTTAGTATATACTTCAAAGAAAAAGTTGGCTCTGCGTGACTGAGATTCCCAGCTGCACGTATGAACCCCTCCTTCTGTTCTACAATGTATATGAAAATGCTCCTTTTATTTGGGGATTAGTACATTCAGAACTTTTTTAAAAACAAAAGTAGATATGGCTGTGCTTTCTAGCCCACTGCTTCCTAACCTTTTCAAGTAGAAGAACTCATTTTTAACCATAAATATTCACTTTCTTCTTCTCCCTTGCTTAGTATCCTGTCAATGAGAAAATATTTAATGACTAAATACTACTATGAATTCAGTAATGCTTTTAAACGAATTTACATTTGAGGTCTCCTCCATGATCTAATTCTTGCCCGTCCTTCCAACCTTATTTCATATCATTTCCCTCTCATAAACTCTCCATACCACCCACACTGGACTCCCACTGCCCAAACTCAATAATTCACATACTACCAGAATGCTTTGGTACTTCTATACCTAGGGACACAGTAGAGGGTAAGCTCATTAAAAGCAGGAACCATAGTGGGCAGCTAGGTGGCACAGTGAGTAGAGCACTGGCCCTGGAGTCAGGAGGACCTGAGTTCAAAACCAGCCTCAGACACTTGACACACTTACTAGCTGTGTGACCTTGGGCAAGTCACTTAACCCCAATTGCCCTGCCCCCCCCAAAAAAAACCAAAAGCTGGACCCCTTTTGCTTCTGTATCTCTAGTTCTTGATATAGTGCCTGGCTCTTAGTAGGCTCTCACTAAACGCTTGTAAATTGATGAATCGACTGACTAGTGTGTAAGATATGATTATCTATTCAGTATCCAAAAAGTATGTTTGTTCATCATACTGAATCATTTAGTGAGACATTGACACAATACTCATTATTTGCACTGTATATTTTGTTGGGGGTTAATAAAAAAATCTGAATGGTGTTGCCTATTTTACAAATGGACTTCAAGACCTCTTGTCATAACTGCAGAAGGTCTCCCAAGAATCATATACCAATAGGTTAAGAACCACTGCTTTGAGCCAATGGCTTTCCAAGTATGCTCCATAGCACCCCACAAATCTTAAAAGTTTCCCCAGCTTTGAAACAACATGAGTGGAGGTTTCATTGCAGGCCCTGTCAGTCATCCTCAGGCCCCACTTCCACAACATGTGTTATACGCCAGAGGACTATATAACATGCCTAGATGGTCACTCAGTGAGTGGTTATAAAGGATATTTTAGGTCCCTTCCAACTCTGAGATCCTATGAACCTTTCAGCTCTGAATCCCATGATCTTAGGACATTTCATCACTGAGGGGGGAAACTGACCCCAAAAATGTTTCACACCATCTCCCTTTTGGACTCCAGCTTGATTGGAAATCAACCACACAGCACAAAATTGTATAGCAGCTCTTTTTTTGTGTGGTGGCTAAGAATTGAAAATCAAATGAATACCAGTCAATTGGGAAATGGCTAAATAAGCTATGATAGTGTGTGATTGTGATGGAATGTCATTGTATTATAAGAAATTATAAGCAGGATGATTCCAGAAAAACCTGGAAAGACTCACATAAACTGATGCAAAGTGAAGTGAACAGAACCAGAAGAATGTTGCACACAGTAACAGCGATATCGTATGATGAAAAATTGTGAATGACTTAGCTATTCTCAGCAACACAATGATCTAAGACAATCCTAAGAGACTCATGATGAAGCACGGTATCTGCCTCCAGAGAAAGAACTGATACTGTTTGAATACGGCCTGAAGCATACTATTTTTCACTTTCTTTCTTTCATTCTTTTTCTTTTATTCAAAATTTCTTATACAAATGACTAATATGATTAATATAGAAATGCTTTACATGTATAATACATCTGGTTGCTTAATGTCTCAGGGAGGGAGGAGGGTAGGAAGGAATAAATTTGGAATTCAAAACTTAAAAAAAATTTTTAAATTGTTTTAACATGTAATTGGGGGAAGATTACATATGTACGTATAAATATACATGTGTGTATATGTAGATACATATATAAAATATTTTTTAAAAGAAAGAAAATTAACCATACAGCAAGTTCAAAGACTCCAAATGAATGTTCCCACCCCTTGATGGAGAAGGCATCTGGATAAATCACTGAACTCACAAATGTCTTTGTATTTCTAATTACAGCTAATGTTGAGGGAAAAGGAACATGTCCCTGCATAAATACAAGATTGGATCATAAATCTAATACATTCAATGGCAAATAGAGAGTAAAGTTCTCTACTACATGATTGCAAACATGGAATCAAATGTGATTTTTCCTTTCAGAAGCAAGCTGGTATACTCACAGGCATGGAAAAAAACTTAAAAGTGGAAAATTATCAATGAATAACAGAGGTGTAAACAAAGCCTTCTGGGCAAATAGAGGCACCAAACGAATTATGTTTTAATAAAAACATATCTAATATTTAATCAAGTCAATAATAATTTAGTTAAGTACTTACTAGTGTCAGGCATGGTAGTACAGTGGGTAGAGGGCTGGGCCCTAGAGTCTGAAAGACCTAAGTTCAACTCTAGCCTCAGATTCTTACTGAGTGTGTAGACAAGTAATTTAATCTGTGTCTGAGTCAGTTCCTTCAACTATAAAATATGAATAATAATGGTATCTACCTCCCAGGGTTATGGTGAAGATCAAATGAGATAATTTCTGGGAAGTGTTCCTTATACATAATTGTTTGTACTTCATTTTCGAAGAGGACCAATGACATTGCAGTGATGTCTTGACTTGAGCATGAATTGTATTTAAGTGAGGCAGAGTTACATAAAGCCATCAGCCTCACTCTCTCTCTTCCAGTGTCATTGAAGCCCAGTGTCAGGACAAAAGTCAGGACAACTGGCGATGGTCCAGGATGAAGTGGATGACCCTGGTATCTTCAATGTCAAGCTCTAAGCACTCCACAGTGCCTGCTTCAGCTGCCTTCATGGCTGTGGAACAAGCTGTTCTCATTTATCCATTCCACCAGTAGAAGTCTTCACATGCTTGAAGTAGACATCCCCCTAACTCACCAACAGGTCCAAGCCCTGTCAGTTACCCACAAACTCATTTAGCCCATCTGCTAAGATGGTTTTACTGGAGGGAGCCACTGTACATGCTGCAGCTTCTTAGGGCCACAGGTGAGAGGTAGGTGACAGGTAGACACCAAAGGGGGATGAGCAACCCTGAAAAGGGCTCAGGAAGCCCTCACACCAGAGGTGCTAGTCCTCCATTAACACCCCATAATGCTTATTCTATTCCCTTCCTTTCTCCTAATATATTTAATTGACTTATTATATTAAATATAATAAATATTAAGGATACATTAAATTAAATGTATATGAATGCTTGGCAATTCTTGACGGTTAAATGAAAATTATGTATTACTATTCTACCCTAGGATGTATATTGTATTTGTAAAGGAGTGCCCCAGATTGTCCTTGGTGGAGCACTCCAGCAGGGCTTCAGTGCCCAGAATGGCCAAGATAAAGGAAGTTCCAGGAGGTCAGGGTCCTGGGGGAGCCTTGTACTTGAATACAAGGATTGTAGCAGGAGTAGTGTGACATCAAGAAATGAGATCCACTGAGCAGAAGATACCAAAGTATAGTCTACATTCAGAGAAAAAAAACCCAAGGATTAATTTCATGTAGAGGAAAAGGGAATGCTAGAGCCAGAGACCAGTTTAATCTCCTCCTAAAGAACTAGAAGAGATCTCCATGTCAGACACCCAGTATACAGACAGGAAATGGAAAAAAGGCTAACTGTATTCTTATTCTGTACATGCACTGAAGGAATTTTCCCTCCCCTTCATGCCTTCCCCAGGGTTTTTCCCCCATCCACCACCTCAGGAATGGTAAATCTATTTGTGTATCAGGACAGAGAATTCTTTTACAGCTTAATTCTCTCTTGTTACTTATATTACTTTTATGTTTGAATTAAATGTTTTTTACTGTTGGATTTGTGGCTCCTGGGTAGTATGGGAATACAGAGGGTTGCACCAGCAGGGACTGGGTCATTATTTGAAAAACCAATAATACCAAAAATAGTAAGAAAAGTAAGAAAATGTCATAGAGCCAGTGGCCCCAGAAGAGTTCTGGGGCCCAGCACTAATACACATATAAAAATCTGGCTTGTGCAGCTTCATGAGAACTATCAGAAAGCACTGCACGTGTGCCTCACTTTGTGGAGGACTGACAAGCAATGTACTATAATCACAAAAGGTTGGGAAATTTTCCAACTGATGTCAAGCTATATTAAATTATGACAGGTTGTCTGAGGAGTAATACAATGCAAACATTTTGCCATGAAAAGACCTCCCTCAGTGTTTGCACACTAAGAATCAAGGAAGAAGAAGCACAAAATTGAGACTTTTAGTTAAATGTTAACAATAAAATGAAGCTTTGACTGTTGATAACAACCGTCTCTGACCACAAGTGTTATCTCACTGATTCATCTCATTTTGGCTGCAGAAATGGTTTCATTTCCGGCTTCTCTGAACGTACCCAGAACTGAAAGTTTAGAATTCTTAGAATGGAAGAATGGGTTGGTTGATTGGTTGCTGTCTTTTGTTCTCGAAGAGGACCAAAATGATATCACTGTGCTTGAGTCAAGATTCAATGTGTCCGACTGTGGCTGATCAGGTCAATATGAGCTCAGAATGTTCTACCACAGGTCAGGAACAAATAGTCCCTGTGAACATTTGAGGAGGATGCTCTAACTTATGCATCCTGCATTTCCTTTGAGCTGTTTCAATTCTGCTTTACTCATAGAGCACACCACCTCCTGATGTGGGCACGCCATGCTGAGTGGTCCTGTACCAATGTCTCCCATGTCACACAATCAATTCCAAAGTTCTTGAGAGAGACATTGAGAGTGTCCTTGTATCACTTCTTCTGACATTTGTCTTCCTAAGACATTTCATATGGAAGTGAATCAGTTTCCTCGTATGGTACTGGTAGACTGTCCAGGTTTCACAGGCATACAATAATGAGGTCAGCACCACAGCTCTGTAGACTTTCAGTTTGGTAGTCAATCTAATACCTCTTCTCTCTCATACTTTCCTTCAGAGCCTCCCAAATACTGAGCAGCCAAAGTTTGGTTGCCCAGAGAAGTTCATCAGCATTGTACATCAATTTCATGACAGCATGCTTGCCTGGGTTTTAGATAATGGACAATGCTCTCGTGCCTTCCCAGGCACCAATGGAGTGAAACAAGGCTTACCCTTGCTCTCATGCTTTTTAGCATGATGTTTTCAGCCATGTTGTCAAATGTCTTCAATGAGGATGAACACAGCATCAAGGTCAGCTACCACACTGATGGTAAATTTTTCAACTTGAAAAGGCTACAAGCCAAGACCAAAGTGAAGTGAGTGTTGGTGCATGATTTTCTGTTTGCAGATGATTGTGCACTCAATGCAGCCTCTGAAGCTGAAATGCAACGAAGTATACATCAATTCTCTGCTGCTTGTGCTAATTTTGGCCTAACAATTAACACCAAGAAAACAAAGGTGCTCCATCAGCCACCACCACACCATCCATATGTGGAACCATCGGTTACAGCAAATGGAGAAGTTTTGAATGCTGTGAATAAGTTCACTTACCTTGGTAGTGTACTTTCCAGGGACGTCCACACTGACATTGAGGTTGACGCATGCATCGCCAGAGCTAGCTCAGGAAGGATGGGACATAATATTAGAAGACCAATGTTAGTCCCCTGGGGTGTTTTCCTCAGAGTCATAAGGATTGGGGAAGAAAGACGGAAGAGAGGGCAAGATCAATCTTAGAGAGAATCCCTTTGGCTCTAGAGGTGTGGGGAAATTGACTGCCCTCCAGATGCGATGAGGGGTATTCTCCCCCCCACAATCAAAAGAGCGCTCATAAGTTTAACAACTGGCTCTTGATGGGAAAACACACAAATGTCTATCTGTTTGTACATATGTATGTATATGTATGTATGAAGGACACACTTTTAAGTTTAATCTGAGCATTATTATTTCTCCATCATTTTCTTAAGTCTAAACAATAAACAAAACAATAAAGCAAGCCATGATTTGTAGCATTTGCTGATTTCCAAAGCATCAATTTTCACAAAGAAAATTTGACAATAGGTTCTCATAGGCAGATAAAAAATGTTTCCAGTCTACCCTTGCTGGCAACACTCCCACCAAATCCTCCTTTCTGAGTCTCCCTGGGTCGGCTCCCAGGTCATCAAAAGGATAGAGGTGATGGATACACCTTAGGACAAGATAAATAATAGAAAATCCTTCCCCATCTCCTTCTCCCTTTCCTGGCCCAATTGTTTGCCCCATATACCTCCTTGCCGTCCAGTCACTGAGGTGGAGGCCCATTGGATCTTACATTCGGATCTGGAAGGTGCTTAGAGGTCATAGGTCATCTGCTTAGAGCAGAGGGGGACCGTGGAGGCCAGCTAGTCCAAACTCCTCATTTTACAGATGAAGAAACCTAGGCCCTGAATGAGGAAGTGCTTGCCCAAGATCACACATAGAGCAAACATCAAAGGCTGGATACGAACCCAGGCCCTCTCATGAGAAAGCCAGTATTCTTTCTTTCCAAAGTACCCCACTGCATGGCTTGTGACCCTCTAGGGAGAGGTCTAGGGAGGAGGGGGAGAGAAAGGATCCAGTCCATATTCCAGGTTTCATCATTTTTAATGCTTTGTAAACTTTGATACTTGTTAAGTATATTGTGCCCTACTCCCAAATAAGGGCCAAAGAGGCTGCTATGGGTATTGAAGGAAATTGGGAAAGGGCAGAATTTCATAGAGTAGACATGGGAAGCTGTGATAGACAC
This sequence comes from Phalanger gymnotis, assembly GCA_028646595.1. Lineage (NCBI taxonomy): Eukaryota > Metazoa > Chordata > Mammalia > Diprotodontia > Phalangeridae > Phalanger > Phalanger gymnotis. Next base: position 32,814,701 of record CM053626.1, read on the forward strand.
CAAGCCCCTCCTCTCCTCCATCACTTCTCCCCACCCCCAGAACCCATAGAGAAGTGACATTCAAAAGTGAATATTTTGCCATGTCTGCCACGTCTTTGATAAAGCAGTCATGGAGGGGTTGCATTCCAGCCAATCAGAGAGAATAACTGGGGCAGCCTCACCTTTCAAAGAGTTGTTTCTATGGTTACGAAGATAAGATAAACCTGAGGAAAGAGGAAAAGGGGTCAGGAGAAGGAGAGTCAAGTACTTCTAAGGAGGACGAAGTAAATGTAATGCATCTAATCTGGGTCCTAGCATGAGCCAACGAGCCCTAGAGCCCACAGACTATCTGGTCTAATGCATCCATAGAGGCTAACCTGGAAGAGTCACCAGGCAAGGAAAAAAATGCTGCTGAGGAGATCTCCTTCCAAGGCATGAAGCAATTCAATTCAACATGTATTCATACCCTATTATGTGCAGGACACTGTATTAAATGTTAGGGGTACAAAGACAAGAATGAAAAAGTCTTCTACCCTCCAGAGGCCTGCATTCTCCTGGGGAGGCAGCACATATACATGTTTAAGTCAGCGCAATCTCTCTCTCTCTCTCTCTCTCTCTCTCTCTCTCTCTCTCTCTCTCTTTCTCTCTCTCTCTCTCCGTATATGTGTGTGTGTGTGTATGTATACGTATATATACACTGTAAACACAGAGATAGAGAGATAAAGGCAGAGAGAAACAGAGACAGAGACAGAAACTGAGAGATAGAGACAACAAAAAAGAGTGAGAGACAGAGACAGAACTAAGCACTCCAGGGACCAAGAAAGTTCTCCATGTGCCCATACCTCTACCCACACGTTGTCCCTGAGCTGAGCACTGAAGAAAGCAGAAGTAATTAGCAAGGACATTCCAGCCATGAGGGTCCACCAGTGGAAAGATATGGATGCTAGAGATGGAATAAATGATGAATGGCTGAAGACTGGTAGAGAGTGCATGAAAGTACAAGACTGGTAGAGAACAATTTAGGATCATAAGAATTCAGACTTACAGCTAGAAGTGACCTTGGAGGTTATTCAGTCCAATCTCCTCAATCTACAGTGGAGGAAACTGAGGCACAGAAGAGCTAAGTGATTTGCCCATGGTCACACAGCTAATAAGTGAGCGGTAAGCCAGATTTGAACCTAGGTCATCTTGAATCCAAGGCCAGTACGATATAAAATAAAAATGGAAAAGTACCCCCACTGTGGAAAGCTTGAAATGCCTGGCAGGGGATTCTGTGTTTTATCCTATGGACTGTAGGGAGCCGTTTAAGATTTTTGAGAAGATGTCATCTCTATACTATTGATTTTATGGACTCCAGACTAGAATCATGTAGGAGCTGCTAGGTGGCGCCATAGTGCATAGAGCGCCAGGCCTAGAGTCAGGAAAACAGTTCTACCTGAGTTCAAACCCAGCCTTAGATGCTTAACAGCCATGTGACCCTGTACAAGTCATTTAATCCTCTTGGCCTCATTTTCCTCATTTGTAAAAGGAGTCGGAGAGGGAAATGGCAAATCACTCCAGTATCTGCCTAGAAAACCACAAATAGGATAAAGGCCAGAAACAACTGGAATGATCAAACAACAAGAAAAAGACTGGAATCATGCGGTCATGGATGGAACACATGCTTACTTGCAAACCACTGTTTCAAGATGACAGATTAATAAAATTGTACTTGAGGTGAATTCTAGTACCTACTGAGTAAGGCACCAAATTGGGACAAAACCAGTCTTTTTTTTAAGTCATCTATTGAAATAAAGTTTAACTATGAGTCTAAGTGACTCTAGCTTGGTTTTAACAGGACTGAAGTATGCTGAAAAAGGAAAAAGTATAACAATGCACGTCTGTGAAAAATTCCCTATAGCCCATGTCCTGTTCAAATAGATGTTCTATTTATCATCTATATCCTATTTTAATTGACTGCACTGTTTATTACACGTACCCTGCTTAGAATTATCTGGATCATATTTTCATCTGTCAGGGACTTGGGTTCAAATTCCAAGCAACCTTATGCCAGTCATTTAACCCTAAGTTGGGGCTAAAAATACCCATAGGACATACCTGTATTCCTCAATGTATGTAAGGATAGCAGCTAGCTGGCACAGTGGATAGACCACTAGTCATGGCATCAAGCAGTCCTGAATTCAAATGTGGACTCAAATAGTAGCTGTGTGACTGAACAAGTCAGTTAATTTCTGTCTGCCTCAGTTTTCCTCCTCTGTGAAATGGGGATAATAAAAGGACCAACCTCCCAGGATGGTTGTGAAAGATAAAATGAGACAATGTTTGTAAACTTTAAATTAGCACTATATAAATGCTAGCTACAGTTATTACTTCAAAGAGTCTCTGTGACATTCAAAAGATGTGCTTTTTGTAACTTTTAAAAAATAAATGTTACTTGCTACAGTTATAATTACAATTCTTGTTCTCTGGAGTAGTAAGTAGCGAGAAGTTGGTGACCTGGAAGTTCTCTCTTCCTCCTCCAACGATCTTGGATGTCATTGAATGTCCTTACCTGTTTCATTTTGACTTGATTTTCCCCCTAGCACAGTGCCTTGTACCTAATGAGCACTTATTAGGTGCTTGTTGAATTGTTGGATTGAATTTCACTTCACCCCACCCCCAGCAGTCAGGGCAGGATTACAGCTAAGCCTTAGCCTCCTTTCGAAGACTTCCAAACTTAGTCTTATATGCACAATGCAAGGCTGGAAGCCAGACTTTGAATTCTATTTTACCACCTATTTACCACCTATTTGGTTGCCACTTCCAAATTAACCATTCTCCCCCATCCACCCCCACCCCCCCCCAGCCAAGTCGCTCATTTTCCCAAGTTCTTTCTGCCCCTAATACATTTATTCATGCATGCATTCATTCATTCAATATGTTGGGAATTTAAACCAGAGTCTGGTTCCAACTTTCCAGGAATATTACTTCTCTTCATATATTCAGGATGACTCGCCACCTGCAGCTTACATGCTTTTGTACATGCTGTGCCTCCCTACACACACACACACACACACACACACACACACACACACACACACACACACACACACCTGAGATACTCTTCTTCTGCCTTTGAGAATCCCTAGCTTCCTTCAAAACTGGGCTCACATGCCCCTTTCTATGGAATGGCTATCCTGATCCTCTTAGTTGTGAATCTTCTCTCACTCTTCCTCTACTGACCATGTAAATACTTGTCTATTTATATGTTATATTCTAATCCCCACATACCTCTACACACACACACACACACACACACACACACACACACACACACATACCCTGTAAGTACACCCCTAGGGCAGGGATGAGCATCTTTTTGTTCATTTTGTCTTTATAACTTCCATTCCTAGTACCGTGCCTTACAGAGAGTAGGTGACTGGATTGCAGCAGATAAACATATGTGCCTATCACTTCCTCAAGTTGCAATCCTGAGTCTCTGGACATTCTCTACTATGTTATAGAAACCTCCCCCACCCCTGGTGGACCTCACATGTTGGACAAACACTCTCTGTTCCTGTGCCTCCTCTCTCTGATTGACTGTCCTTTCAGATCATCCATTTTAAGTAGGATTCCCTGAATCATCATGAATTCATTCCTCTCCAGGCTCACTAGACTTTCTCCACCTCACCCCATACTTACCAAGGACCTACATGTCCCTCTCCTCCACCACTTTTTCAGCTTCCCTTTATTTATTGTTTTTCCTCATTAGATTTTCTTTCTGCTTATTTGCTCATCCATAAAACGGGCATAATAATAGCACTACCTCCCAAAGTTGTTGTGAGGATCAAATGAGAGAATATTTGTAAGGTGCTTTGTATACCTTCTAGTGCTATATAAATGCTAGCTAAGTGTATACACACACAAACATATACATACCTACATGTGTGTATGTATATACACATATAATACATGTACACATACATATATACAAATATACATTTTTGTTATTATTGTTCAGTCATTTCGGTTGTGTCCAACTTTCTGTGCCCCGTTTTGGGGATTTCTTGGCAAAGATACTGGAGTGGTCTGCCTTTTCCTTCTCTGGCCCATTGTACAGATGAGAAAACTGAGGCAAACAGGGTGAAGTGACTTGGCCAGGGTCACACAGCTAGTATGTGTCTGAGTCCAGATTTTAACTCAGGAAGTTGTCTTCCTGACTCCAGGCCTGGCACTCTATCCACTGTGCCACCCAGCTGCTGTTTACACATATACACACCTATATTTATGTACATATATATATTTACATGTATACAACATGTAATATCATTAGATTCTTAACACAATCCTGTGAAGGAGAAGCAATCTCTATCTTATAGATGAGAAAACTCGAGCTCAGAAAGTTTCTCCAGTTTACCCTTGGGTCACACAGCAAATAAGCACCTGAAGCAGAATTCAAACTCAGATCTTCTGGCTCCATGGCCAGCATACTCTTCACTGTCTACCTCAAGACTTACAGCAATGGTGAGGCTACTCAGGTTGGCAAGAGTCCAGCCAAGACAGGATTCTGTCCAAGCCATGTGGGCCAGCCAGAGATGCCATTTGTTTCTGATTAAGCCTGAAGACCTGCAGGCTTGTCTTACTCAGGCAGCAGTAATCTCTCTAATATCCAGGAAGAGCCAGTATTTAAAAATAGTCTCCCTGAATGACACAGAAGCAAGACTGGCAGAAGAAAGGGTAAAACAAACAGCTTGTTGGGTTGTCACCCTCCCTCGTCCCCCTACAAGCTCCCACCAGCTAACTGTATCCAAGTGTGAAGAGCCAGCAGAGACGTGAGTCAGGCCTTCTATCTTGGGCCCACCACAGACTGGCTGCTGTTCAGGAGAGAAGCAGGGCCTGCCTCTCTGTTTTAGATGCCCTGAATTTAATGTGGCGTGACATTATCAGCAGCCCTCATCTCCCAGGAGAAGGTGGGAGATAGGGAGGGAGGTAGAAAAGGCCTGAGGAAAAGGGAAAAAAAGAGAGGCAGACATCCCTAAATTTGGAAGTGTCCCAGTTATCACCCTAGTACTTACTAGATGGAGAAAGGCAGACAGCAGAAAGAGGATTAGGATTAAGGTTATGTGTGTGTTTATGTAATGCCAGGTCTGCATTTGATTAAAGGCTCAGATAGGAATCATCTGTTAGCAGTCTGCCAGAATGAATCTACATGCCACAAGAGGGTCATAACACTGAAGAATTTAAAGGTCAAATCTGGACCTTGGCGTGTCTGCCAAGGTGCAGAAGTATGGAGATGGCCGGCAGGCGACAGAGCTGGGGGAGAGCTGTTTTTTTTTTTTTCACTCGTTCCTACTTTTAAATAGGGGCAGGGCTATAACCAGGAATCCCAACCCTTGGAGAAAAGCACTTCAGAGGATCATAGACTGAGAGGAAGCTCAAAGAGACTTCAGAAGCTATCCAGTCCAGCTCCTCCTTCTATAAGGAAACTGAGGCACACAGGAGTCAAGTGACTTGCCTAGAGCGATGCCGTTCGTTAGTAGCTGAGGCAGGCAGTTGCTCTGGTCTGGGCACGGGGAAGAGAGAGAGTTAGAAGCCTTGCTGGAGACCTTAGACCACAGAACACAAGTCCTGGGAGAAAGCAAGGGTTCTGAACCTTTTCTGTGTCTGGGGGAGTGTGGTGAAGCCTGTGGATCCCTACTCAGAATACTGTTTTTAAATGCATAAAAATACCCAGGATTACATAGGAAACTAATTATAATGAAACACAGTTATTAAACTTTTTTAAATACAAGTTCACAGACCCAAGGTTAAGAGCCTTTGCTACACAGGGAAGATTGCCTGGGACACGACCCCATGAGGAAGAAATAAAAGTATCTCCTGTCTCAGTGTCTTTGCACAGGCCATCGTGCCTAGATCCTCTCCTCACCTCTGCTTCATAGACTCCCTACTTCCTCCAGCCCAAGCACTACTTTCTACATGAAGCCTCTCCTTCTCACAACAGCAAGGGCCCAGCTTCCTTAGATCACCTTGTATTTATTGTTCTGTATTTACTTATATAGGATGTCCCCAAAGTCCTAGTGCCATTTTAAGCTATTAAATCTCCACACACATACCCCCATATACCTCACTGAGTTTTCAAATTTAAATGTCTCCCTTTAGCGGCCTTTAGGGTTGTTAAGCTTAAAACTGAACTAAGACTTTTGGGACATGCTATGTATATACATATTGTGTCCCCTGAAGAATATAAGGTCCTTTGGAGGAGGAGCTTATTTTATGTCTTTTATAGCCCTAGGGCCTGGCAGAGTGCCTGGCCTATTCGGATACCATGTGATAAGCACTTAAATGCTTGGGGATAGATGGATGGATAGATGGATGGATGAGATACATCAAAGCCACAGGCAAAGAATAAAGCAATGAGAATCTCACTTGAGGTGTGGCCTCCAGTGCTCAATATGGTAACTTCCTATCTTAACAAATTATTCTTGCTAACTAGCCTCCAAGACCAACTGTCATAGCCTGGCACCTTCTAAATCTCAGCATGCCAGGGCAGGGCCTCAGTGGTCCAGCCCTCTGAAGAGAGGTAAATAGCATTTAAGATTTTTCTTTTCAGAATCAGATTTCCATGTATGTATATAAAGGTATCAATAATTTTTTTAAAAATCTAGTTTCCATAAAATTTTCATGTCAGTGTTGGCTTAATGTATAAAATATTCAGAAGGATCCGCTCTCCCATCATTTCAGGAGTTCCCACCATCGATACAGTTTATCGCTCATCCATGGCAGCCTAGCCTGCATGAGGTGACCCCTATTCTCCCCAAAGTTTTCCGCAAGGGATCTATCCAGCGTACTAGAGGCTGTCCTCACTTTCTCCCAACACCTCAGGGGTGATGGATCAATCTGCCTGTCTCTGTCAGGCCTTGCTCTTGCTACATGACCAACCCATCTGGCCATTCAGTCATACAATGTCTCAATGGCAGCAATTATCGCTATAATTCCAAGTCTGCCATTGGCTACACACTGTAGTATGCATGTATAGACCATGGATGAACTACCACTGCCCTTTGTGGGATGCTCATACTTAGCTTTCCAGAAGTGACTGATGTTCCACATTTTGTCATCATATAACAACACTAGTAAATCAGTATTGCAAAAGATGGATTTTTTCATTCATGGGAGGCTTGGGAGTATAAGAGATCTTCAAAAGTTCCCAAAAGCTTATTCTCTTCTTTTTTTAGCTCTGGGCTCACCTCACTATCAGTCAATACTATCTGTAGCATACATACACATGCTGTTGAACAAGCTCTATAGGTTTTCCATTCACATGCAATCTAAAATCTGGGCAACAGGCATTCTTAATCCAGTTTGTGTTTTCTGTGTGGATGGTTAAGCCACACTCCTTTGAATGATTACAGGTCCCTAGGAGGTTCTCTGGTGTTCTAGGATTTGAAGCAATCAGCACAATGTCAATCACAAACAGGACGATCTAGAGGACTTCACCAACCTGGATTACGGGCTGGATCTTCTCTGTGAGAGCAGTGAATGCCTTGGCAAGCATACGTGGCCTTGTTTTGTGCCTTGTCTACTATTTATTATCATGGGGTCATGGAACAGGACATAATGTATACATAAGTTTACTATTTCATCAAAGACATCTTATCAATGTCATAAAAATTTTTATGTAGACAAGGAAGTTATCACATGGGTTGGTAGCTATTTATGTCTTCTCAATTGCCATTTCAAGAGCAGGTTTTTGCAAACAATTTTCTACAGAATACCATATGTCCATAGTCACACAATTCACTGAAAATGGTGGAGGACACAAGATCATACCATATTGCTTGTTGATTACACACACACACACACACACACACACACATGCACACAAACAAAAAAGCAACCTCAATGGCTTTCTCTCAATAGAGAGAGTGCATCTGTTAAGGTCATACAAGATTGCTTGTTAAGTGCAACCACAGAGATGACCATGTTCCACAAGGAAATGACTAATAACATCAAGTAAGGCCTGAAATAGGGAGATAAATACTTGTGAAAGGTGCTCACCACTGTCATAGAGGATATTCTATGCACGGTCCAAATAGAAGACAGCTGATAAAGTCTTCCAAATGCCCCTGTTTGTAGTTGATGGAATGGAAGCTCCTTGAGGGAAAATACTGTCTCATTTTCTCTTTGGATTCCTATAACCCACCATAGTACCTGTTAGGGAGGGGACAAACAGGATCTGTGATTTGGGGGAACTCTTTGGTGAGAAGTTTTACCAATGCGGGTCAGCACTTTCTTATCTCAGAGGATTGCCTAGAGAAATAAGAAGCTAAGTTACCAGCTCAGGGTCACATAGCCAGTACACATCAGAGGCAAGATTCGAACCCAGGTCTTCTTAGATTCAAGACCAATTTTCTATCCGGTATACCATCCATAGCAGGCATTTAATAAACGCTTGTTAACTGATAGATTATTAGTGACATTGTATCAATTGAATCACTGCCCAGAATATTATATTACCTCCCTTATGAGATCCATGATTGCTCAACTGAGATCAGACTAATAATCTCTCGGAAAAAGAAAAAAAGCCAAAGGAACACAAAATTCCCATTGTCTAGACTATACCATGGAGCTGGACAGTCAAGTACTAACTCAATCAATAAACAGTCCATTAAGTTAGTGAATCAGCACAAATATCATGGGCCGGCAATGCAAAGGGACAATTAGTTGAGTCCAGAACTGATTAGAACAAAGAAAGATGGCCAAACTGAGTTCATTTGGAAAACTATGTACTGCGTAGTTCTCTTGGTAATCAACATGAGTGTTCTCCTAGTGATGTGAGATGGTCGTGAATGCTGGAACACCATGACCTCCAAAGAGGCGCCTCAACAAGCAATAGAGAAACGTAGCAGACACAAGCATTTTGTCGTTACTGTTTTTCAGTCACGTCCGGCTCTTCCTGACCCCATGGACCACACCATACCAATACTGGCCATGTGGTTTTCCCGGCAAAGACACTGCAGTGTTTTGCCGTGGTTTGCCATTTCCTTCTCCAAAAAACTAAGGCAAACAGAGGTTAAGTGACTTGCCCAGGGTCACGGAGCTAGTAAGTGTCTGAGGCTGGATTTGAACTCAGTTCTTCCTCATTCCAGTCCCAGTACTCTATTCACTGGGCCACCTAGCTGCCTCCTAACACAAGCATTCCACAGCTTACTTCAAAGTTATCCGTATGTCAGAAGTGACATAATGAACAGCATCCATGGTTTTATGACCAGAATAAGAGGTGAGGTTGTTATGCAGCAAGAGTGAAGGATGACAGACAGACAATCCAAGGGCTGCATGGGCACCCAAACAGCATACAAAGATCTGGGGGATGGCCCCAACATATCAGCTAGACCCTCCGTCTAAAGTCTGTAAAAGATATCTATGTGTTGAAATTTGCATTAATGTAGAGAATACTCATATCAAAGAGGTTGTTGATCCATTAAAGTGTTGAATTTTTAAGGAATTCTCTCCAAATCACACCTACCCCCCAAGCAACCTCCGCAGAGCCGAAAGATTTTGGCCCATGAAGAGAAGGGGTCTCTCAGGTTACATGGAAGAGGATAAGAAACACCTTGGGGCAGTGGGAGAAGTCTGAGATCAGGGGACCTGTCCTTAAGTCCTAGCAGGGTGTCATGACAAGGATACTGGCTTTGGATCTGAAACACCCTGCTTTGACTCTTACTAGCTGTGTGACCTTAAGCAAGTCGCTTAACTGGTTTCTTAACTCAGTTTCTTCATCAGTCATATAAAGTAATAATATAAAGTAATATAAAGGATTGAACTTATTTCTTCTAGAGTCTGTTTCAGCTCTAAACCCATAATTCCATGATTTAATGAGGACTTCCCTCCGAGTCTCGGTTCAGATGCCACCTCTTTCAATAGGCTCCTCCACATTCCCACAGTTGTTAGTAACACCCTCACTCTAGTCCAGCCCCATTAAGTCATTTTTGTGTTACTTTGCATATATCCTCTATTTATTTATCTGTGACCATGCATGGCCCCAGTAAAATGTTGACTCCTTGAAGGCAGGGACTGTCTCATCTGTGTGTTTTTATTCCCAATACATAGCACAAAGCTTAGCACATAATAACACTTAGCAGCGCTGGACTGGGAATCAGGAAGACTCATCTCTGTGACTTCAAATCCAGCCTCAGACACCTACTAGCTGCATGATCCTGTGCAAACTGTTTGCCTCAGTTTCCTCATCTGTAAAATAAGCTGGAGAAGGAAATGGCAAACCACTCCACTACCTTTGCCAAGAAAATTCCAAATTTCACAGAGTCAGACATAACTTAAAAATGACTGAAAACTACAAAAATAAATCAATTGATAGATTAGTACCTTGTGACTTTAGGCAAATTGCTTCCCCTAACTGTGCCTCAGTTTTCTCAGCTGTAAAGTGAGGCAGTTGGACAAGATGATCTCTAAGATCCAGTCCAGCTCTCAATCTGTAATCCTGTAATATTTCTAAAGGTGTTGAGATTCTCTTTACAAAGTATACTTACAGAGCCAGAATGTCTGGGTAGTGCAAGAGTAAACCCCTGCCAAGCTTCTGGTTCACTCAAATATTGATTGAAATAATTGAGGTGTCTCCCCTATAAACTTAGACTTAGACTTGGAAGAAGATGTGGTAACTTCCCATATTTGAAGGGATGCTGTGTGGAAAGGGGATTATTCTGTTCAGCCCCAGAAGAAAAGAACTAAGAGTATCTGGAATCTCCAAGGACCTGGGTTCAAATCCCATTTCTGATATTTACTACCTATGTGATCTTAACATCTCTGAGCTTCATCTATAAAGTGAGAAGGTTGGATGAGGTGACTTCTAAGGCCCTTTCTGACTCTAAATCTATGATGCAACCACATCAATATGAATAGAGAAAAGTTGCAAAGAGGCAAATTCAGCTTGGTGTGATTGAAAACAACAGCAACAACGAAACTGCCAACAATGAGAACTGTCCAAAACAGGAACAGATGGTCTTGAGAGGCCATATCTACTTGACTGTAAGTCTCTAAGCAAAAGCTGAGTGATTCCTAGCTGAGTAATCTGTGGAGGGGATTCTCATGCAGGTACAGATCAGACCTTGTACCTCTGAAGTCCTTTCAAAGGTCCGGAATGCTATGATTTTGTCCCTGAACCAGCCTCATCTCTTGGTCGCCGAGTATAGAGCTACAGACGCCAGATATGGTGAGGTCCAGAAGGAGCATCTGTTTGAGTGGTTATTGCTATTGGAAGGTGATTAAGGATCAGAATGTATCTCCTTGGACACCATATCCATTATATGCCAACAGGCCCAATTCTGAGCAAAAAGGAGAAATTAGCACATTTTATTAAAGGGACTTCTTACCATCATCACATACACATATGTCTGTTGACTGCTCCTCCCTTCTATTCACACCTCCCACCCTCGAGGTGCCCAGAGGCTCTTGCCAAGTCCTCTTTTCCTCAACAGGAAAAGGATCTGACAAATTCATTTATATTAAGGTGTTAGAGGCTGCCTTCTTTAGAGTATTTGCCTGAAAGAGAAGTACAGGGACAAGACAAAACTGAACTTAAAGGGATACATTACTGATGGTGGAATTCCAGGCATCAATGACAAAAGTAAACTGATGAGTGGGGATTTCCTAGGATCCCTCAGGTCACAAACCACCCCACCTCTGCCACTTGCTACCTGTGTGACCCAAGTCAAGTAAACTAACCCTTCTGGGCCTGTTTTCTCATCTGTAAAATAAGAGGATTGGAATAAATAAGTGTTCAGTTCCCTTCTAGCTCTAAATGTACAATCATATGAATCATTCTTCCATGAGGTCATATCCAGCACACTGAAGTTGGCCATGCAGTTGTTAAAAAAATAATACTGAGATTAGAAATATCATAGATATATGAGAAAATAGCAAGCCCCAATCAGGTTCATTCTGTACCTACTGACACAGCATTTCATTTGGATGCTAAGTGTTGTTGGGAAGCCAATGGGCTGGGTAGTAAGAAACCACATCTCTGAGCTGACTCATTCATTTCTGGGTGACACCAGTAGCCGCATCTGATAGAAAGGGGGAGCAAGCTAGAGATGGAGGAGCCCAAGATGAATCAATAAACAATGTGTATAACTTGGCAGCCAAAATCACTAATAAAATTCTAAGTGGCCCCTAAGATAACCATTATCCGGAAGGATGAAGGCCATCATAGCCTTACCTTTTACAAAGGACATTCGATGGTAAACTGGAGAGCATCCGGGGATGATGATGAGGGGACTGGAGGCTCTGCCATATGAAGATCAAGTGAAGGAACTGAGTACATTTGCCTGGAGAAGAGAAGACTTGAGGAAGCACGAGAGCTGTCTCCTTCAAGTGTCTGAAGGACTAGCAAGTGAAAGACAGACTAGGCTTATTCAGCTTGGCCCTGAAGGATAGAACTGCCATAAATTGGTGGGAGTTGCAAAGAGGGAGATATAGACTTGCTGTAAAGGAAAAACTCCCAACCTCAGTGAGCTGTCTTGGGAAGTAGCCAGTTCCTATTCATGAGATGTCTTTAAGCAGAAGCTAAGTGACTCCTTGCCAGGGATGCCAGGGATTACTGAGGAAGTACAAGTAGGACTAGATAGTCCATGAGGGTCCGTCCAACTTGGAGATTCTGTGATTCTAGGAATTTGTATTTTTACAATCCATGTAAAATGCTCTCTCTGATGATGCTAGACTCCAAACTCTTGGCAGCTATAAGCTTCATTTAAAATCTCTTTAAGAGCTGAGATACAAAAAAAATATTTTTTTCAAGCCCTATGCCTTCAAGTCAGTCATACTTTAAGCAATTAGGATAAATCTAAATAAAGGAACAGAGAAAAAATTAGGTCTTAGGTCAGTAGCCTTGGTTAACAATTAAAATGTAATGATAATATTTAGTGACATTAATGGTTGGGAAGCAGCCAGATGGCACAATGAATAAGAGGGTTGGACTTGCACTAGGAAGGTCTAAGTTCAAATCCCACCTCAGATATCTGTATCCCTGAGCAAGACCTCAACCTCTTTTAGCTCCAGTTTCTTCATCTACAAAATGGGGATAATAATAGCACCTTTCCCAGGGTTGTTGTAAGGATCAAATTAGGTAATGTAGATAAAGCACTTCACAAACTTTGAAGAGTTTTATAAACATTAGTTAATAGTAGTAGTGGTGGTGGTAGTAATGGTAGTAGTAGTCATGGTAGCAGTAGCAGTAGTAGTAGCAGTAGTAGTAGTAGTAGCAGTAGTAGTAGTACTAGTAGTAGTAGTAGCAGTAGTAGCGGTAGTAATAGTAGTAGCAGTAGTACTAGTAGCAGCAGCAGTAGTAGTAGTAGCAGTAGTAGTAGTAGTAGCAGCAGTAGTAGTAGTAGTAGCAGCAGCAGCAGCAGTAGTAGTAATAGTAGTAGTAGTAGTAGCAGTAGTAGTAGTAGTAGTAGTAGTAGTAGTAGTAGTAGTAGTAGTAGTAGAAACGATAGTAGAAGTAGTTTACTTAGTTCTGTAAAACACTTCACAACATGCAAAGCCTCTTCAGGCATGTGTTCTCCTTTGATTCTCCCATAAACCCTGAAAGGCAAGCAGGGTGAGTATTACTAGCCTTATTTTACAAAACGAGGAACTAAAGTTTAACTGAGTTAAATGAGAAACACCTCAGATGTTTTTATACTTTGATGAATAAGTGATGTTATCGGTTAGGGCACTTCCTCCACTGGTACATACTGCAGCCCAGCTACGTCTTATCCTGTGTGATTTCCAGTCATGTCCTTCCACTAAGGATCACCCCTAGGACCCTAAGAGTGAGTATTAGCAGTGCAGCCTGACTGTCGTACCTGAACCCCCTTTGTCTCTCTCTCTGGGCTAGCTAACTCACACTAACCATCGCTTATGTTGGCAGTTCTGGGGATGGGGAAGTTCCCACTGTGGTGGCCAGTCATAGCAATAGCCATGCTCTCAGAGCCCTAGGGGTAATCCTAGTGAGGGAGACACCCCTACTACTCACCACTATAGATCCTGAGCCCCCACAAGATATTTCCCATTTATACTAAACAGTCAACATGGCACCATTAATTCTTAAACATAAAACATTGACTTCCAGGGGCACAGCCAAGATGTTGGAGTAGAGAAAAACATTCAGCTGAGCTCTCCCAACATTTCCCTCTAAACAACTTTAAAATAATGCCTGAAATCAAATTCTGGAGTGATGCAGATAACAAAAGCTCAGAGTGAGACATTATTCCAGCCCAAGATGACAAAGGAGGTCAAATGGAGATATCTGTGATACAGGGGAGGAGGCTGACCTGGAGGTCATAGGGATGAAAAACCAATGGTAAGATAGGTGGTGGTGACAGAAGCAGCAACAGCTTTGGGGACTCTCAAACCAGAGGTGGTAAGGGGACATGGCAATTGGTCAGAAAGAGATTACAGGGGACTCCTGTGCTAGCACTGGACACAGGACCAGGCTCTTTCTGGCAACTCTATTGCCTATACCCACTTCTAGCTCTTAGTTCAAGGTCAGAGACGAGCACTTTTGGTCAAGAGGGAGTGGGAGCCCTGAGGGACAACTGTTTGGCAACCCCATTGCCTATATCTACTTTGGAGTCATAGTTCAAGAGAAGAGAAAAGTACTTTTGGTCAAAAGAGAGTGGAAGCCCAGAGAGGCAGCTTCGCTTCCAGTCCCAAAGTAAGAGGGGCCCTGAGAAGCAGTACGGATTGCAGTCCCAAGAAATCAGGGGCCCTTCCTGAATAAGGACCAGAGTACAGACCAAGAAAGTAGGGACCACATTTTTCCCCAGATCATGCCACCTTGGAAGCACCAAAACCTTCCAAACCCCTAGAACTAGCTCCAAAAACGGCAGTTCAAAAAATCCTGCAGCTTGAGACAATGGCCCTCCTCACCCCCCACTCTAGGAACACAGCCCAACAGTTACATAAAGTTCCAAGTCAAGAAACAGAGTGGAAAAATGAGCAAATGACAAAAAAGACCCTTACCATAAAAAACTACCATGATGACAGGGAAGATCAAGACACAAACTGAGAAGACAATAAAGTCAAAACAGCTACAAGCAAAACTTCAAAGAAAAATGTGAATTGGGCACAAGTCCAATAAGAATTCCCAAAGGAACTAAAAAAATTCTTTTCAAAATCAGCTCTCTGCAAAACAATGCCTCTCTTTCAATCAACACAACTCCCAGCAAAATAATTGAAGAGACAATCTTTAATCAGCTGTTTCATATCAAAGCAGCTGCTTTTTTCTTTCTCTATTTTCTCTTCTTTTTTTTGTCTTGTTTGTTTGTCTGACGTTTCATCTTCGAATATGCAGTTTCTCTTGCTGTCCCCTATGTCTTGTATTCCAGCTTCTTCTGATCACTCTTGGGCTCATCTACTATAGCTATTACTTTCTAGTGCCTCGAATCAGACTCTCCTCTTAAGTAGTTACCAACCTCTAACTCAGGTTGAAAAATCCAAATCCACAGTTCCATCAGGTATGACACAAACTAACAATGTACAAATTTTCCCATAGTCCACAAACGATTCTTGAATTTACAGTTTCCTAGCTATATTTTTCTTTTTTCAAAGTTAATGTACAGTTTTAATACTATATCATTCAAACTATCTTTGCAGAATCTGATATCAATAACAAAATTCATAACCAAAAGCCATTCCTAATAGATAAATGGTAAAACATAAGAAGAAACCATTATCTAACTTATAAAAAGTGCTCCAAATAACTTAAAATAAGAGAAATGCAAATTAAACCACCCTACAAATCAGCAAAAATGATAAAAAATGGAAATCATTAATGTTCATGGGAAGATGTTATGGGAAGACAGGCACACCAGTGTACTGCATAGTGGATCTACGAATCAATAAAATCATCCTGAAAAGCAATTTGTAATCATGCAAATAAAGTGACTAACATGTCAATACCATTTGACCCAGAAATTCTACTACAAGGCTTATGCTGCAAAGAGGCTGTTCACAAGAAGAAAGTCTCCAAAGCAGCACTACCTGCAGTTTTCTAACTATATTTTTCAAAACTCTGAAGATAATTACATGTGAATGAGCCTCTAGATCACAATTCCTTATAGCCATCTTTACCTCAGTCAATAATCTTGTCTATGAGCATGATTTCAGTTCCTCTAAGTAACTTTATCTGAGAAGCTTTTTTTTCTCTCAGGTTTTCAGAATTGTCTCATGATGCTTTTCCCACATAAATATCTTTTTCTGTCCCTTTCAGAAAATAAAATGCCCATCTATGAAAAGGACAGTACCTTATACTGTCATGTAAATATGTTCTCTCTAATAATGAGTATGAATGAAGAAACTCTCAGATATAAACACAGTGAAGTATGGGACTAATGTTGGGAAGCAGGTTAGTTCATGGCAGAAATGAGTTTAAAATGTATATATTATGATTTTTTTAGGAGCCACAATAAACATCAATCTCTTACTCATTCTTGACTTGCTGAAATACCTTTACATTGACTTGAACTAGGACTTTCCTCCCCAGCAGAGCTAGGGATCCTTAGAGAAGAAGCTTTTCCTTGGCACTTTGAGGCCAAACCTTAGACTCCCCACCTTTGTTATGGCTTTGCCTCTGTGGTCTTTTCCATAAGTTCATTGATAAGTTCAAAAGTAGCTGGCTTTTTATGGGGCACTTTAAAGCTTTTCCAGGGGTTCATATGCACTAGCTCCTTTGATATTCACCACACAGTAGTCCTGTTCCTATTCCATAGCATTTTTTTTACCCTCTAATGGAAACATTGGTAGGGTGGGTGTGTTTCAAAGTCAAACACTTGGATCAGAACAGGAACACAGCCCAAACATTCACTGATTGTTCCACTTTAACTCTGATAAGGCATCCCCCAGGCCAAACCAAACCAGTATTTCAGGATTTTCAGCAGGACGCTTTTGCCGATTGCCAAGAGCAACAAATTTGGGGTTTCGAAGTGGTTCAATTATCCTGGTTCTTTGATGTTTCTCTTTCTTTATGCTCGATCCTTTTGCCATTTCAATCTTCACCAGTCCAGTCGCCCTGAAGAATATCAGGCCACTGGACCCAGGTGGCTCAGGAGGAGGAAGTGAGGCTGGTAACCTCGCACAGAACCTCCCTCACTCAAATCAAAGTCAACCGCAAGTCACGTCATCGTCTCCCTGATATTATGTTCCTCTTTGAAAACGAAGGACAAACACAACTTCACTAACATCCCTGAGGCGAGTAAAGCGTGGCAGAGGGGATGAAATTCCCTTAGGTCAATTTCACTCCTGGAAACAGAGGGGTGCTTTGGAGGGAGGAGTTTGAAAAAAGAAGAAATTATTCCATGAACCTCGATTTAAAGATAATCCTTCAATTTTAATGATCCTTTCTCCACTTAGCATAGAAAATGGAGATGTACTGCTTTCTTGAAGTATCTCGGATTTTCCTTCCATGCTATATTTGCTACAAGCTTTGAAACAACACATTTTTTAGACAAGAGTTGCTACGTGGTTGTGCCAATAAAACTCTCATTTATAGGCTAATCTGTCCCATGGAAAGGGGGGGAGGGGGAGGTTTTAGGTAATTAACAAAACTATCAAAAAAGTCTCAATCCGAGATACTAAATGCAAGACAATTTGGTGCCAGTTAATAGGTTGTTCTTATCAACCTCTGCTACCCACTGAATGCCCATCATTTGGTCTAAGGTACCTTTTTGGGTGGAATGCAGCTCTGTATCTTTTTATTTGTAGAGTGATTTTTGTCATATTCTTATAATGGAGATCTGCTCCCAGGAGCTAACAAAATGTCCTACATACACCAGTCCAGGGTTTTTCCAAACTTTTTGGATTATAACACAAAACTTGTGAGTATACACCCCCAATATACTTGTCAATTGGCTGTCTTTAGACATATATATATATATATATTACATTACATTATACTATACTATACTATGTTATGTTATATTATGTTATATTATTTATAAGTAAATATATGTATTTACTTAATTAGATAGCCAATCAACAAAAATATATTAAGCACTTACTATACACCAGTCACTAGTGAAAGAAAGCAAAAACAAAGGTCCTACCTTCAAGAATCTCATAATGGGAAAGACAACATGCAAATAACTATTATAATTTATATACATGTACTACTACTGTACTAATAATTATATATATTATATAAACCAGAAAAAGAAACTTTAAAATGATAAGATAAAGGAGCAATATTTGATTCTAATGTCAATAGAAAGCCACTAAACTTTATCAATTGGGCAATGATGTTGTCAGACATATACCTTAGGAAAATCGGATGGTTTGGAGTGAGAAGAAACTAGAGGCAGAGAAACCATTTAGGAGGCTATAGCAATAGAGGTGAGGAGGGCATCTGGGGTGAGCATGAGAGAAAGGGACAGTTAGGAGAGATACTGTGAAGGTAGAAACAATCAGATTTAGCAACAAACTGGATGCATATGGTGAAAGAGTGAGGAGTTGGAGCAGCTGGGTTGCACAGTGGATAGAGCACAGGCCCTGAAGTCAAGAGGACCTGAGTTCAAATCCAGCTTGACATTTGACCCTTACTACCTGTGTGATATTGAGTAAGTCACTTAACCACAATTGCCTCACCAAAAAAAAAAAAGTGAGGAGTTGAAAGTAACACTGCGATGATTGGAAGCAAGGTGGTGCCTTCAGACAGAATTAAGGAGTTTGAGAGATGGGCGAGTTTGGGGGGAAAGCTAAAGCAATGAAATCAGAGATGCAATGAAATCAAGATGACAGCCCATCCATACTTGTTCATTTAATGAGACTTACTTTGTCCCATCCAAAATGGATAGGATTCTTATTCATTGGTCACTATACCACCACATAGCACAGCGTCCTAGGTGGAATGAGTGAAGACCTCTCATAAAAGGGAACAAATTAAATAAATAGAAATAAGTAGGATAATGAGTCTCATTTCTCTACTTAGATGTTTTCCTTTCTATAAGCTAAGCTAGTGACCATAAGGCCCCTGAGGATAAGAATAGGACTCACATCCTGTGTCTTTACCTAAGGGTGAGAGGCCTAAAAGAAAGAAGGGTTGAGGTGAATAAGTCAGCAACCATAAAATCCTCTGAGAATGACAATAGGACACAGGATGCTCACCCCCCTGTGCACTGACCCCAGGATAAGTGACCCTCAGCTCAGCTGAAAAATGGATGAAAAGCCGGAAAGCCAGGTACAATGTAGACGTGCCAGACCAGTTAGGTATGAATGATGGGAGACAAAATGTAAGGGTGCTGGGGGATATCCATCACAGATGTAAGGGTGATGGGAGGCATCTGTTGCAGAAGCAAGGGTGATGGGAAAGGCTAGTCTGCCACGGATGTGAAGATGAGGTAACCAACAACTGACTTCTGCCTGTCACAGATAACCAAACCATTTGTTCATTGTCATTGTCATTAAGATAGATTTATCACTTCAGATTGATGGGAGAATGAGATAAGAATGGTGGGAAGGTTATGTCCTTCACCTGCTTGTCAAAAATAACCATACTGTTTGTTCTTTGCCATTATCACCGGGTAGATTTATCGCGTCCAGATTGTACCCTCAAAGCTTATGTCTGCAAGCTGAGAGGAAGGAGGTTGGGAGGGGGAACTGTGGTTAGGGACCTATATATACAACCCAATTCCCTGTGTCCAGCGCGCTCTGACACTGAGAGGTGCCTGGAGTTGCCCTTTCCTGCGGGATCGTAATAAATTTTCCTTTCTACTTTCACCTTGAGAGGCCTCTGTTTTTAATTCTTGGATTCTTAAATCTGTACCACACAGTCCCATGATTGTAAGGGTAGTTTCAGTGGGTATATTAGGATTTTCCTGATGTCCCCTGTGCAGCTACTGCTGTGCGTACTATAATTGCTCTGAAGAGCTGACACCCGGCTTAGATGGGGTGGAGGGGCAGGGAGATTGGGAGCTTGTACAATGGAGGGAGGGGACAGGGGACATTTTGGGGACAAGCCCCATGACTGCCTATCAAAGGGAGGATGAGATGCAAACCATCTTCTCCTATTCCTTTTGACTGATCACAAGCACCTTGGAGTGGAGTCATAGACCCCAATTTGGAAGCCAGTGCACTAGGCACTTAACTCTGAATCTGAAAATTAGCCATGATTAAATATCAACCAATTATTGGATACAATCACAACACAAACAACCAGAGCTATTACTTAACAAACCGCGTACCAGGAGCACACAGGAAACCATGCCCACAAATAAACTTTTCAAGACTAATGTCTAATTCAGTTTGTGGGACAGAGAGAAAGAAAGCCCAGGTCACAAGATCCTTTATGGTGATACACTGCAAGGCTGCTGCTGAAGAACACCACTGAAAAGGGTGGGGCAGGACAGAGAACGAACAGCTCATCTGGGATATGGCCAATGGGGTAAAACCAGAGGTTGGCTTTCTCTTTTTCAGGGTCAAGAGTGAGTCACACATGCGACTCACCCACATCACCTAAAATCATCACAAAAATGCAACTTAAACCCACATGGTCTAAAAGCCTCTAATGTCACAAACATGTCACTCAAACCCATGGAAACTAGGCTTTCCCTTGAGGTAAGGAGGTCATTAAGGACTCCTAATTTAATCAAGGAAATAAAGGCTAAACTCTTCAAGGGCATTTTGTTGAATTAAGTGCTAAGAGCTCATTTTGATTGCCAATACATGGGGGTAAGGAAGCAAGCTGTCTATCTTCATTATTCTTATTAAATAAATGCTAAGCTCTGGCATTCCCCAGCTACAGTCAGTGTCCTCTAAACTTTGATGCTCCGGGGCAAAGTTCTAATCACTCCACCCTCCCTCATTACAACAAGAAAATTTCAAACAAAATAGTAGTCCCTCTGATAACAGTGCAAAACTTCAGTCTGTAGCATTTTATTTGTTGCTGAGGTTCATTGATTTCAAATGCTATTTCATTTTTAATAACATGTATCAAGGGATAGGAAGTAGGCCTGTGATCTTACTGGTATAGGGAATTCCTGGGTAGAGGAATGTGTGTGTGTGTGTGTGTGTGTATGTTTGAAATATATATATATATATATTTCTATGCATACATATGTATAGAATTAGTATTCTTTCTACTGTATCATGGGATTATTTTAGGTGGGAAAAGAAAAAGCATCAGTGTGTCTAATCTTCCTTATGTGGACAGAAGATAGGACTGAACGAGGTGACTGTGAACCAGGAAGAGAGGAAGCTGGTCTATTGCCATTTTGCACAGACTGACTCACTAGGTGCGAGGGTGTGAGTGAGTCTTTAATTTCTTCTTTTACAAAATAGAGACAATTGCACATTCAACTTCCCCCATCTCAAAGATATTGGAAAATTTTAAATGAATTGACACACTTTGAAATATTGTTTAAAAATACCCAGATTTAAGTCTTTAAAAAGAGACAGAGACATCTGTATTCTTCCAAGAATTCGGCACTGAATTAATTTAAATTTACTAACTTCAGAATCACAGAATTTTAGCACCAGAAAGGATCTTGGAGGCTAGCTAATCCAACTCTTCCTGAAACAACAATCTACTCTATCACATTCCCAGGAGAGGTGACCCAGCCCATGCTTGAAGACATGAGGGGAGCTCATTGCCTCCTGAGGGAGCCCATGTGGAACAGCTCAAGTTTTCAAGAACTTTTTCATGATGTCAAGTCAAAATGTATCTTTTTTAAAATTTCTACTAGTTGCTTCAGTTCTGCACTCTGGGCCTAAGCAAAACGAATCAAATCCCTAGTCTTTCAAATATTTGAAGATGACTAAGTTCTCTCCTTCCCGCCCCTACCCCACCTCCATCACCATTTTTCTCCAGATTCCATATTCCTTCCAATGATCTTCATATGGCCCTCCACCATCTTGGTTGCCTCTGGATGTTTTCCTATCGGCAATGTCCATCTTGAATTGTGACACTTAGAACTGAACACATTATTCTAGATGTGGACAGTGGGGCCATCACTTCCTTCTGTTACTTGATTGTTGGCTCCCTGAGGGCAGGAGTTACATCAGTCATCTTTACATCTCTCTTCCCCAGACACCACAGTGCCCCCCTAGCACAGAGCCTTGCACAGAAGGTCATATGCAGAGAAACAAGTACGGTGTAGGGGAAGGAGCCCTGGACTCTTAATATATTCTACCTGGGCAAACCATCTACCTCCATGAGCCTCTTTGTCTGAAAAATGAGGCGATCAGACTCATTGGTTCTATGTGACTTGTGGAAAGCAGTTTTCCTCATTGACATGCCTGCCACATAAGACCTCTTGGTAGTACTGGCTCTGGTGAAACTCCTTCAACAAATATTTGCCAAAGCCCTGCTCAGTGGCTAGTGACCTAGGCTAGGTCCTGTGGGAGATAAAAGGATCCAGGAACATGGCTTCTGGGCATCTGGGTCAGCTGAATGATGGGCCAGGGAATTAGATCGATGTTATCAGCTCAGAAAATTAAAGCTAAATAAACTGAATTAATCTCTGTTGCTTTTTCCTTCTCTATTCAGGGTAAACTCAACCTGACTTCCACTCTCCTATTCCTTGGGCCTGTGAGAACATAAAACTTGAATAAGTGCCCTGGGGATCACGAGGGATGGGGATTCCCTTGTTTCACATTGGCTTCAGTTTCTGGGAAATTGAATCAGTAGCTTTCTCTATAAGGGCCTGGATTTTTCTTCTTTTAATTGGCACCTTAGTACCCAATTAACCAATAAACACACTAATTAAAAGGACAATAACAGAATTGCTGAATTAGCAGGAGAGAAAAAAAATAAAGGGCTTCATCTTCAGAAATCTTAATCCCTTCACTGTTTCCCTGTGTGCCAAGTTGTCCCATTCCAAATATGGAAATGATACTGACATGGGGACATGCATCATAACATACTTTGTTGTAAGAAATATGAAGGGAGCAGCGAGTAGAACACCAGCCCTAGAGTCAGGAGGACCTGAGTTCAAATGTGACCTCAGAAACTTGACACACTTACTAGCTGTGTGACCATGGTGCAAGTCACTTAACCCCAATTGCTCTGCCTTCCCCCCCCTCAAAGAAAAAAAGAAATACAAAGGGGAGTCATAGGGAAGGCTTCTATACCTCTGCTCAGGAAGTTCTAATTCTTTATTAATGTGTTTGTGTGTGTATATATATGTGTATGTGTAAATATACACATATGCATATATAATATACATATGTGTGTGCACATGTGCCATGCGTGCGCGCGCATGTGTGTGTGTGTCTGCTTTGTCTGAATTTTAAAGTCTTTCATGGTCTGGCTCCAGATTTATCACTTCCCTTCATGAACTCTCTGTCTCAGCCACAGTGGCCTCCGTGCAATTTCCTGTACACATCAATCTCCCACTTCCAGGCCTTTGTACATGGTACAGGGGTACAGGCCATCCTCACCTCTGCCTCTATAATCCTTAGCTTCCTTCAAGGTTGAGTTCCCGTGCCACCTTCCCCACAAGTCCTTACTTGTTCTCTTTCTTGGTAGGGCCCTTTCTCCCCACTACGCCAAATTATTTTGTATTTATGTTGCATACATTTCCTATTTGCTTATCTGTGGGTGTGCTCTTCTCTTCCCTGAAGGATTTAGCATCTGGAGGAAGGCAAGGCCTGTTCTCCTTTTGCTTTTGCTTTTCAAGGGCCTAGCATAGCACCCAGCACATAGAAGGCTCTGAATAAATGCCTATTGAATAAATTTGTCTCCCTGGACCTTGGCAATATATTGCCTCCTTCTTCTCAGAGAGCTACACCCTCCTAGCTCTCCCAAGACTACAGTGAGACTACAGGGGTGTGCTGGGCCCAGCTCATAGCAGGCTGGAAGCCACTTGTTAAATTTTCAGTGTGAGCATTTATACCTTGGAAATTGGCTGATGCTACAAGGCAGGATTTGATTTATTGTTGTGTTGATTGTCTAGACTTAGGAAAGTGATGAAGAAAAATGTTAACATAGATTAAACTTAAAAGTGTGTCACATGTTTTGTTTTTCCTCCCAGAGAGTCAGTTGTTAAACATTTACCAGTACACCCCTACTTCAGACCCTCCCCCCCACCTATGGTGATCCTTTAGCAATGATTTGAAGATCACCTATAGCAGCTCAGGGGCATCTAATCTAATCCATCCAACCAGTATTCATTAAATTCTTGGGACCTGATAAATGCTAGGACTACAAAGGCAAAACAAACAAACAAAAACTATCCCTGCCCTCAAAATGCTTTACACTCTACTAAGGGAAACAATATTTTTTTATTTTTTTTAATAAGCAAAAATCTATTTTCTATCTTATTTCTAATTTTTTTTCAATAAGCACAAATCTATTTTTCTATCCCTAATGCCTCCCCTGACCTCCACCAAAAATGGGAAAGAGGAAAGCTTAAAAATAAATGTGCATAGTCAAGGAAAACAAATTCCCAATTCCTGAAGGAGCCACCCAAAAATATCTCATTTAAATAAATATGTGAATGGTAATGTGAAGAGGAAGAAGGTGCTAACAATTGGGAGGAGGGGGTCCAGAGAGGCTTCCTCCAGAAGATGGCATCTTGGCTAACTAGTGGGTGAGGATGCTCTTGGGTGGATTTAGATGAGGAAGGACTGGGCCTAGGGGCATGTAGAGACAGGTCAGCTGGTGCAGTGACCTCTGATGAGGCTTCCCATCCACAAGGGTTGGGCTCTTCACCTCTAAAACCAACATCCTTTCCCACCCCAGGAGATTAGGCTACTACTCCCTCCTCCCACTCACAGCTGCAACCAGGCCAAGCCACAACTTTCCTCTAACTCTTCCCAGGCTGACTTTATTGCAAGAAGCTTCATTGCCAGGGCATCTGTTAGTTGAGATGTGTCTGCACTTTTCTTGGAAGCTAGACTTGTATTCCTTTTTCTTTACAAGACTCTGCATTGTTAGAGCTGACTCAGAATCATTGGATCCTAGAACTAAAGCCGGATGGAACCCAGAGGCCACCTAGTCCTACTACAGACAAGAAAGCCAAGGCCCAGGGAGTTTAAAGGACTTGAGGCTGGTCACACAGGCTGTAAACATCAGAGTGGCACTAGAACTGAGGCCCTTTGGCTCGCTGGCCAGTGTTCTTTCCACCGTACCGCGATGAAGATGAAGGACAAAATTATACATACTGTATTGCTAGCATAAGTACAACAAGAGGTGGCTATCTTTTTCCAGGGCCAGCCAGCTGGTAGAGTGAATGGAATCCTGGGCCTGGAGTCAGGAAGACCTGAGTTCAAATCCACATTAGTTATATGACCCTGGGCAAGTCACTTAACTCCTGTTTGCCTCATTTTTCTCACCTGGGGATCATAATAGCACCTACCTCCCAGGATTGTTGTGAGAAGCAAATAATATTTCAAATTGCTTGGCACAGTACCTAGCATATAGTAGGTGCTTAATCAGCGCTGTTTACTCCCTTTCATCTAGGCACAAGGAGTCATAGAATTTTGAAGTTGTAAGGAAAGTAATTTGAGGCAATAGGGAGAAGGGTTCTAATAGGAAGGAGGACCAAGAAGGACCTTGTGTAGGAGATGGTACTTGAGCTCATCCTTAAATGAATATGAGTTCCTGAAAAGGAACCCTTCCCCCCATCACAACAGAGTTCACCAAGGAAAGAAACTGTCCTACTTTTTATCTACGTATCCCCAGAAGCATCACAGTGTCTGGCACAGAGGAGGTACTAAGTAAATGCTTCTGGCTTGACGATTGGTTTGCCCAATCAGACAATGCTTAAAGACTTCTAATGAGGGAATATCCACTACTTAGAGCAAATAGTAAGCATTTAATGAACACGCGTTGATTTTCCCAATCTTAGACTTAAAATTCATTACTGGAACCTAGCTTTAAGATTTTACACTTACTCCTACTCAGTTTCATCTCATTAGATTTGTACCTGTGAATCTGGGCTCGAATAAACAAGTTTACACTGGCCTCTTGGAAGCTTTTGCCATAGATGCTCCCCTTTCTGAAGTTCAGGGACAACCACTCCTCTTTGGCACAGGCTAAGGCCTCCAGAAGAGCAGGTCACTGGTGATGGCTAGGGGTGGAAAGACCACAAAGTCTCAGTTAATGTGAGGCCAGAAGAAACCAGCCTGTGGGCAAACATATTTGTTGGCTTGGATGGGTCATGACCAGTAGATCCTAGAACCTAAAGAAGAACTATAGAGCAAGCCGAGTACACAAGCAGATGGCTTGTCTGAGAACCAGAAAAATCATTTAGGAGAAGGTCTCAGAGTCAGGTAAGAAGTACAGCCCCAGGTCAGAGTTCAAGCAACAAGGCCTGAAGGTGAGGAGAAAAACTTCGTACTACACACATTGAGTGAGTCAGTATCTTTTTACCAAGGGTTCTTAACCGGAGGTCCATGAATTCCCAAGGAGGTTTGTGGAAAGATTATAGAGGGTCTAAGAATTTGTACTGGAAAAAAATTACATGTTTATTTCAATATAACTGGCTTCATCTTTGGTATTTTATTTTATACATTTAAAAACATCCTTCTGACAAAGTCCCGAATACGTTTCACCCTTCCTACCAAAGGGGTCCATGACACAAATATGGTTAAGAACCTCCAGACCCAACAAATGAGCTTCATCTCTGGATAGCTCCTGGCAGTGCTCCCTGAATGGGAAACTTCTGCATTTGGGTGTCTGGAGAACACGCTGTCCCTAAAGGAAGTGTCAAGCCCTTTTGAGGTTTTTGAAGGGCTTTCATTTCTAGTAATAATAGGGAAGTAGCCAGTGGGTTAAAAGACTCCCATCTCTGCCTCCCCACCCTCCCTTCTATTTTTTTACTTTGACCTTGAAGAAAATTATACACAGATACAAACAGCCAGTCTTTTTAACAGAAAGAACTGAAATCAGTCAGTCCAGAAGCATTTATAAAGCACCTACTATGTGTCAGACATTGTGCTAAGCGCTTGGGATACAAAAAAAAAATGGCAAAAGACACTCCCTGCTCTCAAGGAGCTCATAGTGTGATGGTGAAGACAGTATGCAAATACCTAGGGACACACACGAATATAAATAATACATAGGTACAAGATGAATTAGAGATGATCTCAGTAGGAAGTCATTAAGATAAAGAAGATGAAATTGATTTTAGCTAAGATATGAAGGAATTCAAGAGACAGACAAGAGGAGGGAGAGAATTTCAGTGTGAGTAATGCCTCTTAAAATGCCCTGAATTGAGAGGGAGTGCCTTGTGTGAGGAAGAACCAGGAGACCAGTGTTCACGGTGTTTCTGCACCAAGCCTGGGTGGGGCAGGGTGGAAGGTAATGAAGGCCTTTGAACACCAGGCAAGGAATTATATATTTGATCCTGGAGATGATGGGGAGCCATTAAAGTTTATTGAATGAGGAGTTGATGTGGTCAGACTTTCATTTTGATAGCTGAGTGGGGTGGGGGTGGGGGTCGGGGATAGGGAGAAACCTGAGGCGTGAAGAACAACCACCATCAGGATATTGCTAAAAGGGTCTGCCCCAGGGTAGTAGCAATTTCATAAGAGAGAAGGGGATGTCTATGAAAGACGTTGTGAAGGAAAAATCAAAGTAATGTGAATCTATATCTCATTGAAAAATGTGGAACAAACTACCATTGGCATTTTGGGGGGAGGAGGAGGTAGGAGACACAAAGGCTAAAAAAAAAGAAAAAGAAAAGAAAGAAAAAGCAAGTTTCCTTCTAAGAGTTTAAATTCTAGCAGAGGGAAGGAGATGGCCAGATCTAGTATGAAACCACCTTCCAGGTGGGGCTGGAGGAGCTAGCAGTGAGGAGTAAGAGAAGACTTGGGGTTTATACACCCCTTTTCTCTCATCCCAACAGTCCTGCCTCATGAAGATCCCACCTTGGATTGGCCCTTGGTTGGATAAGACATGGGAATAATTCCAAGTAGCAGCAGAAAAGCCATAACTAGGAATTCTGGGCCATGGGACAAATTCAGCTGGGGTTAGAGGAGAGTTGGGGGAGATTGAGAGAATAATCCTACTTAGTCTAGTGCTGCTATACCAGGAGAAGGGGAAGGCTACCCTTTAGGAGTCTGGGCCCAAGCCCATTGCACATCGGAGGCGATGACAGGAAGAATGGGCAGGGGTGGGGGTCCATAGTAATGGGTGAAGGTGCGACCTGGGAACAGGGTAAGACTTTCAGCAGTAGTCATACATAGCATGAGACCATTGGAGGACCATGAAGCCAGGAGCTGGTAGATTGGAAGGGTGCTCTAATGTCTTGAACGGTAGGAGTGACAGTCCTTCTGTATTCTACACCAATCAGACCAAATATGGAATACTGGGTTCAGTTCTGGGGACCCACAACTGAGGAAAGACATTGATTAAGGTGAGTGTCCAGAAAATAATGAAAGGCCTTGAATGTATGACATATAAGGATCAATGGAAGGAAATGGGGATATTTAGCCTGGATAAGAGAAGACAAGAGAAATGTGATAGATACATGGAAAATCAATGTCTTCAAGTATTTTAATCCCCCATTAGAATGCAAGCTCATTGGGGGTGGAAATCATATCATTTATAGTACTTATATCCCCAGAACCTAACACAGTGCCTAGGACAGTAGGTGCTTAATAAATATTTGTTGATTTATTGATTGTATAGTAAGACTGTCACCCTTATATAGCATGGAGAATAGATATCACGACAAAATGGACCTCATCTTTCCCTATCCCTCTCCAAGGGAAACTTTAGTTCCTGCAGGAGGGGAAACAGGATGTTGGAGCCAGAAGTTTGGCCACTCTGCTCTCTTCAGAGAAAGGGGGTCCTGGACAAGAATGAAATCTATCTGCTCCCTTAAATGTTATTAGTCTAGGGGCTGCAGTTTTCAGGTTCAAGATAAACTTCTTTTCCCCCCCACTTAACAGTACTTTATTTTTCTAATTACATGTAAAGATAGTTTTCAACATTTATGAGATTTTGAGTTCTAAATTTTTTTCCTTCCCTTACCCCCCCCAAGATGGCAAGCAATCTGATATAGGTTATACATGTACAATCATATTATATATATTTCCACATTAGTCATGTTGCGAAAGAAGAATCAAAACAAATGGGGAAAAAACCATGAGAAAGAAAAAAAACAAGAAAAGGAAAACAGAATGTTTTAATCTGCATTCAGACTCCACAGTTCTTTCTCTGTATGTGGATAGCTATTTCCATGATAAGTTCAAGATAAACTTCTGATTGCTGTTCATTAATGGAGAGGGAAGGATCCTAAGTTTTATATATAAGGCTTGACTTCTTTTCCATGAAACAGCAGTATCATAACAAACATACATATAGCAGATAGTAAAGAAACCCATTTATTTAAGTCAATACCAAAACAGAAATCAGAGAAAATAGAGAATAAATGCCAGACAGTACAGAATGAAGGCATTCTCCCACTGGGATAGAGGTAACTCAGATCAACTAAGGGAGAGGGTCCCCAGATCACACCCAAGGGGAAATTCCCTGAAGTCTCAAGTGTAACAAGTTGGGGATAGGGCCATGATAGAAACTGCCAGCTACACTCAGGTTGGCTTCTTCTGCTAGTCTTCCCTCTTGAAGCTGGAAGCCAAAAGAGCCCTAATGGATTGCAGAAATCAAAGAGACTGAAGATACTCAGAGAGACTAAAGAGACTCAGAGAGACAGACAGGCTCCCTTTTCTCCTGCTCTTGCCAACTCCACCCCACCCCTCATGCAGGTGCAAAGGACTGATCCCCACCAAAACCCACACCAAAGGGTTTTGGGATTTGGGTTAAAATTGAAGAGGGATTAATCTTGTTCTTGGACCTACAGAGTTGAACTAGGAGCAAGGGGAGGAAGTTTCAGAATGGGGAATAGATTTAGGTTCAATGAAGGAAAAACTTCCTTGCAATTAGAATGATCCAGGAGTAAATAGGATGCTTTGGAAAGTCATGGGTTCTGGTTTTGCATATATGCCTAGTATGTGCATACATATACGTATATATGTACGTATATATATATGTGTGTGTGTATATATATATATATATGTATATATATATATATATTTGTGTTTAATTGTAGCCTTCTCTAGGCTGAAGTGGGGAGGGAGGGAGAAAAAATAAAAAGTGCATAGCAGAGAACAAAAGAAAACTTAGAAGGAAGCACAGAAAAGCTACCTAGCTTTGAAAATGATGTGTAGTATTTATTATAGTTTGGCTTTTTTTAAGTAAACAGTCTGAAATAGAAATTCATGGTTTTATATTGAATCCTCTATGTTCTGCTGGGTGCATGAGAACATTTTTTTTTCTTCTCATTTTGTATTTAAGCTGAAAAATGAATAATCTAAAAAAGTCATGAGTTTTCCCTTTGATGAGATGTTTTCCAGGCAAAGATCAGATAACTACTTGGGGTATAATGAAGAGGGGATCCTCATTCAGGCGTGAGTCTTCTGAGGTCTCTTTCAATTCATGCTCTGTCATTTTGTCTCTGTTTTAAGTAATCAGGCAAGAAAAATCAAGTTTTCTTCTGCATTCATTAACTAAATGGTATATTGAGAGAGGTGCCAGTTTCTATCCTTATTCCCCTACCTTTTTAAAAATCTTTATCCCTTGGTGCATAATATTCAGTGGATATTTTGTTATTTCCCTCGTGCTTTGGCTATGTCTTCTACATCCCCACCACCCAAATAATAGTCCATCCCCACTCCTACAGAATCCACACAGCAAGCAGCTTCAACCAGAGGAACACAGGACTAAAGCAAGAGATTTTATTTTCAACTCTCATCCAAATGTGTCTGTCCACAGGTTAATTTCTTCCAGACTTTAGGCTTGTGTGCATGGGTTAGTTAGCATTACAAGATCTTGGGCAAGTCACTTAAACTATATGGATCTTGGTTTCCTACTCTGTAAAATAAGGACCTCTGTGGTCCCTTCCAGCTCTAAATCTAAAATTCTCTGGTCATTATTCCTTTCCCTTTCCATACCTGTCCCAAACTTCTGTTGGTTAAATGTTGGCTTGATGTTACAATTCAGCTATAAGAGAAAAGACAATTTTAAACTGGACTGAGGACTGGGTTTTAATGATCCAGGGCCAGCCGGTTTTTGTATCGCCTTCAGCCTGAGAATGTTTTGTTTTGGTTTTTTACATTTTAAATACAATAGAATTTTATTTACAAATTATCCAACCTAACAAGCTTTTAGTCAGTACCTACTATGTACCAGAAAATGATGAAAGTATCTGGGATACAGACAAAATTAAATACAGTCTCTGCAATCAATGATGGACATAGGCTGTTTTGTATTTGAAATGACTGAAATCCTTGCTAGGAATTCAAAAATACTTTCTTCCTAGGAAAAAAATTAATCAATGAGACTTGCTCTTAAATATACTGCTGATAGAGAATAAGGGGGTAAAAGGAGGCATGGAAAGATTAATCTTATGGTTAGGCACAGGGGAAGAACTAGTTTGTGACATATAGGGAATCCCAAAAGTCTTAGACTGGATGAGAAGTGCCAGGAGGCAAATTTAGGCTTCATGTCAGGAAAGCTTCATGACAATAAGAACTCTCCCTAAGGGCAATGGGCTGCCTGGGGAGGTAGTGAGTTGCCTCTCCTTAGAGGTCTTCACGCAGAAGCTGGACCACTACTAGTAGGAGATGATTAAAGACGTACTATTCAAGCCCTTTGAATTCAAGCACATGGCCCTTTCGGCTCTGAGATTTGGTCAGTCTGTAAAGGAACACATGCCCTTGAGATCTGTCCTATTTCTCTAATGAAAGCCCATCTCTGTAGAATATAGATCTTCCATTTATCTTTCTTTTCTGTCTTCCCTATCTCTATCCCCAGCTGATTTCACCTTCCCTCCCTTGCAAGAGCTTAGTTTTGTTTCATCATTCAAGAGCCCTGAACCTTTTGAACTCAGCAGCAGCTAGCACAAGGAGGGTGAACAAGGGAGCCCCTGACTAATGGGGGGAGTCCCCCAATTCACTTCATGCATCGTATTGTGCCACAAAAGTGTTGCACAATAGACGGTGTGTAGCTTAATTAGTGAGGCATTTTACAAAACAACAACAACTTTTGCGGAAGCCTAATTGGAAGAGCGTGACAGCTGCTGCCTTGGGTGGCCTGTTTGCTTGAACAAATCCCTTTGATATCCCAGCAGACCCACAACTTACCTTGGTTTGTAATCGGCAATGCAAATTGACCTGAACCTACATAAAAGTCCAGCGCCCAAAAGGAGGCTATCATCCCTCCCACTGTAGTCCATCCTCAACACAACTAATGATTTTCCTTAAGCACAGATCTAACCATGTCATTCTCCTATTCACTCAAATCCAGCGGCTTCCTATTGCCTCTAAGATCAAATGTAAAATCCACAAGGCAGACAGGCCAGTGTAGCTGTAGCATCAGGGCACCCTGAGGAAGAGAGACAAGGCAGCAAGTGTCATGAACCACCATCTTGGTCACCATCTCCTTTCAGACCCTGATAGAGACGGTCCAGGACCTTGAACGCAAGAGCTGTGGGCATAACAATGCTTCTAACTCGGTGTCTGCAGACACCATTGTGGGAAGCAACCACCGTGGAGACCCAGCCTAGCGACAGCTCCTGCAGGGGCTACAGTTCAATTCAATAAACATTTATGAAGTCCCTATACTATGTGCCAAGTGTGTTAGGAGCAAAAGTGGGAGGGGAGAGAACAAAACCAACCAAAAATTAAATAGTCCCTTCTCCAAGGAACTTAGATTGGGGGAGAGGGGAAGAACACAGTAAGTACACAGATACATAATATAAAACATATACAGAATAATTTGAGTGGGGAAGAATTAACAATTGAGGAAATCAAGAAGGGGGGTCTTTTAAGTGGTGGCCTTGAGTGATCCTTGAAATGACCTACGGTTTTTAAGAGGCAAGGATACTAGACATTCGGGACAGCCTAGAAAAACCTTAAAAATGTGTTTCTTGACAAATGTTTCAATATTATTGGTTTTCTTTGTAATCCTAGCTACTATATTAATTTAAAAACACTATTCCAATAAGGAATCTATAAGCTTCACTGGGGTCCATTGCATACAAAAAAGTTAAGGTTGAGGAACCAGATGAGGAACCATCTAATCAATTTAGTCCAACCCCCTCAGTTTACAAATGAGAACTCTGAAACTCAAAGGGGTTAAGTGATTTGCTCAGGATCACACAAGTGTTAACTGCCGGAATCTGGATCTGAACACAGGTTTTCCTGACTGTCCCAGCCAGCATTTAACAAAGCCCAAACTAAGGCAACTCTGTGAACAAGGTATCATTTATTAGCAAGGATATACAGCCTGGCAATAAAAGGGTCTATGGCCAGCCTCCATTTGTGCCAAAAGATCCAGATGGAGGGCCAGCAGCAGCTTTTGTATCTAAGTGTTTCTTTCTGACTGGCCTGACAGTACATCATTTGGACCTTCCCTGGAAAAGGTAAGGCAACTTTGATTGGTGAACATTTTAATGAGGAGGTGGGCTAAGAGTTCTCAGGAAAAGCAAGGATATCCCCTTGGGGGAGGGGAGTCTTAGCTCAAACTGGCTTCTATTTATGGAGTCAACAACAAAGTAGATGCCTTGGGGACTGGGAGTGAGTACTTTACTCAGTTAAGCCCTTCAGAAATTAATCTTACCTTCCAAAATTGGGGTCTAAGGAAATAGACAGACTCACATAGAAAGATGCGCATTAAATAAGGTGATTCAGCATTAATTTTCCTCATTGACTCAAAGCCCAGCGCTCTAGACATTATACCACACTGTCTTTCTACAAGCATAATCTCGTTAGATTTTCAGTTCAGCGGAGTGCAAATGAAATATCGGGATAAATATAAATGACTATGAATACTGGTTGTTGTCTTTCTTGCTCAGAGGACCCAAAAGACATCACCATGTTGGAGCCAAGGTACAGTGTGTCCAACTATGGCTGATCAGACCAAACTGAGCTCAGAAATCTCTACCACAGGTCAGGCATAAATAGTCCATATGAACATTTGGAATGGCGATGTCTAAATTTGAACATCTTGTGTTTCTTTTGAGCTACAACAATTCTACTTTGCTCATAGAGCACAGAGCCTTCTTTAATACAGGCACATCATATCGAGTAGTCCTTTGCTAGTGTCTCCTATGTCACACAATTCATTCCAGAGTTCTTCACAGAGACCTTGAGAATGTCCTTCTAT
The DNA here is from genome assembly GCA_028646595.1 of Phalanger gymnotis. Classification (NCBI taxonomy): domain Eukaryota; kingdom Metazoa; phylum Chordata; class Mammalia; order Diprotodontia; family Phalangeridae; genus Phalanger; species Phalanger gymnotis. Next base: position 32,848,821 of record CM053626.1, read on the forward strand.
CACTTCTGACCTCTACGTGAGTTCTCAACAAAATAGCCTTTTAGGCAAACATTTGGCATTCGAACAATATGGCCAGCCCCTCAGAATTGAGCTTTCTGCAGCAGAATGTTTGACAGTTCAGCTTGGGAAAGGACCAGTGTTTGGTACCTTATCTTGCGAGGTGATCTTCAGAATCTTCCTAAGATAATACATACAAGCTGTTTGTTTGCAAAATCTATGCCAGCTTGAGCAAATCTTTTAACCTTTCTGGGTCTTGGTTTACTTATTTGTAAAATGAAGGAGTTGAACTCAATGATTCCTGAGGTCTTTCCATCTCTATTAGAGTCATGAGCTGTGATCCATGAACATATGGCATCAAACAACACATGTCCATTTCAAATGTTTGATAGTGAACTAAAGAGGTCTTCTGTTAGGTGCAAGAAAAATGTGTGGGACAGAAAATTCAAATAATGGGTGAGACATTTTTAGGAGAAGCAAAGTGAATTTATTTTACAAACCTCGTGAGATTTGGGCGTCGCCTCCACCAGGAAACTAGTGGAGGGAGGCAAAATACAAAGGAAATGAAGCAATAGATATACTCTTAATACAAAAAGATTCCTGGCCACCTCTATCCCTTCTCACCATTGGCTGGGAGGTGGGGTTACTGTCTAGGCATGAAAATACAGAGCCAATCCATATAAGCTTTCCTTATTTGGCTACTAATGTGGCAATGATATGGCTAAGGTAAAAGAGAAAGAATGGGAGACCTTCCTGGAGCAGAGAACAAACAGCTCACAGGTAGTCCACTATCTCCCTATTTGGTAAAATTCTTGGGCTAGCACTGAGAGAGGGGGAAGGGAGGGGCACCTACAGCTTCAGGCCCTGACTTTCCAGAAGTTAGCTAAGTCACTACAAGGCTAAATTCCAAGCCTCTCCTACTCCCTCAGACATTCCCCATTCCAGAAACATGAGAAGAGAGTAGCCCCTATATTCTTACCCTGTGAAGTCTTCATAAATTATGTCCTTTTCACTCAAAAAGAATTCCCAGTTGACAAGGTTGTCCAGATTAGTAGGTGCTCCTGCTTGTAGATGCCATTGTACTGATTGCCCTGGAATACTTCAAAGTCTCCTCAGTGACAGCAATAACATCTTGGAAGAGGTTGGTGCAATCATCTACACTGCAAAAAACAAACAATGTGAATGGAAAATATATGTTGTCCAGACTGAGATACAACTAGATGCAGCCAGTCAAATTTGTCCATCAACATGTGTATATTGGACAGGTGCTGAAAACAGATGGTGAGCCAGAACCAGAATTGAGAATGTCTTGCATTGCATTAGGGAAGTGGCCTAACACTCTAGGATCTTAGATCATTGATTTAGAAATGGAAGGACACTCAGAATTCATCCAGGCCACCCTCTCCATTTCATAGAGCTGAAAACTGTGGCCCAGTGAGGCTGAATTGTTTGTCTGAGGTCATAAGTTTTTCTTTCTATCTGTCTATGTTTATCTATCTATCAAGTGGCAGCTAGGGTTAAACCAGGTCCTCTGGTTTTAAATTCACACCAAGGATGCCAAATTGTTTGCTTCTGCAAAAGTTTCTCTCTTTAACAATCATATTCTTGTGGTGATAGCTGCAAATTACAAAATAGCAGGATCAAGGAAGAAATAAAATAATGAATGTGCCAGATGGCAGCATGGAAGGAACAAATATGGTGCAACATACTAAGCATTATTAAGCATTAACAAATATGGTGCAACATACTAAGCATTTATTAAGCACCTATTTTCAGCATTATTTATATTTATTCTTTTTATATTTATTCTATATGTACTTCAGTCAACCAATAAGCATTTATAAGGCACGTATAAGACACCTACTATATGCCAAGCACTGTGGTAACAGCTGAGGTTACAAAAGAAGGCAAAAGTAAAGCTCACAGCCTAAGAGGGGAAGACAACAAGCAAACACATATGTACAAATAGGCCGTATACAGGATAAATAAGAAATAAATATGAGAGGGAAGGCATGTTAAGAGGAGTTGGGGAATGTAGTAGGAAGGCCGAATTTATGATCTCAAAAAGGATCATATATATATTTGAATGGTTTGAAATCGCAAGGTATATAGAATTCTCTAAGAAGAAGACATGAAGACATTTATTCAGGCCCCAGAGCAACAAATTAGCGAACTAGCCTTCCCATTCCGACATCGTGATCACAAGCCTCCAGGCCCAGTAGGCCCGCCTCACAAGAGTAGCCAGGAGGCCACAGAAAAATAAGATGACATAAATCATATTCACTGGCCTCAAGTCCTCGCTCAAACTCCTGGGTCCACACATAGGTCGGCTCTGCTTAGGCTTTTTTCAGCTGTAGTTTCTCCCGAAGCCAAACTTCTGGCGTTCTCAAGCCCCACCTCAATGACCAGAGACCATTTGTTCCCGAGTTGGCCCCTCTTAAGTCATTAATCTACACCCACACAGGTTTCACACCTGATAGGGCTTTGGGCCTGGGGCTTAGCACTTAACAGGTGAAAGTACTTTTACTCAAGGTATACAAAAGCCAGACTCCCCAAGGGCACCCCTTAAACTAAGTACTAAGGAGCCCATTTTGCATTACTGACATGGGGAAGTATTCCTATAGACGGTGGGACTTTAATTGGGAGTCAAAGGAAGCAAGGAAGCCAGGAGGTGAGGATGAGGAGAGAGAGCATTCCAAGTATGAGGGGCAACCAGAGAGATGGAGTCTCTTGGTCATGGAACAGCCGGGAGGCCAGTGTCCTGGATGGAAAAGTACAGGATGGGAAGTAAGGTGTAAGAAGAAAAGTAGGAGGGGGCTAAGTTATGAAGGGCTTTGAATACTAAATAGAGCATTTTGTATTTTCTCCTGAATGCAATGCTTAGATTATATTAGTACTTCTCACCCCAACCCCTTACGCCCCCATTAGAAATAAGCTCCTTGAGAGGATGTTTAACTTTTTCCTTCATATCCCCAGGACCTAGTACAGTGCCTGGGACATAGTAGGTACTTAATAAATACCTGTCGATGTCCTCTTTCAAGGAGTGAGGTAGAGTGGGTTTCTTTTGAGGTACTGGACCAGATGCCCTTCCAACTCTGAGATCCTGGAACTCTGGGGCCACCAGTCAGGATCTCCCCTTTGGTGAACTCCTAAAACTTCTTCTCCCTCCCTCACCATCATTTATTCATTGCATTGTTACTTAGCTCTTTAATATGTGTCTCCTGCCTCTATAACCCAAGTGAAGGTTTCTAGAGGGCAGTGACCATGCCTTTCTTTGCTCATACCAAATGCTGCATACACGGTAAATCTCAATTGAGATTTGTTGGAAGGGTGGATGACTCAATCTGTTGGCACCAATTATTTTTCCCCCTTTCTTTTTCTTTTTCCAGCTAGTGCCCTCTGATGCAAATCTCCCCAAGGTGACTTACACCTCAGGGACCTTTGACTAGATTACAGTAATATGCTGTATGGGCCATTGCTCTTGAAAAACAGCTGGAAGGCAAATAACTAGGACCGTCAGGATTGTTCTGAGTTCTTATGCCCTTCCAGATACTTTCAGGAGTTTAGGCTAAGATCTTTATATATTCATCATGAGCTCAATTTCTTGTAACATTCCATCATAGCATATAAAGTCAACTGCCCTATTTCTCCTGAAGTTTGGGGCAGAGAATTAAATGCCACCACAGTTCTAAGTTTATTTGATAAACTGACAACCTTTAGGGCTGTATAGAACAAAAGACTGCATTGGAGGTAAAACACCAAGACAATTTACATTTACAGTGGGTACTATTTTAAAATGAATTTGAAAAGGTAATTTACTCCTTTATGTAACTAAGGACATTTCAGACCTTTCAAATTGATGTGTCGTCATTGCTGGCAAATAAGTTCACAAGTTTTATTTATTTTTATTTATTTAAGGAGAGAGGGAAATTTTGCACTGATCAAAATACGACCCTTGGTCAGCTGGTTCTGAAATCCCATTTCCTCGGATTCTTCATATATTCCCATACTAACAGGCTGCCTCTCCTCATTCCACCAACTCAATCCAATCCACATTTATTAAGAGCCTACAATATGCCAGGTACTGCGCTAAGTGATGGTTGCGATTAAATAAACCAACAAATGGAAAGACCACGTAAATCCAACGCTTTCTAGCATCCCATACTCAATCTTCTCTACACTAGCTAGTGTAGCTTGTGTGGACTGGGAGACAGGACCCGGGTTCAAATCTCACCTGTCGCACAGCGACCCGTACCACTTTGGGTAAGTCACTTAAACATCTCTCGGCCTCAGTTTCCTCGTTTTTAGAACTAGCTGGACTAGCTGGCCTGTGACGTCCCTTTCAGCTCTGCCTCTGTGATCCTGGTCACCTGACTGCCATGGGCCTCATTTTCCTCATATAACAAGAGGGGGGGGGGATGTTGGCCAAGATGGCACCCGAGGTTGGTACCCATTCGGACCAGCCATCAGCACCAGCACAAGCTTCCGTTTGGCAGCAGTTGGTGAGGGGATGCGCAGTAGGGCAGTGTGTGCGGTGGGGGATGCGCAGTAGAGGGGGTGCGCAGTGGGGGAGGGGGGTGCGCACCAGAGAATGCGCAGGGGGAGATGCGCAGCGGGCGTTCCAGGTGCGCTGGGATGCTTCCTGCTCTCCCGTAGGGCCCCCTCCCCCGCATCCCCGCCGCGCGTACTCGCGTCACTTCCGGCGGCGGGTCCTCCGCCTACGTCGCCTTACAATGGTCGCTCCATAATGAGGGCGGCGGCCACGGGGCCGGCCTCCGGGAAGGGGGCGGGGCCGGGGGCGGCGCCGGGGCCGAGCCTGCCCTACCTGCCGCACCTCGGGGCGGCCGCTGGAGCCCTGGAGCGCCGCGGGCGCGGGGCGTAGAGGCGGCCGCGGGGAAGCTCGGCCCTGTGGCTGAGGCGGCAGCTGCGGCTCCGGCGGCCGCCGCCTCCTCACCTTCCTCGTCCTCGGCTCGGTCCTGCTCGGGCGGTCTGGGCCCACGGACCCTCCTCGGCCTTGCCTGGGTCTCCGTCGCCCCGTCCCCTCCATCCCCCGCGGGCCCGAGGCGGGCACGGCCGCGGCATGTGGCGCTGGGTCCGGCAGCAGCTGGTAGGTGTCCCCCCGGGCCGGCGGGAGGGGTCGGGTGCTGAACGGGCCCGGGCCCCGCCGCAGCCTGGCTGCGTCCGGGGCTGGGGCTGCGGCTGCGGAAGGGGCCGGGCCGGGGGAGCTAGAAGAGAGTATCAGTTACTGACATCTCTAGAGCGCTTTAAACTGTGCAAAGCGCTTCCGCTGCTCGAGCTTCTCTGAACAAATGCGCCATCCCCCCCGGGGCGTTTTAAAGTCAATCTGCAAACATTAGTTTAGCCTCAGCCGCGGGAGGTGTAAAGACCAGAAAGCTGCGAAGAGTTGGCCATCTCATCCTCCTCTTTGGGGGTGCATTCCTTAGGCGCCAGGGTCCCTGCCCTCCTGGTGCGTGCAGCCCCCACGTGCCACGTAGAGGCTTGGCTTCCTGGGGGCCCCGGGGGAGGGGGGAAGGTGCCCGCAGCCAGGTGTCCCAGGTGAGGCTGATGGGGAGGAGGAGCATTATCCGGACTTGGGGGGCCACCTGTCCGGGCATCCCGCAGTCAGGACAGACTCGGGACAGAACGCCGTCCGCAGGAGCCGCCTGCAGAGCCAGGCTCTGGCCCGACTCCGTAGGGGGCTAGCCCCTGCGGTACGAGTAGAGCCTGAGCAGAGCTGGACGGGACCTCGGGTCTCCTCCGAGGCCCCGCCTTCCCAGCTATCAGTCAACGAGCGTAGTAGCTTTTACTGGGTGCCAGGCAAAGGACCACTGGGGACTCTTAAGAAGGAGGCAGAAACGTGGACTCACCGAGATCTTACCGCGAGGAGCTCGCATTGGGAGGGGGAGAAAGGTGTAAAAAATGGTGCATTTGGTATGCAGTTACATATCCAGATATATATCCTACATATATACCTTACACACACGTACAGTGAGGTGCAGATGAGGAAACTTGAAAGCCCGGAGATTTAAATGACTTGGCCCAGATTACGGAACTCAGAGAGGGTTGTGAATGCAGGATCCCTGCTCTTTGAGTTGTACACTTAGGTAAGTGAGCAAGGGATTTAGAATCAGTGACCTCAGAAGGCCTTCAGCTCCAAACCTGACACCTTAACTCAGGGCTCTCAGACTCCATAGTGCGTGTCACTGCCCCTCATCATTTTGGTCCAGACAGGTGATTTCGTTGCTATTGGAAATGCTGGTTGGAAACCTAGAGGATTGTGGATTTAAGAGCCCAAAGGGACTATAGAGACCACGGGTCTAACCACTTCATTTTCAAAATGAGGATACAGAGACCCAAGACCCTTAAGAGACTTGCCCACGTTCACACAGGTTCCAAAATCAGTACTCGCTCTTCCCTACCACCCAAAAGTGCAGATCATATTCACAGGTTTGTGGTGATGCATATGAAGATGTATAGAGGTTAAGTGACTTGACCACGGTCACACAGCTAATAATGTATCAGAGGTGAAATTTGTGAAGGCCAAGTGGTCTTAACTTTGGCCGCTTGAAGACCTTGAGTGTCTGGGAAATGGCTCTACTTACCAATGACAGTATCTGAGCAGTGATCTGACCTGGGCAGAGTACAGCAGGACTGTCTCCTCTGTCCTTAAACACCGCCTCCCTGCTCTGGCTACTGGCCTCCTGGCTTCCTTTAAGGCTCATTTAAATCCCACCTTCTACAGGAAGCCTTGTCCAACCACTCTAAATTACAGTGCTTTCCCTCTGTTAATTACTTTCTACTAATTCTGTCTGTAGCTCATTTGTACGTATTTGTTTGCATGTTTTCTCCCACATTAGACTGTAAAAGCTTCTTGAGGGCAGGGCCTGTCTTTTGCTTCTTTCATGTCCCTAGCCCATCTCACAGTACCTGGCTTAATAAATGTTGATAGTCTCTGATGATGCTGTATTTCTATATTTTGATGCTGTTAACAACCTTGAGAAGCCATATTAGCCTTTTTTTTTAATTGCCATGTTACACTGTAGGCTCATTTTTTTTTTTTTAAGTTTTAGACCACTGAAATGCCTAGGTCTTTTTGACATAAAGTACTCATCCCTCTCATTCGCTCCCAATCCAGTACTTGTGCAGACACAACCTACCCTGTTTCATCCATCCATATTTCCCCCTAATCCCACCCCTTCTTCTAAATTCCCTGTTTCTACTATCCTTTTGGTCTCCTAGACTTAACATTTTGGAGTCATCTTTGATTCTTCCCTGACCCTTAGCACTTATATCGATTCAGAAGCCAAATATTGGCCACAATATTGCTTACACCTGTCCCCGTCTTCCCACTCTCATAGTCACCACCCTAGTTTAAACCCTTCCCACCTCTTACCTAGACCAGTGGAATAGCTTTCTAATGAGCCCCTTTATTTTTAGTCTTTCTCTTTTCCAATTCATTCTTCTGGAAATTGCCAAAGCAGTCTCCCTATTAGCACCAATGTGACCCTGTAACTAGCTTGCTCAAAACTTTTCAGTTCCTACCCTTGTTTCCTTGGAGGCAACATATAAATGCTTAACCTGACATTTAAGGGGTTTCACAATCTACCACCCTTATTTTATGTTGTTTCTTCCTTTTTTTAAAATGAACTTTCTGTTCTTGTCACACACTTGAAATACATTCCCACTTTTGTCTGCCATTCAGAATTCTAGTCATCTTTCAAAGTTCAGGTGGCAAATATTCCTTCAAAGAAGCATTCACTTATTCCTCCAGTTTTTAGTGTTTTATCTTTCCTCAATTTACTCTGTATTAGTCTTATCTGTATATAGTTCTGTCGTATTGCCATAGTAGAACATAAGCCTCTCAAAGGCAGTGACTATTTTACTTTCGTCTGTATCCTAAGTGCCTTGCACATAGTAGGCACTTAAAAATGTTTTATTGTATTCAGTTTTCAATCATTGTGGAAGAGGGGGCAAAAAACCTCAAACCTTTAGAAGACTGTGACTTAAAACTCTATATGCTAAAAACTTAATTCAGGGAGAAAACCATTCCAGATGATTGCAACTTACTGCCACATACATGGCTTTAAAAAAAAAGGTTAACTGTAACGTTGAGAATGCACCTTTTTCTGGTTGAAGAAGCCTAACCCAGTCTGCATAGTGATGTCTGTTAATATAATTTTGAAGGAGAATAGAAATAAAATAATCTACTATTTAGCATTTTAAATTGCTAGTTTGAAGGGCAGTATAAAAACAGTTATTACAGGAACCAAGATTCTTCTGGAAACGTAACAGTAAAGTGAAATTTTGATATATATCTCTTTTCCCTTTTGTAAAGAATTTTCAAACATAAAATTCTCTAGTTTTTAAAATGCACCTTTGGATTATCATATTTCACAGCAAACATTCTGATTTTTTTAAAAAAAATTCAGTTAAACTAATATGGATTACTATTTGCGTGATAGTTCTTAGGGACAATACAAAAATTAGATAAGACGTAGAATCATAATTTAAAGCTGGAAGGGATTTTAGAGGCCATCTAAATGTCCCTTATAGGAAACTCAGGCATAAAGAGGTTATGTCACGTGTCCACAGTTACATAGAAGTAGCAGAGGATTTGAATCCACATCCTTTGACTCAAAATCCAGCACACTTTCCGTACTACAGTACTTTTTATACACGGTTTATGTCTGTGTATTAAAGACGTTCTGATGTCATTAAAACTAAAACTTTATGGTCTAAGGTTTATGGTTTTTATTTTTAACTGGTTATGGATTCAGGTATAGTAGAAATTTAAAATATTCCTGTTTACTAAGCTACCAGGTTTCTGATGCCATTATAATATTGTAGTATTAAAATAACTCTTGATTCAGTATAATAATCAAATTAAGTCAATAAGAATTTATTAAGTGCTTACTCTGTAACAGGAACTTGAATATAAAGGGACAAAACCAGTCTGTCATTAAGGTATTTACATTCTAGTGGTAGACAATGTGTAAACCAAGTAGTTTGACTTTGATCTGGTCTTATGTTTTATTTAATTAGGTTAATTGATTAATTAGTTCAGTTGCACAAAACTCTTTTTAGTGAGATTATTCTAAAGTGAAAGTTGATGTCTTTTCTGGTTGTTAGAGCTTCTGTGGAGCCATTCTCAGTTTTTCTATCTTAGGTGAATGGTTGAATTATTTTGGGGGGATTAGAGGAAAATTAAGTTAACTACATATATGTGTATGTGTGTATATATACATAAACACACATAGGGACACACATGTGCACACAGTGTCCTAAAAGTCTCAGTGCAGATCTGTACAGATAGTCTGTGTGTGTCTTTGTGTGCCCATGCTCTCTTCTTAAGGCTGCTTTGGAGGTTTGTTAAGTAGAAAATGAAGCAATATTTTTGTTAACTATTTTAAATGGTTTTCAATGACTGGCAGTCTGTAATCCATTTATGTATCTGTGGTTTTTCTGTATGTGGATATTAGGTAACTGACTAAATGCTGGGTGGTTAACAATTTAGTGTGGCTAAACACTACCTTAGGCTTTCATTCGCTAACATGAATAGTTTAATTTTTGAAAGTTTTCAGGTCCTCTGAATGTATTTTTCTGGTTGTTCAGTTGTTTTTCAGTCCTGTCCATTTCTTCATTACCTCATTTAGGATTTTCTCAACAGAAATACTTGACTGGTTTGCCATTTTCTTTTCCAGCTCATTTTATAGGTAAGGAACTGACGCAAACAGGGTTAAGTGACTTGCCCAGGATCACTCAGCTAGTAAGTGTCCAAGGGCCTATTTGAACTTAGGACGTCCTGACTCCAGGCCCAGTGCTCTGTCCACTTTGCCACCTAGCTGCCCCTGGTGATGAGGATACAAATGCAAAAAGCAAAGACAGCCTGTCCTCAAGGAGTCTAGGGTCACATCCTGTTATCTAGGAACAGTGACTAAGTTGATATGGTTCATCCCTCCCCAGGTGGGGAGTGAAGAAAGGGTGGTGAGGTACTGGAGGTGGGGGGAGATAGGGACTAGTTTGTTGGTGAGGCTGTGAAATACAAAAGTGGAGAAGGGAGGCCACAGTGAAGTGATAAAATGTGAAAAACACAAAGTTGACATTTTTCCTTCACAGAAATGGTACAAAAGGAGTTAGAATGTGTTAATTTGTAACGTTGTTGATGTAAAAATAGTGTCATCCTCAGACTCTTCCCCAGGTAATGCATTTTTGTTATCTTCTACACTGGATTGAGAGCATAAGCGGTGCGTAAGCGGTAAATGAGGGGGTACAACTTGGAATGGGTTTAGTGACTGGGTTTGTGGTTGGACCATTGTGGGGGAAGTAACACATTAAAAGTTTAAGTGAATACAGCAGATTGAGCGAGTACTTTTCATTGTTCTTCCTAGAGACTACAAGTTTTGCTATGAAAAGATAATTCCCCATAGGTAGAAGTAGTCTTCCAGTATTCTTTTAGCGCCAAGTGGGAGACAGTGGCACAAGCCCTCTCAGCATGGCCTTCCCACGTCAGAGCAGGTTCTGTGCTTTATAAGCAAAGCAGAATTGAAACAGCTCAAAGGAAACGTTTGGAGCATCCACCCCAAATGTTCACACGGACTATTTGTGCCCGACCTGTGGTAGAGCATCCAAGCTCGTATTGGCCTGATCTCCACAATTGGACACATTGAATCTTGACTCAAGCGTAGTGATGCCATTGTAGTCCTCTTCAAGAACAAAGGACAACAACCAAACAACTGCCAAGTTTCTAGAACAGAGATTTTCAGCTTTTGTGTGTATGTGGTATGAACTCTTTTGGCAGTCCCGTGAAACCTATGGACTCCTTCTTAAAATAATGTTCTTAAATGCATAAAATAAAATATGTAAGATTAAAAAGGGAACCTATTATATTGAAATATATGCATACATATATATATATATATACATATAGAGGCAGGTAGAGATGCTGTTTTTGAGACATTTTATTATGTTTCATGTTAAGCAAAATTGTTTATATGTGTATTCAATTTTTCTTCAAATTATATTGTAAAAATATATTTTCACATTGTTAGTAATATAAATTAGGCAAATATGAGTGCCTAGGAAAGAAGCCTAGCTTTCTTTTCAGTTTTTGCTGCTTTAGAAGATGAAATGCAGGCCTCCTTCTTTGAGAGTGGAAGACCTGAGACCTTCCTTCCTTGGGACTGTGTCTGCAGTGTCTCACGCTCTGTTTCTGTTTGGAGAAAGTGACATGGGCCAAAGTCGGTGTGACAGGGGTTTCTTCAGTTTCTTTACTTCAGACCATCTTGTTTGAATGTGGCTGTGTCATATTTTTTTTGGTGTGAATTTAGGAATTCTCTTTTAGACTGGATCTTTTTAACAGGACTCTTAAAATTCCTAGCAGCAGTAAGTATAATTTATCAAGTTAGATGTTTCCCAAGTGTTAGCACTACCAATCCTGTTACCGTTAAGTATTTTTCTAGGGTTTCATAGCAATATATGGATAGATGGCCTTTGGCATAAGCAGATTTGGAAAATTGGTGCTAGAGACTTTTGGCCTGACCTGTTTATTTCTATAGTTGCTTATCACATGGACATGTAACCCTGCTAGCTCCGAAGAGGTAGAGGACAGCCTGTGGCCATGCCAAGGCTCTGGTATAAGCCCTCAGGACCTCACAACTAGACAACTACAATAGCCTGTTGGTTGGTCTTCCTACCTCAGTGCTTTCCCAACTCCAGTTTATCCTTCACATAGCTGTCAAATTGATCTTAAACCTTGAGTCTGACTATGCCGCCCTCTCCATCCTCCATTGGAGAAACTCCAGTGGCTTTCTCTTACCTGTAGGATTAAACATAAAATCCCCTGGTATTTTCTTGCATTTCTAATCTTCCTAAACTTTACCAACCCTTCCATATACTCTGTGATCCAGTGACACTGACCTCTTTCTTTGCTGTTCCTGGAGCAAGACTCTTATCTCTGGCATTGTCACTGGCTGTTGACTGTACCTAGAATTCTTTCCCTCCTCTATCTCCTGGCTTCTCTGGCTTTCTTGAAGTGTCATCAAAAGCCTCCCTTTCTGCAAGAAGGCTTTCCCAGTCCTTCTTAATCTTAGTGACTTTCTTTTTGAGATTCTTTCCAATTAATCCTATGTAGATCTTGTTTGTACATAGCTGTTGGCATGTTGTCCCTCCCCTCATTAGACTTTTCTATGAGAGCAGGCATGTCTTTGGATTTTAGTTAAGTTAGGTAATAGACAAATAGCCATATGATTTATTTCCTATGCCTGTCACCTATTTCAGGCAGGTTCCACAGTTATCTAATTGCTTTGGTTAATTCTTTGCTTAGGACTTGCCCTTTCCACATGTGAAAACTTACATCAGGAAAATATTCATATCTGAATCTAGTTTTACACCCTCCCCTCTTATTTTCCTCTAGACTTTCAGACATCAAGATTCATGCTTTATGGTTTGTTTCATTTTGAGTGAATCCTCAATAGCTCCCTTGAATTCTAGTTTAGTTTGTTGTCCTAAAATTCCCAAGAATGCTTGTTTTTGAGTGATCACTTTTATGAAGAATTATTTCAAGAGGTTTACCTTTAAAGCAAGATATTAGGTTAGATACTTGCATATGTGTAATCACAGCTAGCCCAGGTTCCCCCAGTGAAATAAATGAGGTATGCATTTAGTCTCTATTATGTCTTTGGACCAGAAAGCAGTCTAGAGGAAACTATTTGACTTTGGTGCATATCTGGGAGGAAACCAAAATGATGAATTTTTTGATGTTAATATAAGAGGAGGTAAGTTTAATTTTCTATTGTTTCTATGTGCTTTTAGTTGCTGAATTATCTTCAGATGTTTCAATTATACTATATAACTTTGAACTTTGGATTACATTTCTTTTCTAAAAATAAATTTTTGTTTATGTGCTATTTTTACATTGACTAGATTTCCTTAATATTCCTCCTTCTCTCTCCTAGAGAACCATCCCATATATCGAAGAATTTAAAAAAAAAAAAGATAAAGAGGAAGAGAAGAAAAATTCAGCAAAACCAAATGATATGTACCCTGCTGCCCTCCCCCCCGTCTGATTTTATGTGCAGTGTTCATATCTGAGGACACAGAAGTGGGAAGCAGTGTCTTCTCAGATCCCTTCTTTGGAGTCAAACTTGTTTTTTGTTTTTTTTTTTATAATTTTGCATCACTAATTTTTTCCTGTTCTTGGTGATCATTCTTTCCATTTACATTGTTGAAATAGTAGTATATATTGTTTTCCTGGCTCTGCTTCATTCATGTTGCATCAGTTTATATACTTCATGTATCTCCATGCTTCCTTATAGTCAGCTATCCTGTTAGCTATTTCCCATCAGCTCTAGTGCTTGGTTTGGACTCTGCCATCATTCTCTCCCCCTCCGCCACCCTTTCCCGTAAGTTCATTCTCTGGAAACTTATTACGACTGAGATTGCTTCAGCTTTGGTAGTTGTACTTCTATAGTGCCTTCAGTTTCCTAGGTCCTCTGATGGGAGGGTTGGGGGCTGGAACAAAACACTCTTCACCTAAGCTCTCCTCAAAGAGGGCTCAGGAGGTCAGCCAGCTCTACCTTTCTCATCAGTTGCACTCCATCAATATCGTGCCCTGTGCTGGTACTGTCAATGCTCCCCCCCACCGCCACCTGCCTGTCTTTCTACAACCCCTCCAAAATTGACCGTCTGTGTCTTTTATCATATTTCTTCATTTGCTGAGTATGAGGTGAAAGAAACCTTAGGGTTGTTTTGATTTGTGTTTTCTTGTTAGTGACTTGGAACGTTCTCTTATGGTTGTTACGTGCAAACTTTTTTTTGCAGAAAGGTTTGTATTTTTTTACTTCTTGTCTGTTGGAGAATGACTTTTAATCTTATTTGTCTATGTATCTTAAATACCAAACTTAACAGAGATATTTAATACAAAAATTTTTCCCAGTCAACCACTTCTCTTTTTATCTTAGATACATTAATTTTGTTTATGCAAAAGCATTTCAATTTTATGTAATCAAATTTATCTATTTTATCTTTTTTAATCACCTCATTCCTTCATTTAGTTAAAAATTATTCCACTACTAATATCTGTGAAAATTATATGATCTATTTCTTTTCAAAATATTATATATTTAATATTAAGGTTACATGCTCATTTTGAATTTATTGTAAAATATGGTGTGAAATATCAGTCTAAGCCTAATTTCTTCCAAACTGTTTTCCAGTTTTGCCACAAATTCTTATTAAATAGGCAGTTCTTTACTAAATTATATTTTTGAATTTATCAAACACTGGGGTATTGAGTTCCCTTATTGCTGATTTTGCCTTGTCTAGATTGTCATCTTTTCTATTTTTTAAACTAGTACCAGGAAGTTTTGATTATTGCTGCTTTTATAATATAGTTCCTCTTTCATTTCTACCTTTTTCCCACATATCCCTTGATATTCTTGATCTTTCGTTTCTTCAAATAAATTTTATTATTGTTTTATCTAACTTTGTAAAATATCCCTTTTATAGTTTAATTGGTATACTATAGCATTAAGTTCAATTTTGGTAGCATTGCTATTTTTACTATATTGTCATGATTTCTTGGATAAATTGCTTTAATCTGACAGGATTTTATTTGAAATTTTTGAAATGCTATTCTTTTAATGATATTGTTCTATAGTTCTCCTTTTTTGCTGTATCTTTTTCTGATCAAGGTATTAGAATCATATTTCTAGTAAAAGGAGTTGGGAAAAGTCCCTTTTTCTCTATTTTTGAGAATAATTTGTGTAGTATTGATATTAGTTATTCTTTAAATATTTGATAGTTGGCTTGAATTCTTGTTTTGGTTTACTTGAATAGTTGTTATTCAAAACTTAGATCATGGTTTAGATTTTATGAAAGGAAATTATTTAAGAACACTGTTAAGTCAGAGAGGGTCTAGAAGAGAGCAGCCAGCATGTTGAAAGGTCTGGAGTTCATGCCAGAGGAGGATTGATGGAAAGATATTTAGCTTAGAGAACAGTCCTTCTTAGTCTTAGTGTCACATAAAAGCCATCCATAAGCATTTGGAAGAGCTTGTACATGGAAGAGAGAATTTAATGCTCTGTTTGACCTTAAGGAACAGAATCAGGAGTAAAGAGCAGAAGTTGCAAAAGGGCAAATTTTGTTTTTTGCATAAAAAATTAATAATTAAAGCTGTCCGACTTCAAGAAGTAGTAGGCTCCCCCTCATTTGGTGGTAGTGGTTATCAAGGGGATTTTAGTTCAGTTACAAATTGAGTGGCCTATGAGGGCTCTTCCCCTTCTGTAATTTTAAGATCTGTTAAGTGGAATCTTTATATACAAGTCAAAAGAATACTCATAGAATAAAGACAAAATAATAAGATAACTAATGAATATCCATTGCTCTCATCCATTTCATCATTGCTGTTTTTAAAAAAGGAATGAAAACAAGATAGGCTTTATAACCAGTCTGTGTTATTATGTGAAGCCAATTAAATGATAGGGATTACAGGATTACTTTTCTTCAAAACCCACATTGTGAGCTCATGCTTTTATCTCAGATTCTGAGAAGAGTGGAAGTTCTGCCCTTGTTGATTGCTCCTTCTTTACCTGGAAACTTAAGAGGGAAGAAATCATATGGGGATGTTGTGAATGAAATTAATGCCTTACAATAGAAGAGAGTGAATGGAGGAATAGTTCAGTATCTTTAGAGCAGTGTATGTTTTGTGCACATCATTAAAAAAAAGATCTTTAACATTTATTGTTGGGCCAATGATCCAGGAAGTTTCAGCTTCATGGACATTACAGCAAGAGCCACTTTGCTTTCTCTAACGGTTGAGTGAACATAGTATTATGGAGGCCCAGTGATCCCCAACTCTTTTTATGAACATATATTTGTGTGTGTGTGTGTGTATTCATCTTATAATTTCTGTAATTTCTGTGTAGTGTGCTGTCTTCATGTCCCTGGCTAAAATTGAACCCTAAAGCTTAGGTATAGCAAACTATACTTCCAGTTATGTTTTCCCTGCCCAATATGCCAGCTCCAGAAATTTGCTATGCTTTCTTTTCTTTCCTCCATTCTTTCTTTTCTTTTCTTTTCCTTCCTCCCTCCCTCCCTCCCTCATTTCCTCTTCTCTCCCCTCCCCTCCTGGACCTTATCACCTGTTAATCTTGAAACTGTGAGGTTTCTAAAAGTTACCATTTGATCACTTTTTGACCATTTTGTACTTTGGATTTTATTGCCAGGTGGTAAATTCACTGAATCTTTGCCTTAACAGTGTCTCTCAAATGCTCCTTCTCCTTCGGGCCCAAGACCCCCCCATAGTTCTTTGCCGCTGAGTGACTATCGTCTAGTAACTTCACTTCAACAAAGTCTTCATTCCTTTCTCTAGGACAGGAAGTGGTTGGACTGCATTGTGGTCAGTCCAGCCACCAGTGGTTGTTGTTACTCTTGGGAAGCCCTTCATAGCTCCAAAAACGAACTGCAGTGTTTATTACTACCTTTGGAAGCCGTGGGTTGTGACTTCTTTGCCACCTAGTTATTTGTTCTGCATTGAAGAAGTAACGATATGAACAAGTTAGCCTTTCATTTTAGATAGGCAGTTTACCACAGTTTACCACAAGGTTTAGATAGGCAGATACCACAGTTTACCACAAGGTTATGTTCAAGTTCAAGAGAACTAGATAGGAATCCCAGTTCTGCCACTTATTCTCTGTGTAACTTTGGGCAAGTCACTTAAGCTCTCTGGTCTTAAGTTTCCTCATTTGTAAAAACAAGAGTTTTGGACAAGGTGAACTCTAATGCCCCTTCTAACTGCAACATTATTTGGAATTTCTTGTAGAAACTGTTTTACAGGTTATGTGCCTAGTATAGCTTACAAGAACCTATTTAATTTAATGTACTTGGCCCTATGCTAGTAGGATTATAGAACCTATTACATATAAAGATCGTTCTGACTGCATGTTCCCATTAAAAAAAAAAAACTTGAAATGCCAGGAACATATCTTTCCCCTATATTCTATTGTTATCTTGACACTTGTTTCAGAAACTTACTTTACCTGCCTGCTGGGATAATAGGAATAGGTGGTCCCTCTGTTTCAGGTCACTGAAGATGAGAGTTAAACTGGCATATAAATACTGTTGGTTTATCCTCTGATTGTATAAGAGAATTATGTTCCTTCCCCATGTTGCTCTTAAAGTAGGTGGTTGCTAGTGGTAGTTGATTTCATTTTCCATATTTAAATTGTCAGATATAAAGATGTTTAAAAAATGCTGTTATTTCACTGGGCAAGCTTCGTTTAAAATTTTTTTTTCCTAAAAGTAAACACCAAATAAAATGATCATTTCCACATACAAAATAGAATAGAAAACAGGATTGCGTGCCCTCTGTGAATGTAATACATACACCTTGATTTTCTTTTTTTAAGTGTTGAATACGTAGCTTTCAAAGCTATCCTGCTTTTCCGTATTTCTTTTTGGACTTCCTTTTGTTCTTATCTTTAAGATTTTTTTTGGTTTGTTTTTAATGCTTCAGTGACCTTTTTTTTTTATTTTTTGATCAACTTTTCACTAGGTCCCTCCTCCTTCACCTCTCTCCTCATTGAAAAGTAATAAAGCCCTTATAACAAATTTCCACATTGGCATGTGTGAAAATATATCTCCATTCTGCACCTTGAATCCATCTCTAGGATTGTGGTTGGTCACTGCATTGCATCAATAGTTAAGTGTGTCACAATTTGTTCAGCCCCTGCCCTGTTGATAGATACTGCTCTTAATTTCCAGTACTTTGCTACAACAAAAAAGAGCTGATATAAATATTTTTGTGTATATGGGTCTTTTTTCTCTCCTTTTTATTTCTTTGAGGTATTGGCCTAGTGTACTATTTCTGGGTCAAAGAAATATGCACAGTTGAGTGACTTGTGGGGCATAGTTCCAACTCCATCATTTTATTAGTGATTTTATACAGGGAAATACTATGTTAAATGTTAAAATGTTAAAAATGTAGAAAATTGTCTGTTTTATAACTTTCTTTTACTGATTGCTATCTTCTTATATTTTCTCTGCTGTTTATTTAAAACTTGCCAGGTTTCATACCAGGCCTCATTTTGTTTTTATTGATGACTGAGCTATTCAGAAAAATTTTCCAAATAACCTTTCACATAGCCATATTTCATAGTATGTCATCTCAGAGAAATTTTTCAGTGATGTATTGATATAGTCACCTAATTATTCAGCAGGGCAAGTAAAATTTCATGTTCCTTTTAAATAGATATACCATCCAATTATAGTATTGTCTAGTCTACATTCTCTAAATCATCTTCTTCACGGGAGTGAGATATGAATTTCATTTATTTTCGTTATATCCATTATATTTCCTCCACAGAGGATCTATTCAGCATACTGGAGACCTTTCTCTAGGTCTTTATACTTTGAGGGCACAAATAGAGCATTTAAGTTGTCCACCAGGTTTCCCTTATGTCACATACCACACGACCGTTCCACCTGTTTTTTAGATATACATTTAATTCTTGGCCTTTCTTATGTCACTATATTTAACTGGCTCCAGAACCCAAGCCATGCACACACCAGACAGCAGGCAGATAGCAAGGTAACCTGGGTGCACAACTGGAAAGAATGTGAAAGTGAATGAGGTGCATATAGTAGGTCTAGCGGGCTAGTTTTCACTAGGTCACCAAGCAAAGCTTCCGGGCTTCGGGGTATAAATTCCAAAGAGTAGTGGCTTAACCTACTCATTGGACTGGGGGAGTATAGAGATTCAGTGCAGAAGACCGTATACCTCATTCACCTTTACATCCTTTCCAGCTGTGCACCCTGGCTACCATGCCATGTGCCTGCTGTGTTGTGTGGTCCCTTCACCCCTTACTCTGGGTGTAATGAGCACATCAGTATTACCATTGTTTCTACAATTGTCTATCATTTATATCAGCTTACCATCCCTGTGACTCCCCAGACCAAAACTCCCTTCACAAATCAACACCCCTATCTGTGTTTTCTTTCTTCATCAGAATTTAGGCAAGTAGTGCTTCTCTTTTTGTATTTGTATCTCCAGCACACAGTACAATGCTTGGTACATAGTACATACTTAATAAATGTTTTTCTTTAATTCATTCCTGCCATTTCCCTGCCCCTACCCATGTGCCATTGCCCTTTGTGTCACTTGCAGCATCCCCTCCTCTTGTTAAGAATTGTTAAGGGCTCCCCTGAACTTGTCTTTTTGAGTTGCTTTATTTTCCAGAAACACTAGACCCAGAGTGTGCAGGAGGCTCTTGTGTTGAGGACAAAGCTCCCCCTGAGCTGATATAATTCGATGTTTGCACCCCAAACTGGACTCCCTGTGTCTTTGGGAGTCAAGACAGGTGCACTAGGCTGGGAAACTGCTTATGCAGCTGGGACCTTTGTAGATAAACAGACCCTCCTATCTTCATGGTCTAGCAGCTCTCGAGGGAAAAGAATATGGCATTTGCAATGACCTTACTCTTTCCCTTAGGGAGGGATTTTGTCCTTTTCTTGCCTTTACTGCACCTTTCCCTCTCCCATACCACACCCCTTTAGGTAGAGATTTGTGTTTTCTCCTCCTTTTGTTGTACTGTCATAAATATGCAGACTTCTTTCTGTATGGATTGTGAACTCTTTGGCTTCCACATGCATGTTCATTTCTCTTCTGATAAACCTAGTTTTCATGTAAGTTACATGAAGCTGTGATTACCTGTTGACACTCCAAGTCATTTATTTTAAATTTGATGTCTCCTTTTCACTGCCCTCCCCTACACCCATTGAACAAGTACAAAAAAGAGAACAAAATCTTCACGACAAACATGCAAAACAAATTCTCATCATTGTCTGTATGCAAAAATGTATCTGATTTTGGGTTTTAAGTCCATCACTTCTCTCACACAAAGTAAGTAGAATGATTCATCTTCAGGCCTCTTGACTTAGTTCATTTTCCATTTTAATTCCTTGGAGATTATAGTATTCCAAGATTGGCAAACATATTGCATCACTGGGAGAGCATTTGTCTTGAAAAAATACATCTTCCCACTGTGGAGCAGATTAGGATCCTTAAAAATACAGTGCTATTTCTCAAAATAAAATTCCACCCTACGCCCTTCCTCCTATTCAATTTTAGGTTCAGCCCATTGTCTATTTATAGTGCATGTCCTAAATATATTTAATATCATTCTAACTCAGTGCAGTGGCCATATGCATGTTATGGTCTGGGCCATAAGCATTTTTCATTCATTTAGTTTTCATATATAGATTGTTAGACTGGTTTCCCTTAAGTAATTATAGATCTTATTAAAGTAAGCCATGAGTTGTTTTGTGGCTTAATATCATCCACAGAAATATCTGGAGGATTTCCTCCATAGGCGCTATATAAATGTTTATCCCTTTTCCCCCTTTGCCATATATAAAATCTTTCTTCCATTTAAATTTTGCATAAGACATTTCTTCATCACAGTGTTAAACAGATTTGGAAAACTCTTATATGCCTGTTTTATGCCTTATTTAATCTTCAAAAGTCTAGTTGTTAATTGATTGGTCATCAGCCCTGTCAGTACCCTTTAGGCGCTTTTGTTAGGGAATCTGATCATTTAACATAGGTATGAGTAACTCAGTGTTGGAAAAGAGCTATTATTAGGCTGTGTTTTGCTCAGAGTCAGATGTGTTTTTGCAGTTTGTAAAGTGATAATGATTTTCTTGGGTATATTGTACCTTTCAGAAAAGTTTGTGTGATCTTCTTTAGAGACTTGTTTTGAAAGCCTTTGTGTTCTTTCTCATGTTTTCTTCAAGGATTATTCTTATAAAGAGTTAAAAAGATGGGAAAGTAGCCATGGATTGATAGTAATTATATTTCCTCGATTTTTTTTTGGAGTATTAATATAATTTATGACTTTTTCCATCCCCTTTTGTGTCTTCCTTTCCTTGGGAGATTAATGATCCCTTAATGCTTTCAGTATTAATAAAAATAAATTGTCAGAATGTTAATTCCATAGCAAAGATGGGGTATTAATGGGTCTGTCTTTCTTGTGTAGTCATGTTGCAGTTTTCTGAAACAAACTTCTCTAGTTCCTGAAACGGGTTTTTCAGCATGTAAAAGTGTTTGCATGATTATTTTCCACCTTTGGTGTTAACATTGCAAATGTAACAAATGGGTTGTAGCCAGGAACCCCATTTACTTTACTATAACTTACAGAATTTTAAAGCTCTTCTAAATCTGATCATCTGATTTGTCTGTTATCTTTTGGTTTGATTCGTACTTGGCAATAATATTGGTTGTGGTTTCATAGCTAAAGTGTAAGCTTAATAAATCATTGTACAGGGAGAAACTTACATTTCACCATCTTAACTTGAATGACTCTCCATGTGATTTTTGCTGGGCTTGCCAATACACAGATTAATTAATAATGAGAATTCATCAGTGTGCATCATTTTTGACATTTATAGCTGTAAGACAGCACTACTTTATTTCTTTGGAGAGAACACAACTTCAAATAGAATATTTACCCTACTACTTTCTTTTGTTACTTTTGTTCTTTTACCAATCCAAGCATCTTCAGTGAGATTTTGCATGGTCAGTTGCTGGATTATAGGAAGGCAAATAATTTTTGACTTATAGAGCTAAAATCCATCCATAGAATTGTAACCAAAATCATATTTCTGTAATTCGTCATGGACCTGCTTAGCGACCTAGAAAACATGCTCTGCTGCTTTTGTTGCTTCTGTTGCTTCAGGGCCTCAGAAAAAGCCAGAAAACTTTCTTGTATCTGTCCATCTCCTCACCAATTTACCAGGTACAAGATTTGCCAATTTTATCTGTTTATCCAGTTCCCACACAGATGTCTGTTACATGAAAGCTAAAGAATATTACTGAAGGATTGGCCTAGATCTTGCCTACTGCCTGGTCTTCTCATGGTCCTTAAATGTAAAAATGTAAAATCCCAGGTTTACCCAAATCTGAATCATGCTCTTGGGATTTGGTCAGATTTGAGGTGTCTGCAGACAGGGATAAGACAAGCAGCCATTCACTTTATTTCATTGTCGTCTTCTAAAATGCTTCCTTTTTATTAGTTAAGTACCTTAGTGCTTAACTTTTCAATTCCAACCAGGCACATTGCCTGGTATATAGTAACCATTGAAACAAATGTCAGTTTGGTTGACATAGGCCCCTTCCAAGGCCATCCTTGATTCATAGGAATCTCTGTTCTAGTGATTTTAATTCCTTAGAAATTGTATTACATATTTGGGAGTTACAGCCACCAAAAAAGCACAAAAGTAATATTACTTTGGGAGTCCATATGTGCTGGTTTCAGATTTCTTCCATCAGAATAAGTAGCAACAAGGTTTTCTTAATTCATTGGAGCCAAAATTATGAGATTGATTACTATGAATCTGTAATTGTCTGGGAAGCGGCTCCCTCTCACCATTAATCTGGAAAACCACTGTAGATGTTTTGGAATAGCTTAGCCATGTCAAAGAACAGTAAAAGAAATTACTAGGAAGATTGTTGCTGGCTCTCCTTTTACCAGGTAGATTCCACTATACCTAAAATCTACAAGCTTCTCTTTTTCCTTTTTAAATGTCTCATAATTAAAAATTGTTAGGAGAAATGTTCTTTGATTGATTTTTTAAAAAGCAAACTGATAACTTTTGCTTTTAACTGGCAAAGCTACAAAATCTTGTCATTATCGATTATTGTTTTGTCTTTGAAGCATTGTTTCCGTAATTAAATATTTTTCTTGTATCCAAATTGGACTCTCAGTTAGAAATTTGCCACTGTGTAGCTCTTCCATATTTGCAGCAGTGTTTTAGAATTTTTTGGCTCCTCTTTTGCAGAATAGGCCATGCTCTGTTGTATCTTTTGTGCAGTGATTTCGCCATGCAGGATTAAATAGTTTTGCATATATTGTATATGTTGTAAGCAAATTCAGTAATATGACTTTCGTTTGTGTTAATTATGCTAACAAATTTCCTATGGGGCAAAAGCTATGTGAATGAGCTCAAAGTTTAAACAAAATCCTATCACATTTATCTATGAAATTATTCATCATGACCAAGTGGGATTTATACTAGGGAAACAAGATTGGTTCAACTTTAAGAAAACAATCATAATTAATCATATTTAAAATCAAAACATCCAAAACTGTATAATCACCTCAGTAGATACCGAAAAATCCTTTGACAAAATACTAACACTCTTTTATGCTAAAAACTCTACAAAGTATAGGCACAGAGGCACTTTTTTTCAATATCATAAAAAGCAGCTATCTGAAACCAAAAGTCAACATGATATACAATGAAGAGACACTAGTTTCCAATAAATACAGTCAATGGAAGTAAAGTACGTATGCCCACTCTACACAATGTTATTTGATATAGTTCTGGGAATGCTAGCAACAGCAATGAGACAAGACAAAGAAATTAAAGGAATAAAAATAAAAAGGAGGTAAAAAATGTTCCTCTTTGGTGTTTTACACCCTTTAGCACGTAATCATTCTCTGATTGCTATATGTATTGGATTTGTTTCCCCAGTAAACAATAAAAAGTACTTGAAGGTATGGTCCTTTCCTTGTATATGTCCATTAGCAAATTCTCCAAGAAGGAAGGCCCCTCCCCCTTTTTTTAACAGGTTTTTGTTGTGTTTTTTTTTTTAAAGTATGTTAAAACTTCCTGTGTGCATTAACAAGACAAAAATATCTCCCCTGCACAGCTTGTTTGAACCCTGCCCCAGCTGCCTGCCTTCACTCAAGCTGCCATCCCTTCCTTCTTCAGTTTCTGGTGCCCTCTTGTTAACTGTTGTGCATTCCTCTAGAAGAACAAAGAAGGGATGTGGAGGCATCCTAGCATGTTAGACCTTCTCATCTGTTTAAGTTCAGTCTCTTCATTTTATAGATGAAGAAAATGAGGCTCAGAAGCTAAGTAGTTTGTCCAGGCTTGGATTTAGTGGTTCCAGCTCTTGATTAGATTTCTTACACTTTAGTGTGGATGAGTTGGGTGGGTTAAACTCAACTATCATTTGTAGTTAAACGTTCATGTCTCCAGTTGTGGAATCAAAGCCTTTATTTTCCTGTTAAAGGACTTTAAAGCTTACCTTGGAGTTGCTCTTGTTTCTAAAAGTAAACGCTTTTACGGTGAGTGGGGGGAGAGAGAGAATAGGAAAATCAGAAAGGACTTTTCTTCATTAGCACTGCTGTCTTTTTTTTACCCTCAGACTTCCCTGCTGGAACATGGGGGACACAGCTGTTGGAATCCTATTCTCAGAAGCCGCTAGAGGTGGATAAATTTCCCTGTAATCACCATATTCTTTGAGTCCTCACCTTAATATGTACAGGTTCCTTCAGCCACTCTGACCTTGGAAACTTCTTTCTCTCTCTTACTTACCTGATAAGATTGCCCCTTTCCTGCCTTTTCCTCTTTCCCAAGATCTATATGCTTTCTAGAGTATTTGACTTTAACATATAAGTATTGCTTTTATACTCTCTCTTTTTCTTGCATCCTAAAATGCGTTTCTGTGGCTTCTATGTATTTTTATTTTTTGGTAATGACATTTCAGACAAAGAAGTGTTGCCGTAATGAATCCTAGAGTGTGTCCTCTTTGAGAACAGAGACTATTTCATTTTTGTGTTTGTATGTATGAGCAAAAATGTAAAACACAGAAGTAGATATTTTTTCCTAGAGTCATTATGGAGCCACTCAAGCTTCTTGAGCTCAGGAGTGACATTGTCAGATTTATATTTTAGGAATACCACTTTGGACATTGTTGAAGCTGGAATGGAGACAGGAGAGAATGGATGCAAAGAGGCCATAGCAGCCCTCTAGGAAGAGGGATGATGAAGACCTGAACCAGGTTGTTGACTCTGTGATTAGAGAAAAAAGGGAAAGACTTGGGAGATCTTGGGGAGGTGGAATTGGTAAAACTTGACAATTGATTGATTATGGGAGATGAATGAGAGTAAAGGGTTAATGCTGACTTTTATGGTGGAAACCTGGCCGAGTAGAAGAATGGTGGTAGCCATGACAGAAATAGGAGGAGTAAGTTTAGGGAGAATGGTAATGAGTTCATTTTGTATCCAATCGATTAAATGTCAGGAAAACCGCTATTTCTTCTGGAAATATCTAAGGAAAGAAACACATTCTACTAGCCAGTAAGTGTGACTCAGTATTTTAACCCATATATTCTCTCGTCTTTCCAAATGGAAGTAGGGTTACCTGAGATAAAAGCTGAGGAGATGAAATGTGATGAAATGTACATCGTTATGCATTATTGTACTCTCTATTGAATAGAAACTTTTTGGTTCAGTGACAGCACCCTCTCAAAATGCTACAGTATTTTAATAATCTAATAATTTAAAAAATCAAGTAGGAATTTGTTTACTTTAAAAATATTTGTTCTGAGAGTTTATGATATCTTTTTGAAATAATTTGATCAACCTTGACAAGTCACAAAACAAGAATTAGAAATAACTTGCTCTAGAGCCACCCAGTAGAAAATGCATCATTAATTAATAAATCAGTCTCATTAAAGGGAATGCATCAAGCAACATGATAATTCTCCCTTTCTTACTCCTTGCCCTGATGAACGCCAGGTCTGGAATTTTACCTTTTAAAATTCCATATTTTTCATAGTAGTCCTTGTCTTTTGAAATAGCGATTTTTAGCTATGACTAAGATGTTTCTCAGTAATCCTTTTATTTCCTAACTTGAGATTTGTGAAATGACAAATGTCTCAACCAGGCATGCTCTGGATCAGGATTATCAAATGTTATTTTGAAATCTTCCTGAGGACTTCTGTATTCTCATATGTCCCAGATTATTTGCCTTTTCTTTTCATTCCCCCTATTCATCCCTATTCTAGCCATCCCTACTCCAAAATGTTCTTATCCTCTTGGGAAGAAATTGAAATAAAATGTTTATTATCCTCAGATACTTCTAGGTTTCCAACTGAGTTTTGTGAATAAAATAGTTATGAGAGGAAAGGTGGTGAGTTGATTGAGAGGTATGGCAGAGTAAATTGTTAGCCACGAGGGAATAGTCAAGGAACAAAATAATGGTAAAGGTTGTGTTAACATGGTTGCAGAAAAAGGATGTTGTGCAAGTGAGCCTACTGCAGTACGAGCTTTAGTATCTGCACTTCCCTCAGAACTTTGCTGTGAACCTTAGAAGTGAACTTCCTGTGAACCCCAGTTTGAGAAACACTGCTGTAAGTGAAAACATCACTTCTGAGCCTTTTCAGAACTGTAGTGTGTTATCATCTATTTGATTTCATAACAATGGTCCCCCTCCCCCACAGCCTTGCCTTGACATATAATTTTTTTTTAAAGTGAATTAATTTTAATTGGGTTTGAGACTTTTTGGTGCTAATGTGTGACAATATAAAGAAGTAATTCCCAACAAGTAATTGTCCTTTCTTTTAATTCCCCCTCTGGTTAAGAACGCTGTACTTGTTATCAGTTATCTCATGGGATATTTTAAAAAATCATGAAAGAAAACCTTATCTAACATTGTTTCTTGCACCTAGGAAAAGGATGATTTTGAAATCAAAATTGCAATAATAAGATATTTCATCTCCAAAAGTGTTGGGAACCCCCTGTCTGTATGATTTATAGCCGGGTTGGGAATCACTTGACAGCCCCCAAATTAAATCAGATTCTTAAAATTTATTAATGATTATTATGAACATTGGAAAGCATATTTTGTCTACAACATAGAACAGTGGTGTTAAATGCAAATAGAAACAGATGTCTGTAGCTGCTCATTGACTTAGAAAACCACAAATCAATATTATCTATGTTACAATTTTATTTATTTGTGTTAAGAATTTCCCAATGGCATCTTAATCTGGTGTAGAGCCCTTGGAGTTTTACATTGCAAGTCTGATGCCTCAGGTTTAGAATTTAGTGATATAGTCACTCTAGAGCTGCTAGAGGAACCTGACATGCCTTTCAAGCCAGAGTGTTTTATTTCAGCAACGCCTTTGAGCACAGGGAGGTGGAGGCTCAGAGAGGCTTGAGGTTGGCCCAGGACCACAAGGCTGGTCAGAGGTACCATGTTTGTGGCTGAGGCTTGGGTTCCGATCCCGCTTGCACTACTTTCTTGTGTGACCTTCACCTCTCTGGGCCCTATGTCCACAACTGTAACCCTGGATGTTGAATGCCATCCCTAAGTTCCCATCCAGCTCTAAATCTGTGATTTTCAGATCTCTCTGACACAGAGTTCAGCATTTCAGCATGCCCAGTCGCAAAAGAAATAATACAATCCCATCTTCAATCAGTCAGTGAGTCAGTAAATGTTTATTAAGTGCCTTCTACATTCCAGGCACTGGCCTAAGGGCTAAGACAGTCCCTTCTCTCAGGGAGTCCAGAGTCTAATGAGGGAGACAACATGTAAATAACTATGTATAAACAGAAGGAAGGCGCTAGAATTATGGGGGCTCTGGAAAGTCTTCTTGTAGAAGATGGAATTTTCACAACCATAGACTTATTACTTCTGTGATGACTATCTTTGATAGACTTGGCTTTTCTCAGCAATGCAAGGTTCTAAGACAGCTCCAAAAGACTCATGATGGAAAAGGCTATTCACATCCAGAGAAAGAATTATGGAGTCTGAATGCAGATTGAAGCAAACTATTTGCTCTCTCTTTTTAAAATTTAATTTAATTTTTGGTTTTGTTTCAAATATCTCTTGGTTCATTTCATTGGTTATAATTCATCTTTACAACTTGATTATTGGGAAAATAAGTTTAATGTGAAGGTATATGTAGAACCTATATATCAGATCACATGCTGTCTTGGGGGGGCAGAATTTGGAACTCAAAAATTTGTGAAACTGAGTGTTGTAAACTAAAAAAGAAATTAAAAAAAAAAACTTACAGAACAGAAAAAAAAGAAGATGGAATTTTAACTTGGACTTCAATGAAGGTAAGGAAGCCAGAAGATAGAGATAAGGAGAGAGAGTATTCCAGGCATGGAGGAAAGCCAGTGAAAATGCCTTGCGTTGAGAGGCGAAGTGTCTATTTTGTTCAAGGAATAACAAGGAGGTCAGTGCCACTGGATCATAGAGTGTGGTAGGGGTGTTATTTTTTTCTCAGTTACATGTAAAAAAATTTTAACTTTCTAAAAAAAATTTTGAATTCCAAATTCTTTCCCTCCCCCCCTTCTTGAGAAAGTAAGCAATTTGATGTAGATTATACATATGCAGTCATGCAAAACATATCACCATATTAGCCATGTTGCCAAAGAAAACACAGACAAAAAAACCAAAAATAAAGTTAAAAAAAAGTATGCTTTGATCTACATTTAGACTTCATCAGTTCTTTCTCTGGAGGTGGATTCTATTTTTTATCAAGTCCTTCAGAATTGTCTTGCTGGGAATAGCTAAATCATTCACAATTGATCATCATTGCTGTTACTGTGTACAATGTTCTGGTTCTGCCCACTTCACTTTGCATCAGTTCATATAAAGCTTCCCACATTTTACTGAAAGCACCCTGCGTGTCATTTCTTACAGCACAATAGTATTCCATCACAATCATATACAACTTGTTAAACTGTTCCCTAATTGATGGGCATTGAGGGTGTTAACTGTAAGAAGACTGGAAAAGTAGAGTGGTGGCAGGTTCTGAAGGGCTTTCGATGCCAAAAAGAAGCTTTCATATTTGATTCTGGAGATGATAGAGAGTCACTGGAGTCTATTGAGTAGGAGGATGAAATGTGAGGCCTGTACCAAAGGATTACTTTGACAGATAAGTGGATGATGGACTGTCATGGAAAGAGACATGTGGCAGGGAGACCAGTCAGCAGACTGTTGCTTCCAAGCTCAGGTGCGAGGTGATTAAGGGTGGTAGCAGTGTTAGAGGAAAGAAGGGAGTGCATACAAGAGACATTAGGAAAGTAAAATCTTAGGAGTTTTTTTGGGGGATCTTTTTCAGGAGGTGATTGGTGGATTCTTTCCATTTCTATTTTACCCTCTGGCTCTAGAATATCAGGCAGTTCTCCTTGATAATTTCTTGAAAGGTGATATCTGGGCTCTTTTTTTGATCATGGCTTTCAGGTAGTCTAATAATTTTTAAGTTATCTCTCTTGGATCTGTTTTCCAGGTCAGTGGTTTTTCTAATGAGATATTTCACATTGTCTTCCATTTTTTTTATTCCTTTGGTTCTGTTTTATAATATCTTGATTTCTCCTAAAGTCACTGGCTTCCACTCGCTCCAATCTAATTTTTAAGGTGGTATTTTCTTCAGTGGTCTTTTGGACCTTTTTTTCCATTTGGCTAATTCTGCCTTTCAAGGCATTCTTCTCCTCATTGGCTTTTTGGAGCTCTTTTGCCATTTGAGTT